>JAQFVV010000061.1:6166486-6491695 GCA_028023455.1 Epiperipatus broadwayi | reverse complement strand
CACACATATAGATATTTAACATTTAAAGAATATTAAATATTGTGTTTGGAATACTAAAAAGTGAGTTTAAAAAAATTATAAACAAAGAAATGTTTTAATTAAGAAAAGAGAGGGAATTAGAATCGAAAAGATTCTTATCTTTTACCCTCCAAAGTTAAGATTTTGTGAAATGAAAAATAAGTTAGAAATATTGAAATTGTACATTAGAAAATTAATAGTAATAAAGAAATCTAAATGAAAGAAAAACTAAAATATGATGTATAAGAAAAGGTAAAGTTTGAAAGCCTTAAACAGAGCAAAAATAGAAATTTAAAACATGACCAAAAGATAAGGATCTGGGTCATAAAAGTACACATTTGACGATAAAATGAAATGCGTGGGGTATGAAGTGTGATAAAGACAGCAAAAATTAATGCTTGTCAAAATAAAATAAAAAAAAACATTTTATTAAAATCTGTTTAATTAAAAGAAAAATAAATAAATAAATGTACATAGTGCTATGAAATTATGTAAAAGCAAATATATAAATGGCCGAACGCACATTCAGAAAAGCAAAGGTGTGAATAACAGCTAAAAAACAAAGGATCGAAAGAATAAAGGACTGGAATTTTAATTAAAAATTTTCATTAGTATTGGTAGAGACTTCTTGTCGAGATGTTGGTAAAAACACTGCTCCAATAATAAGCAGCCATAGTTAACAAGATATGATTTCTAACACCGGTGCCTCATCAAGAATGGCTGGCTAAGGGCCGTCGTGATCGCTTGCCGATCCAGACTCACTGTGCTAATGGTTCCCATCTAGATGTAACAACTGCTGATGTAGCACCTGCCAGAGTGTTCATTTTGCCTTGTCCTTGATGCCCTAAATACTGAGGAGTTCCCACAACCAAAAAACCTAAGAGTGATCGTTCCCTGCTAAAGAAGTGGAGAAATTCCATGTGGTGGTCAGCAAGACTTCAAGTTAATTCAGAGACTTAATAACCTAGGTAAATATGTATACTACATTTTATATTTCCATGTGCACATACCTTTATTGAGACAATGGCCAAATTCTTACTTTGAATGATACAGACATTCTTTAACTTTTTTATATATACACGGAATGATATTTATAAATGTACAATCATTTATAGGATCTTTTTATTTTGTTTTACTCGTAGCATTATAGCAGATAATCTGTTTTTTTATTGTGTGTAAATGATTTAAGAGTATTTCTTTTATTGTTAATTTATTCTATTAAATATATTTATTATTGATTTAAATCTGTTTCGTCTCGTTCTTCGCCACTCCAAAAAGTAATATAGTCTTAGGGTTGGGAAAATAATTATTACTCATTTTGAGTACTGAATTAACACATGAAGCTAGTGGTGCAGTATTTTGATCCCATTAAAATTTATAAATATCCAAGCGCTGTAACTCTGTTAAATCTTACAGCAGTCGAGAGACAGTTGACCGGGAAAAATAACCTGGGGCTATACCCGTATAGTTACAGGTTCGGTCAAGTATGGATATAGACTCGTTTATGTCCGTATGTTCTCTCTGCTTGCGGTAGCAGAAAGTGGACGATCTTGAATTTTAAGAATTCCCCATTATATATAAATAAAAGGGAAGTTAAGCTTTCGATCGGCATGTTTCCATTGCAATTTTGGGGAGCAAGTTCCAGGATTTCTATTGCTGTGCAATTAGTGATCACATGGTGAATTAGTTTTATAAAATAACGTAAATATTTTCTAAAAAAATATAAAAATTAATATGTGTTTTCAAAAATATATGAAATTAGCATCGTAAGTTAGAGTGGTGAGAAGCGAAGACGAAGGGGATAAATTTTTTTCACTTTATAATACTTTATATATATGTTTCAACATCAAATGTGTACAAAGGGTATAGAAAGAGGGGGGAAATTTTTTTTATTAAGAAAGTTTTGAAGTGCTTAGTGACGTATTTAATATAAGACGAAGTAATCAGATATAATTGTAATGAACAAAGAATTGATTATCTGGATGTAATTGTTGTAATGAAATATAAAATCAGTTAAGTTAAAAAAGAATAAAACACGTTTCATTAAAGGTTGTAATGATAAATAAATAATAAAATAGTCGCAGATCTAAGTTAAGTGAAGAAATATATGTATGACTCTAGAATAGTCGCATATATAAGCTAAGTTGAAAAAATATATATGTGTGGTTCTAGAATAATTGCATATCTCAGTCAAACTGAAAAGAAAATATATGTAATGATTTTAAAATAGTTGCATATCTAAGTTGAATTGAAGAAAAATATTATGTATGATTCTAAAATATTCGCGTATATAAGTTAAGTTGAAGAGATATATATGTGTGATTTAATAGTCGCATATTCCAGTTAAGTAAAAATAAATGTATAATGGGGGGGGGTATAAATAGTCGATCTTAGTTAAGTTGAGGAAAATATAAATGTCTGATTTTTAAAAATAATCATGAGGGTAACTTGATCAATAAATTACTAACATAGCCTGTAAAATGAAGTATATCTGTTAAATGGAAGGAAATATATATGCATGATTTTAAAATAGTAAAGTGATCAATAAAGTACAAACATAGTGGGTGTAACGAAGGATGTTAGTGCGTTAAAGAAAATATATGTGTATGATTTGTTTTAAATAGCCGTAACCTTAAAGTGATCGAAAACTATAAATGTAATATTAGAAAATAAAATATTGGTGGGATTTTATGACCGTGATAAGAAAGCGATAAGTAAAGTACCAAGGTATAACGCAGAATATTAAGAAATGGAAAAATAAAGTGTGTGGGTTAATTGGTGATAGCCTTAATGAAATTGAATAATAAATGAATACACTTAACACTACCCTATAGCAGGAACTCGAATTCAGTTGAAATTATAGTTAAAGGTAATACAAAATAGCGTTATTAATTGAAGTATAGTGAGTCAGAGTTGAATAAGTAGGGGAAATATAGGACAATCATCAAAGTGGGGCAGGCAGTTAAACTTATTTACAGCAGGTAAACAAGATGGTGAATCAGAGTGCGGATGTTTGGGTTGGCTAGTGGTCTAAATGCTAACTGACAAATAAATAAATTAAATAGCTAATCAAAGTAAAAAAGCAAAGAGTCAGTAGAAAGAAATTTTTTATATAAATATATTCGAAAGAGTTTAGAAAACAATACTAAAAACACAGGTCAAAGGTTGAATAAATTGATATCTATGCATACAAGGTCCCAAGCTAAAATGGACCTTCAAGAAAAGGAAGTAAGAGAAGAGAATGAAGATAAGGAGGGGGAAGTGAAAGAGGGGGTAAAATAAACTGTAGTGATAAAATGGATATGCTAAGGCAAATGAGGGTTGAGCAACAGCAATTCATGAAGGAATATGTGGACAGACAGGAAAGAAGGATGGAAGAATGGTGGGTAAAAGTAGAAATGGACAACCAGAAAAGCATTGCTGAAGCCATAGAAAAGATTAGAAATGACTTCATCAAGCAATCAGAGACAAAGAACACAGGAAATAGACATGACAGGGAAATTAAGTGGGATGAACAAAAGGGTATGGAGCCATATGTATATGATGAATTAGAAAGGGCCGAGAGTATAGGTAGAGAGTCAGTAGAGTTTGATCTGAGGGAAGATATAGGATGGCCAGAGAAGAGAATAAGAAAGTAGAAAAGAAGAGGAAGTGGAAGTGATAAGAGTAGAAGATAGTAGGATACTGACGAGCATGCAGGAGGATATAATTCAGGTAGTGAAGGCAGTAGAAAAGTTAGACTTAAAATTTGAAGAGAGGATAAGTAAGTCAGCCAGTAACAGCACATATACTGGGATAGAATGCATCGAGTCAAGAGCCACTGGAGGAGATACAGACAATGGATATGCATATAGACCACCTCCAAAGGAGCCACTTAAAATTAAAAAATGGTTGGGATCCTAGTAAATGATGATGGAAGAAAACAGAAGAGATTTTACAGAGTGGAACACAAAAGGGCAGGAAGATAAATGATCTAGATGTAAGACTGAATGGAAATGGCCATACAAATGGACAGAGGAGAGAGAATATAGTGATCAGAATCCGTCATCTGAGAATAAGAAGATATGATGTCAATAGAGATCAGACCACCTCCAGATAAAACCTAATTGCATATATAAGAATTGATGGATTCAATGGTACAATATTGAAAATGGAATTGGATCACGAGTAATGGAAAATGGACTTATGAAAGTAGGAAATAGTGATCATGAAAATATAAAGAAGAATGAGCCAGTAAATGGCCAAACAGTGTAGAAGAATACTTTATCCTAAACTACGATAAATCATCAGATAGATAGTAATGTGAGATCATAGATAGAGGCTGAAGGTATGTAGGTATAGATATTTGTAGGTGGATCTTAGCAGTATATAGTGAGCCTTCTCTGTTATGCATTCATGGGAGTTCTGCGGTCACCAGATCTTATTAGATAAAGAAGACAGGGACAGAGATCCCCTTCTCATAATGACTCACTGGATTACGATTTCCAGTTAAGACATTTGACAAATATCATGAGTCAATGGATTAGAATCCAATGTATGGGGAAAGAACCCCTGTATAAAAATATGAGCTATCAGTAAAATATTCTGAGCTTATGGATGAGCTGGATGAAAAGATGTCAGCCTCCCAACCCACCTAAGTATAGTGACCAGAGTTGTCCCTTAGAGGGTTATCATTTGTAAAATGTGAGGAATGAACAGGTTTAATCAGGTCACAGAGATATCCTGGGGATTGGAACCTGTATCTACAGGTAGGAGGCAGAAATAAAACTCATGTAATGTTTATAGTGAGATTAAATCAGTTTAGTAATGCTGGTTGGGTCATCAGAGTAGGGATGTAATTTGCCTGGTTGCCTCTCTAGGAATAAACTCATCACTAAGTCAAATTAGGAGTGCATGGATATGAAAAGGTTCTAATAGCAGTTAGGAGCATCTAGCTTTCGATGCATTAAATTAAAATTTTTTAAGAAAAAATTTTAAAGGAGGGATAATGGTGTAATGTGATGATTGCACATACTGCGATCACATATATAGATATTTAACATTTAAAGAATATTAAATATTGTGTTTGGAATACTAGAAAGTGAGTTTAAAAAAATTATAAACAAAGAAATGTTTTAATTAAGAAAGAGAGGGAATTAGAATAAAAAGATTCTTATCTTTTACCCTCCAAAGTTAAGATTTGTGAAATGAAAAATAAAAGTTAGAAATATTGAAATTGTACATTAGAAAATTAATAGTAATAAAGAAATCTAAATGAAATACAAATTAAAATATGATTTATAAGAAAAGTAAAGTTTGAAAGCCTTAAACAGAGCAAAAATAGAAATTTAAAACATGACCAAAAGATAAGGATCTGGGTTATAAAAGTACACATTTGACGATAAAACAAAATACGTGGGTATGAAGTGTGATAAAGACACAAAAATTAATGCTTGTCAAAATAAAATAAAAAACATTTTTATTAAAAATCCGTTTAATTAAATAAAAATGAAATAAATAAATGTACCTAGTGCTACAAAATTGTGTAAAGGCAAATCTATAAATGGCCGAAGGTGCATTCAGAAAAAGCAAAGGTGTGAAAACAGGTGAAAACAAAGGATCAAAAGAATAAAGGACTGGGAATTTTAATTAAAAGTTTGATTGGTATTGGTAAAGACTTCTTGTTGAGATGTTGGTAAAAACACTGCTCTGATAATAAGCAGCCATAGTTAACAAGATATGATTTCTAACATCGGTGCCTCATCAAGAATGGCTGGCTAAGGGCCATCGAGATGCTTGCCAATCCAGATTCACTGTGCTAATGGTGTCCCATTTAGATGTAACAACTGCTGATATAGCACCTGCCAGAGTATTCATTTTGCCTTGTCCTTGATGCCCTAAATACTGAGGAGTTCCCACAACCAAAATCTAACCCAAGAGGACCGTTCCCTGCTAAAGAAGTGGAGAAATTCCACGTGGTAGTCAGCAAGACTTCAAATTAATTCAGAGACTTTAAAAACCTAGGTAAATAGGTACACTACATTTTATATTCCCATGTGCACATACCTTTAATTTCTAGATCAATGCACAATTCTGACTTTAGCCGATTAGACATTCTTTAACTTTTATATATAATCGAAAATGAAGACGGTCTATGTGCCAAAATCGCTTAGTGGAATCTTTTGCTCTTGTTTACCAGATATTGCGTGCGTTGAAGCAATAGGTGTTTGTTGCTGAGTGTTAAAGATTTAAAAATAAATATTTCTTGCTGAAAGCATTTATTCTGTTAAATATAGTTATTGAATTAAATCCGTTTTGTTTGTTCCTCCCACAATCTAAAAGTAATATAGTCCTTAAAATTAGTGCAATGATGTGTTCGTCAGAGAGTTCTGAAATAACACGTAGTTGGTGGTGAGTATTTTGATCCCATTAAAATTTAGGAATATCCAAGCACTGTAACTCTGTTAAATCTTACAGCAGTCGAGAGACATAATGCCACTAATATTTTTCTATTGCACATCTTTGTATAAATTCATGTCAAAAATTAATTTGGCTTTAAAAACTTTGTGGGAACATGATAAAAAAACTTGATTAGTGATAAAGTCTGGAAAACTTTAAAGAAGAAACTACAACTATGACAAAAAATGGGAATACTACCAAAATTTTGAAATATTAATCAATGCAGAATCAAAAATAATGTTTGTTTTGTCTTCACTGACAGCTGTTTTGATTGAAGATGGCTGTTATAATTTTAGAAGAAATTAAAGACAGCAAAATAAAATATTAAAGAAAACAGATTAAAAAAATATTGCCTATAATTGAAAGAGATACAGTTGAATACATATGCAATCCTATTATCATAATTATTTCAGGGAAATGATCAATGGACTGAAAGGTTCCTGATGATTATATTTTGTAACTAATGTAAATGACTAAAGATGTAAAAGAAAGATTAAAAATAAAAGGGAATAATATAGAGAATAGATGGAAAACAGTATTTGCATAGAAGCTGCTTCTAGTTTTTATTGAATAATGATCCTATTTACAAGAAAGCAGCAAATTTATTGATAATACTAGAAAATTAGATCTAAAAAATATTTAATAACATTTTTATCAAAAGAATTTGAAATTAGAAATATCAATCAGACAGTTTTTCAATATCACAATTATAAAATTCTATATTTTTGAATCTAATTTTTTTTTTCAAATTTTACTCTTTTCATGATCTCATTTACTTTAAAAGCATCAGTAACCAGTGATAAAAAATTATTTATTAAATTAAAAATCAATATTGTGGAAGAAATATCACAAATCAAATCAATCTTCTGTGAATTTTCAAGTATTGGCAAATTAGTTATAATGAAACCAAAAAGTTAATTAAACAAATCATATATTTTTACTAATGCAAAAGAAAAAGAGTTCAAATAAATATTAAATATAAATAAAATAATATTCTGTTTTTTAAGTAAAATTATAACAAATCATATTTTTTTATTTTAAATAATAATGTATTATATTGCCTGAGAGATTAAAATATAGATATGTCATTGTGATTATGTAATTATATATTTATAAATATATATTCATGTTCTAATCAGGCCTAGAAATTTTTTTCAGATGGGCAAGCCTAGGCTAATTTCAATATTCAATGTTGATTGATAATTATTGTAACTAAAAAAAAGTAGTCTTACAAAAATGGTAATATCAAAATGTCTTGCAGGAAAAAAAAAGGATGGCAAATATCATAAACAAGTCATTTCAGATATCTGGCCTATTTTGAGCCCTAGTTGGGCATCCATTGTAATCTAAAAAAAAGTCTCCAGTAGTGAGTGAGAGACATTGGTAATTTAATAAAAATATTTCAAAATAAATCCAACAGTATTTTACCCACTTTTTATCTCTAGTTTTTATCCTATTAAGTGAATATTAAGTGAATACTATGTAAATATGGTCTATCAGGGCCCCACTAGGTTAGCTAAACCTAGACAAAGGTATATTCTATACCTACTTACAAATGTACTGGGTTTGAACCTCTTTTGGTACCTTATTTATAACCAGATGTAGGATTTAGTATTTTATGACCATATCACATTTGCACTAACATTAAGAAAAACAAAAACATACTTACGCTTTAGTTGTGCATATAAAATTTATCAGACAACATTATTACTTAGATTTTAATATAAATACATTTCAACATTTTTATAAGTCTTGCTAGCTCATATCAAACACTATCCATTTATGGTGGCAAGTCACTCATCCTTGAATGATGTTAGATGATCAGAATGATGGTTATTATCTTATGACTCACAAATGATAACCAAATACAGTGAAAATCATTATTTATTTATGGCCATTAAACACATTTATCTAAATCATTAATTTAAAAACATCATGATGATGATGATGATGGTATTTCCATCCACAGCTTTAGAACTAATGCCTAACTTAAAATTTATCTATCATAAATTCATAATTATTTGCCTAACTTTAGTATATCTAAATTAGAACATAAAACAATATTCAACAGTGATGATGAATGATCATAATTAATAGATCAATGAATACTCTTAATAAAAAATATGCATCTTTTAATAAAACAAATTAACATTTATTACTGGACTAATAAAATATACATACTATTTAAAGATATATATGAAAATTTATATGAATAACAATAGTGAGTTATTTATATTTAAATCACAATATTAATAACATTAAACTCTTCCCCCTTTCCCTTCAATGACAGTATTCAATATTTATATCATAACATAATGTTTTTGCATCAATTTGGACTGAAAATTTATATCCAAATGAAAATATTTCATTAAAAAAAATAAACACTTTTTGCATGCACATACTTGCATAAACTTATAAATTTAGACATAACATATAAAATAAAATGATTAATTAGAAAAAGTTTAGTTAGATTCTAGGTAAGTAAAAGTATTTACAGAAACAAGCCTTAAATTACTTATTTTCTCCTCTAAGCTATTGAGGTCTTTAATCATGATTTTTTAAAAAAAATCTAATGCCTCCAATGCTACCATTCAAATACTTTCAACATTTAGGCAACACAGCTATACATGTGGCAAGTATATTTATATTACTATGTGTGTGTATGTGTGGATCCCCATTATGAATAAAATATTATTAAACAGCAAAAAACCCTTTCAACATATAAACATATTACATAATTTTGAATTTGACCCACAATAATACATTTCACAAAATAAAATACATCAATAAGTGGATATGTATAATAATCTAGAATACAAATATCATTAATAAAGCTTATAGCTATTATTACTGGAATTTTGCTTTTTACTTGATTTTGGTTTTAAAATTCAGAGATAATAAAAGATAAAGAATTTGTTATTAAAAATTTTATTAATAGTTCCTGATATAATGGAAAAGAAAATATATAATTAAAATTCATATTACCAGTCCTTTTATTTTTCTGAGGCAGCACTTTCCAAGAGTTCAAATTTAGCTTGTTGAATGTTTATAAATTTTGAAGCAACCACATACACCAATCTGTAACATGCATATATTACCAATTTCAGCAGTTTACTGGAACACTCCTATTCTTTCTTGGCTTGGGCTTGCAATTCTTTTACTGTGATGATGATGGTGATAAAGTTACTCACTTTCATAGAAAACATTTGGCACTAGAATTGTTTCTTCATTTCTTTTCAGCATACTTATTTTAATAGATTAAGAATATCTGTTGTTTTCATATTTTATCATTTTTGCTGGAGTTTAAACTCAGTCACTTGCATAACTGAACTAGCATGGTTTAACACTTTTCAGTAGTTTATTTATTTTCATTTGCGATTTAAAACACAGGTGAGCAATTGGTGTCTTCTATCTTTTCACAATCAATCACACAATGTGTAATACTTTTGACTCAGACTTCAGATATGCATTGGCTAATGGATGGTTGGATCAGCCAGATAAAACATATATGTGTACTAGCCTGTCATTATGCTATATGTAACTTTCCAAACAAAATTATATATAAAAATGACAGCAATTCAAACTGATCTCTTTCCACACTTTAACTTGTTCTCTTCATGTTACCTTAAAATTCAATAATAAAGAATCTAAGGACCCAGGTTCAAATCTCATGCTAGTACTGTCACTGGTCCACCAGCAATACCTGAAGAAGAGGGGGAAATACCTCTCGAAATGTGCATATACTAACCTGTTTGCTGAGATTACTAACAGTTGGTGCATATACTAACTTGTTTGCTGTGGTATTACTAACAGTTGGTGCATATACTAGTCTGTTTGCTGTGATATTACTAACAGTTGAATGTATTTGGAATATTTAAATAAAATTAAACTTTTCTAAAGACATTCAACACACATATTAGATGATGGAAATAGTCCAATACAAAAATACAGCTAGAACATCATCATCACAAACCTTCAGGAAAACTCTACTGTATAAGGTTTTGGAAAATTGTAAATATAATTTTTAAAAAATAAATTAGATTTTTATAAAATCTATCATAGCAATTAAAGAAATATAGAAACAAATTTAGTAAGAAAATATAAACTTTTATTACAATTTATAAATGCTTTCTTCTAAAAATTAAATGTACATACTTTAGAAATTTATTATAATAACACAATATTCTAAAATTACATAAAATACTTAATTGTAAATTATTAGAGAAAAAAATATAGTTAGTAATAAATTTGGCTGAACGTTTTCGAGGAACCGTGCCTCATACTCATAGCCTTCGTGAAAATGTACTTGATATATGTAAATGAGAATATTCAAATGAGTTACTGTTAAGTAGCCCATTTTTTCGAAATGTCGAAGCACGTGTCTCTTCTGTTGATTGCATGGATGTCTCTGTTAATGTAGAATGCCTCTTTTATCTTTCTCCTGTAGTCGTTTGGTTCTGAGCATAAAATAACGGGGTTAGCGGGTATGAAATTGTGCCCTGATTGTTTAGTATGTTCAAAAAATGCAGAAGATGTACTGCTGTTCGTTTGGGCTCTATTGAAGGTGTACCGATGTTGAGCCAACCTGGTGTTAATTGTGGCTTTCGTTTCCCCATAATATGTGGCGTGGCATCCGGCCTGGGGGCAGGAAATGGAGTACACCACATGTGGGGTGAGCGCTGGATCAATGTAATCTTTGGAGTTATTGATCAACCTATTAGTGTTGGGTGGAGTTCTGAATATTATGCTGAATTTGTTGCTTAAGGTTTTCGTTAGTTTATTGGATATTTTAGGGATGTAGGGGACCGTTATTCTGGGTAGATTGGTGCGAGGCAATTTATCATCTATTGTGCTGTTAAATTTCATGACTTTCCTCCTAATAGTTTTGTATTTGAATCCTGCTGCTAGTAGGTCTTTAATGTAATTGTTTACATTTTCCTTCCTATGTGCTTCATATTTACACAAATGATGGTTTCTAAACAGAAATGCTTTAAGACCTGCGAATTTGTGCGATGCGGGTGATTTAGAATTAGGATGGATGCAGCTTCGGATTTCAAATGGTTTAACAAGCATTTTGTAATCTATTGCGTGGCGGTCTCTTGACAAGGAAAGATCAAGATATTTGAGTTCGTTATTGTTTTCATATATGATAGAGAAAAATAGTTTAGTTGTGCTTTGTAATTCGCGTTGTATATTTAAAATATTATTTTTAGATGCTATAATGAAAATATCATCTACATATCGTATATATATGAAGTCTGGGTTAGTGTTGAAATATTTTGGAATAATGGATTGTTCATATTTATTTAAGTATATACTGGATAAGACGCCACTGATAGGGAGGCCCATGGGCCAACCATCTTGCATTGTGTACCATTTATCTTCGAAAAGAGTGAAAATATGGGAGTCAAGCCATGTCAAGAAAGCCATAATGAATTTAATTCTCTCGTTAGGACAAGATATTCGCAGCAACTCTTCATGTATAATTTGGATGGATGCTTTTCTATTGATTGATCCATATAATTCTTTCACATCCATCGTGGCCATAACAGAGTTGTGAGAGATTTGAACGTTTTTAATTCTGGAAATGAATTGAAAAGATGAATTTATTGTGTATGAGCCAAAATTAAGGTAATCTATAATCAATTGATTAACCAATTTGGCTGTATCGAAATAGTGCACGCCAGCGAAATCCATCATTAATCTAAGCGGTTCGCCTGGTTTATGTTGTTTTGAATTGGCAAACATTCGGGGAGGTCTAGTGGCAGAAGGATAAATCCTGTAATACTCGGATTTAGTGATCCCTTTGTCCTTGAAAGTTCGAAGCACACCATTAATAAATTTATCTCGGTCGATTTTGATGTTAAAAGTGTTATCATGTACCAACTTTAATATTTTAATTTGGTCATGCATTTTATTTTTGTAATCGGTGTTGTTTAATAAAACAAAGCGATTGCCTTTGTCTTCTTTGAGACAAATGATGTTGTGTGTTTTAAAATATTGTTTAGTATTTAATACACTTTTATTCCATGCTTCGTCTTTTCTATCAACGAAATTGTTATTTAGTAATTTAGCTATGTCTGTGATAATAGCGTCTCTTTGTGTGTTATTAATGAGAGATGCTTCGATGTCTGCTATTAATTCGCGCTTAGGGAGATCATCCAACTTCCTCCTACATATTTAGGTCCGAGCGATAATATTTTCTTGATTTCGTATGGCGGAGTAGTTGAAGTTTTATTAACGAACGCGTCTATGTTAATGCCGCGGTGGTTTTTATTTTGTTTAATAGATAAGAAATGTATTTTATTTTCAAATTTTAATATTTGAAATCTCTCAGTTTTACGCAATTTATCTTGCATCCACTGGGGGATTACGTAGTTCGTTGTCATTTTGTTCCATCTAATTGTTTGCTTTTTGAAAGCGTCACTGCATCCGTGAGTTATGTGTGCCAAAAGTTGTTTCTGCAAATCATTTCTAATTTTAACATTATTGTAAATTGTTCTATTAATTTTCACCAAACAGGAGTTGGGTATGACGTTATAATCCTTGCATTTAGAGAAGAAAGAAAGTCTCTGTTCGTATTTAATCTTCGAAATTCCGCAGTTTAAGATCTGTTTTTCTTGACCTCTATTCATTATGTAATAAATGTGGTTTTAATTTCTCCTTATTTGTAAAAATGAAAATACTTAATTGTAAATTATTAGAGAAAAAAATATAGTTAGTAATAAATTTGGCTGAACGTTTTCGAGGAACCGTGCCTCATACTCATAGCCTTCGTGAAAATGTACTTGATATATGTAAATGAGAATATTCAAATGAGTTACTGTTAAGTAGCCCATTTTTTCGAAATGTCGAAGCACGTGTCTCTTCTGTTGATTGCATGGATGTCTCTGTTAATGTAGAATGCCTCTTTTATCTTTCTCCTGTAGTCGTTTGGTTCTGAGCATAAAATAACGGGGTTAGCGGGTATGAAATTGTGCCCTGATTGTTTAGTATGTTCAAAAAATGCAGAAGATGTACTGCTGTTCGTTTGGGCTCTATTGAAGGTGTACCGATGTTGAGCCAACCTGGTGTTAATTGTGGCTTTCGTTTCCCCATAATATGTGGCGTGGCATCCGGCCTGGGGGCAGGAAATGGAGTACACCACATGTGGGGTGAGCGCTGGATCAATGTAATCTTTGGAGTTATTGATCAACCTATTAGTGTTGGGTGGAGTTCTGAATATTATGCTGAATTTGTTGCTTAAGGTTTTCGTTAGTTTATTGGATATTTTAGGGATGTAGGGGACCGTTATTCTGGGTAGATTGGTGCGAGGCAATTTATCATCTATTGTGCTGTTAAATTTCATGACTTTCCTCCTAATAGTTTTGTATTTGAATCCTGCTGCTAGTAGGTCTTTAATGTAATTGTTTACATTTTTTTTTCTCTAATAATTTACAATTAAGTATTTTCATTTTTACAAATAAGGAGAAATTAAAACCACATTTAAAATTACATATTGTACCGGTCGAAAACCACCACCCCGCATGTCAAATCGGATTCAAACTCAGCTTAACCAAAATCGAATTCAAACCCAACCCAACAGCTCAGATAGTAGTCATCGACGGCACAGTGCTATGCGCCAAGAACTAGCTCAACGGTTGGTGAGGACTAGAGACCCTTTTACTGACACGAATATCAAATAATTAATTACTTTGAATACTTTTTAAATCTAATCATATGTATGTTCGGGTTGCCAACACAGACAGCGAGTATTAACATTTAAATAATTATCAAAAGAATGATGAACTAAGAAACCAAGTATGTTAGAAAATATTTAATACTAATAATAATTTGTTTTGTTCAATAAAATATAAATAGCATTAGTTACCTCTAGTCTTTAAAAGCATTTATAAATATAATCAGAGTAGCGGTCCTTATCATATGCCAATGGAAATTACGCAATATTGGAATTCTATGTCTATGCCCCCAACAAGAAAATATAAAGGTGGATAAAGGTATTTATTTAGAACGGAAATGATTGTTCTAATTTTATTACGGTGGAATATGAGATTTATCTTCACATTCGGAAATCTATTCATGAAGAGCAAAACGTATTTTAAGGCATAACTTTAATCTTTATTTGAAAACTTATTTAATTAAACATATTTGAGAATTGGTTCGACTTTAATTTAAATCACTTCATCACGAATTACGAGTACGGAGCGGGTTTTACCGGGACAAAAATGCAACGGTGCTTGACGAATTACGAGGCAGAGAGTCAAATTTAAAGATGATCGCTAGTCGATGATCGAAGTCTTATGGCGGCTTGCATTTGGCAAGTCTTACGCCCTTTGACTAATGAATCGGAAAGGAAGTACTTTCTTCCTGGAAAAATTTAAATAAGAGAATGATCACCGACCAGCCTAACGGAGCGGAAGATGGCCCTACGTCAGCAACGTTTGATGATGATGACTTGGTAGTCATCGTTGAAAATAAAACCCATGTAGAATGCTCTACGTGATGACTTGACCAATTAATTAAAGTCAAACGAGCTTTAAGAAAACTATTTGAAAGTATTGGAAACTATGTTAACTATGCCTTAATATCGTGCCCTTCCTGAATATTAATATAAAATAACAAAAGTGGAATTAAAATACATTTAACCCTTTATCGACCCTTTTTGCAATAAGACATTAAAGATTATATTTGCATAAATAAATATTAGTGGAACAAGAAAATCATTTAACATTATGTGAATATATATAAATACTTATAACTTAGATAGGAGCTGGGGACATAGGTGAAAAATTGAGCTAATAATTTATTATTAGCTAAATGTAAAAATAGTAAACCTGTAATATTTTCTTTCGACTCGATGATTAATAGAACTTATCAATTTAGTTCTAATGGGCGAGAATTACTATTTGAAATTAATGTTATATTATTTGCGTGAGGCAAATGGAATCAAGGAGCTCATCGAGTCGAAAGATTATTGGCATATAATTTTTAAATACGACATTAAAAAAAAACACACTAACATATATATATTAAACGAACCGCCAGGTAAGAAAAGAAAAAGTTTAAAGACTAGAGATTTAAAGAATTACGTTATATATTTACAGTAGCATTTTAGAAATAAAGGGTGTTACAAAGATTTTACATTAAAGAATAAAAGAGCTCTTAATAAGGAGGAGTGTAAAATAAAGTTCGAACTGGCCAGAAAGTTTAACGTTCATTATAGAAACATATATTACCCCTTCCGTGCTGGTCCTTAAGTTACACCTCCAGGTTGTTAAAACGTAGGCACCATTTGGTTGATTATTGGAATAGCATTTTAGTAGCTTTTCATGATGTTAGCAGAATGATCGATCCGGAAAAGGTTCAGCAGCTCCAGTGATGATTTCTCGGGACTTTAGGAACCGTAGCCAGATTCCTGATGTTTTAGCCGACTATCATGATGAAATACAATTATTATACGCACAGAGTTCACTGCACTACTCTACAACAAAGCTTGATCTTTTTCTTCTGACTTTTCAGGGCTATATATATTGTCCAGATGCCTTAAGGCTAGCGCTCATTTTATTATCAATTAGTTGTTTTCCAATACATTCCTTCGGTAAGGCTTTCAAACTAATTATTGAATTCCTTTCCTAATTAGACTAATTTTTAAAATCTGAAATGATTTTAATTAGAAATTGAATTCTTATCTTTTTTTAATTAATAAAACTTTACTGTTGTTTTTGAGAATTTGAAAGCCCATGGAAGGAATGTAGCTTTTAATCGCAAACTTTAACAAATTATTTAAAAGTACAAAAAAAAACAAGTATTCCCGACGCAATGAAACTTTCGAAAATTATATATATTTAAATATTTACAAATATATACGCACAATCCACGCAATTGTAATATATATAAATTCATGAATATTTTATCATGAATTTATTAAGAGAATTGCTCAATTTTAAACTGAAACTAATTGATTTTAATACACATTTGAAATAAATTATTCATTATGGAAATTAGCGTGGATTGAACGTATAAAGCCCCATTGCATCGGAAATTTAAGGTTAGTATTAGGGTAACTAACATGAAGCTAGGATCGAACTCAGATCCGACTGCTTCATTTCTTTTCACTTCAAAAAAAAACAATGAAAAAAAATGACTTTACTTATGCAGGATATAGTTGCATAAGTGTATAGACTCTGGGAGAACAGCATGAGTGTGAATAATATAACCTGCCCAAGCTACAAATTGTACATGTCTCACTGCGATCCATTTTTTGAATATTCAACTTATAAATGGGTTTATAATAAATCGGTCCGATAATCAAGTCTCATTTCCCTATGGTTGTGTCAGTCGGTCCTCTGTATATATATCTGTCATTTAATGGATGTCCTATTGTTTCCCTGGATCAGGTGGCACATATGGTTTTAACTGTCTGGCATTGTAAACCCCCTGGAGTCCCTTTCCCTTTAGCAAAAACGCATTGTCATGGCAATCCTTTATTATTTCATATGGCCCACTGTATAATGGGAAGAATTTCTTGAATTCTTTCTTAGGGGCATTACTAGTTCTTGGTGATCTTAACCAAACTTGATCCCCAACTTTAAAATAGTAATGTTGCATCCTCCCTCTTTTTATTCGCCTCTGGGCCATCTGCGCTAGCCGCTTTCTGGCCATATCTTGGTCAGTTATTGGGTTAATACACGTTTCATCTTTTGGTAATAGTGAAGAAAAAATGGCCTGACATGGCTGCCCATAGTGAAGACGTGTAGGTGCGAAACCCGTTGACTCATTCATTGTATTATTAATGCAGTCCATAACATATGGAAGTTTATCCACCCATCTCCGATGATCTGTAGGTACGCACACACGAAAGAGTTGACTAATTTCTCTCATAACTCTTTCACATGGGTTGGACTGCGGGTTTCTAATTGATGTCATACGATGATTTACCTTTTGTTTTTTTGTCCAATTCTTCCACTCTTTTGAGGTGAACGCTGAGCCATGATCTGATAATATGGTCTCAGGCTTACCTACCTCATAAAATTGCTTATCCTGTAGGGCCCGAATGGCATTTCGTGAATTTGTGGTTCGCACTGGGTAAATTTGAACATACTTTGAAAAAATATCATATGTGACAAGCAAGTATTGAAAGGTCCTAAATTTGGGAAGGGGCCCATAATGATCTATAGCGAGGATTTCATTTGGTCTTGTGGCCATCACTGGTTTCATACCTCCTGCATATGATTTATTTGGAAATTTAGTGGCAGCACAGATGTCACATTGTCTAATAGTAGTGAGAATCTGATTGTACATTCCTGGCCAGTAAAACTGACGACGCACTGCCTCTTCTGTCTTTCTTGGTCCGTAGTGCCCAATGATTTGATGAATGTGCCTAAGTAAGGATGGTCTCAGCCTATCTGGGACCATAGTTTTCCATGGTGCAGTATAGTCCCCAGTTTTGGTCTGTAAAATACCCTCCTTGACCCGAAAGTGAGTGTATTTGCTTTGTAGGTTCTTGTCCTTACTCTGGGTCTTGGACAACTCCAGAATAATGTGGTGATATTGTATGCCCTGCCAGTATGCAAGATTCCTTAGCTCGGCCTCGGCGGGACTCAATGTTTTGGTGACCATAATTTTTAAGGATTGATCGTTTATTTTTGGGTTCTGTATGCTCATTTGTACTGGATGGCGACTTAAAACGTCAGCCACCACATTCTCTGGTCCTGGGCAATATTGGATCTTATACTGAAATTGTTGGAGGACCAAGCTCCATCTAATGAGTCGGTCATTGGTGAGGAAACTCTTATTAAGAAATTCTAGACATCGGTGGTCAGTTATGATGACAACTTCTGATCCCAGAAGGAACTGCCGGAATTTCTGGCATGCCCATACTATGGCAAGAGTTTCTTGCTCAGTGGTGGTGTAATGTACTTCAGCACCCTTTAAAGCACGACTGCAAAAATATATCACTTGATGTTCACCAGAATCACCCTTTTGAAACAAAACAGCTCCCAGCCCTTGTTTGCTGCTGTCAGTTTGTACGTAAAAGGTCCGACTAAAATCAGGGTGGTGCAGCATAACCGCCCGTAGAAAGTTTTCTTTTATGTTTAGTAGTTCCTGGTCATGGAGTGGGGTCCATTCCCACTTTCGGTTTTTTTTTATGAGGTCTATAAGATTCCTAGTTTCCTGGGCAAAGTTTGGATAGAACTTGTGATAAAAGTTGCAAAGTCCAAGAAATGATCGGATCTGTTTCCGAGTAGTCGGGGTTGGAAACTTCTCTATGGCTGCAACTTTGTCCGGATGTACCTTGATACCATGTTTGTTAATGACATGACCAAGGAAGGTTATCTCCCCAATAGCAAAACGGCTTTTCTCTAAATTCACTGTGATATTCTTCATTCTGCATTCATTCAGGAACATTTCCAAATGTTGTAAGTGTTCCTTCACATCTTCTGAGATGATTACAATGTCATCCACATAACATACCATCTGTTTTTGTACTTCTTCAGAAAGGACCTGCCTCAAACAGCGCATAAGTCCTGCTCCACTATTAATAAGTCCGAAGGGAACCCTTTTAAAAACGTGCGTGTAGCCACCGTACCGAAATGCCGTGTATTTCCGGTCCCTTGGATCGAGATTCAATTGCCAGTAACTGGCAGTTAAATCTAATGTTGAAAATACCGTCTTCCCAGCTAATCGCACAAGTACTTCTTGGATAGGAGGGGGAGCATCTCTTTCCGGTATAGTGATGCTGTTTAACCTCCGAGCATCCAAGCAAAGCCGCAAGTTTCCATTTTTCTTCTTGACGACGACCAATGGGTTGTTATACGGAGACGGGCTGCGCTCGACAATATTCCATTCGATCATTTGTTTTATCTGTGCTTCTACTTCATCTTTATACTGAAATGGAATCGGGTACGTTTTGGACTGGATGTAAGTTTCTTCTTTCACTCTGATTCGGTGGGTATACCCTGTAATCTCGCCTGGCATTGGAGAGAAAATTATGGCATATTTCTTGAGGATTTTCCGCATTTGTTCGGTATCATCCGGTTCAGTAATGATGGATTCTTCAACCTTTTTGTCAATCATTGAAAGATCAACTGGCTGGATTAGGCAACTTTCATGGTTTCCTTCTCGGTGGAGTGATGTTTTAAAGTTGATGGTTTCTTTTCCAAATGAGCATCTACCTTTAGGGTAGTCAATAATGCCTTGGTTTTGAATCAAAAAGTCGGAACCCAATACTACATCATATATGAGCCCTGTCATAATAAGAAAGGTATGTCCTACTAGCCTTCTGTTGATTTCAACCTCCAACCACACTTGATGGTTTTCACTTGACACCTTTTTCCCATTAGCCAAGGTCATTTGGATCGGACGGGTTGGGAGTTGCATTATCTCGCGTCTCTTTTTCAAGCTTCCGATCCATGCCGCAGATACAATGGATGCTTGACTGCCTGAGTCAATCAAGGCTGATACTCTGCTCTCCTCTACATTTATTTCGATAATGGGACACAAATGAGTTATCTGATGTCCCTCATTATCTTTCTCAGAGATTAGGTTAGTCATTTGACTAATGATTGGGGCTGGAAGGTCTTTTCCGTAACTTGGGTCTAGAGATCTAAAATGATTATCCACTTCTTCTAAGAAATTCGTCATCTCGTGGATGGTACTAATCTGACTACAAATCATAAGTTTCCGAATTTCTCGTGGCATGTTGTATTCTATCATACGTACAATTCGAGACTCTGGAAAGTTAAAACTGGACAATGAGCGAAATTTGGCTGACTGTTGTAAAAAAATCGGTCGTAGGTATTTCCCTTATTTACTGAAAACTGTTCATTAATGAGGTCACGCAACAAGTTTTCTTGCTTCCTTTCACTCCAGAATGTTTCTAGAAGCTTGTGACAATATTGCTCAAAAGTGTCCGGCTTCTTCTCTATCGTGCCCCACCAGTCTTTGGCCACGGCTTTCAAATGGTAACGAGCAATTATTATTTGTTGAACATTATCCAGAGTTTCTATTGCAAAAGCATCGGCTAAACTGTCTATATGTGGCTGAGGATCTTCCCAGCATCCACCATAAAAATCTATGATTTGAATCAACGGGTATTGAAAGGTCATTGAACTTTCCAGTGGCTTTCCCATTTTCTAATATAATAAACAATATAATAAACACTGCAGATCAACTTATAGACTCTCTGTATGCTTAAATAATATTTTTTTTCTTTAGTAAATTTTAACTAGGTCTCTGACTACAGGTCCATTGTCCCAATCTTCACTAGCTGCTGCATATTATTTCCCCAATCTATGTAATCTGCCTTTTTTGGTTTACCTACGTTTTCTTGGTTGGCTCTTTATATTAACTGTTTGAGTGAGACATGTATTCAAAAATATTAAAGATAAGAAAAAAAAACATTATTCACTTTCCCTTTGTTCAACGGTTCTGTTCTCCCATGTCTGAAAAAAAAAACTATACAGTGATATACAAATATTACGTATTAGCAGTTACAACAAATCACTCTGTATTGAACACACTTGGTTTTTTTTATTATGGCGATTGACCCACTACTGTGCTGACAATCAAATTTGCTGACAAATTTATTTATATGGGCGCCAGTGAGCAAAATGAGATCAATAGGGCATGTGATATAACCCATTGACCCCCAAACCACATATGATTGACTTAATTTTGAAAAAACAATCTATTCATGAAGAGCAAAACGTATTTTAAGGCATAACTTTAATCTTTATTTGAAAACTTATTTAATTAAACATATTTGAGAATTGGTTCGACTTTAATTTAAATCACTTCATCACGAATTACGAGTACGGAGCGGGTTTTACCGGGACAAAAATGCAACGGTGCTTGACGAATTACGAGGCAGAGAGTCAAATTTAAAGATGATCGCTAGTCGATGATCGAAGTCTTATGGCGGCTTGCATTTGGCAAGTCTTACGCCCTTTGACTAATGAATCGGAAAGGAAGTACTTTCTTCCTGGAAAAATTTAAATAAGAGAATGATCACCGACCAGCCTAACGGAGCGGAAGATGGCCCTACGTCAGCAACGTTTGATGATGATGACTACCAAGTCATCATTGAAAATAAAACCCATGTAGAATGCTCTACGTGATGACTTGACCAATTAATTAAAGTCAAACGAGCTTTAAGAAAACTATTTTGAAAGCATTTGGAAACTATGTTAACTATGCCTTAATATCGTGCCCTTCCTGAATATTAATATAAAATAACAAAAGTGGAATTAAAATACATTTAACCCTTTATCGACCCTTTTTGCAATAAAACATTAAAGGTTATATTTGCATAAATATATATTAGTGGAACAAGAAAATCATTTAACATTTTGTGAGTATATATAAATACTTATAACTTAGATAGGAGCTGGGGACATAGGTGAAAAATTGAGCTAATAATTTATTATTAGCTAAATGTAAAAATAGTAAACCTGTAATATTTTCTTTCGACTCGATGATTAATAGAACTTATCTAATTTAGTTCTAATGGGCGAGAATTACTATTTGAAATTAATGTTATATTATTTGCGTGAGGCAAATGGAATCAAGGAGCTCATCGAGTCGAAAGATTATTGGCATATAATTTTTAAATACGACATTAAAAAAAACACACTAACATATACATATTAAACGATCCGCCAGGTAAGAAAAGAAAAGTTTAAAGACTAGAGATTTAAAGAATTACGTTATATATTTACAGTAGCATTTTAGAAATAAAGGGTGTTACAAAGATTTTACATTAAAGAATAAAAGAGCTCTTAAAAAGGAGGAGTGTAAAATAAAGTTCGAACTGGCCAGAAAGTTTAACGTTCTTTAGAACATATATTACCCCTTCCGTGCTGGTCCTTAAGTTACACCTCCAGGTTGTTAAAACGTAGGCACCATTTGGTTAACTACTGGAGTAGTATTTTAGTAGCTTTTCATGATGTTAGCAGAATGATCGATCCGGAAAAGGTTCAGCAGCTCCAGTGAAGATTTCTCGGGACTTTAGGAACCATAGCCAGATTCCTGATGTTCTAGCCCTCTATCATGATGAAATACAAATTAATATGCACAGAGCTCACTGCACTACTCTACAACAAAGCTTGATCTTTTTTCTTCTGACTTTTCAGGGCTATATATATTGTCCAGATGCCTTAAGGCTAGCGCTCATTTTATTATCAATTCTTTTTTTTTAATTAGTTGTTTTCCAATACATTCCTTCGGTAAGGCTTTCAAACTAATTATTGAATTCCTTTCCTAATTAGAAACTGAATTTTTAAAATCTGAAATGATTTTAATTAGAAATTGAATTCTTATCTTTTTTTAATTAATAAAACTTTACTGTTGTTTTTGAGAATTTGAAAGCCCATGGAAGGAATGTAGCTTTTAATCGCAAACTTTAACAAATTATTTAAAAGTACAAAAAAAACAAGTATTCCCGACGCAATGAAACTTTCGAAAATTATATATATTTAAATATTTACAAATATATACGCACAATCCACGCAATTGTAATATATATAAATTCATGAATATTTTATCATGAATTTATTAAGAGAATTGCTCAATTTTAAACTGAAACTAATTGATTTTAATACACATTTGAAATAAATTATTCATTATGGAAATTAGCGTGGATTGAACGTATAAAGCCCCATTGCATCGGAAATTTAAGGTTAGTATTAGGGTAACTAACATGAAGCTAGGATCGAACTCAGATCCGACTGCTTCAATATGAACATGTAGAATTAAAAAAAACATATATAAAATTTATAACATTTTATAGTCTTTAAATCTTTTAAATTATTTAAAGATATAAAATAAATTATTAATATATTTGCATATTAAAATTTTTTTAACAACCTACATATTTAATTCAAATTATGATGGCTTTTTTTCTTAGTCATAGAAATAAATGTTTTAAAAAATTTATTTTATAAAATAGTAAATAAAAAAAAAACAACTAATCACATAGAAAATGTGAACTTTTTTTTTTGGTTATAAATTTTAAATTAAACTCTTAAAATCAAATTTATAATCAGATTTAAAAATAAGATTTAATATGATTATCCCCCCAACCTTTCCTTTATATTTTTATTTAAAACTTTTTCATTAAAGTTTTATATAAAAACAATAGGAAAGATTATAAATAATCAAATAAATGTTTTGATTGTGATTGTTATTAACAAGTTTGATATTCATATCCTTTTTTATAGGATGCCAAATTAAATAAAATAAAAAATACTAGCTAAATTTCCAACTTGAAGCTATGATAAACAACTTTTAGAAACTTAGGATACATTAAGAATGTAAATTACAAATTCCAGGATAAAATAATTATGGATAATTTATAACAAAACATAATTGCGATAAAGATTATTTCACATATTCTAAAAAAAGTGTCATTGAAAGCTATAATTTGACTAAGTGATTGGGGGGTTTTTTTTCCAGAAAAAAAAAGTTTGTTGTAGATGAGATTAAATTATAATTTAATAAAATATCAAATATTAAAGTATTTCTAATATATGGGTTGTATTTATGGTTCATAAATTGGTGTTTAGTCATAAATAAAAATCATCTTTAATTTTTGTTTTTTTTTTGGACCATTTTTAATTAGAATTCTTATACTCTTATGTGCCAATGATAATGATAAATTGATAGGGAAAGCACTTTTTGCACTTATTTCAGATATATTTGGTTTTTGAATTGTAGTGAGAAAAACTTAAATCAGCCATTGAGATGGAGTACATATTATTATCATGGAAATCAGACTGCATTAAAGCATTAGAATGATAAGAGAAAGACAACGAATACAATTCCTGAGAGGAAAAATTTGTTCAGACTTTTAAAGTAAGTTCAGAGTCATTAAAATTGAATGTGAATGCTGGTATTGTAGCAGATTTAAAATAAAAAATATTCATCAATTGGAAATGGTATCCCTAGATAAAGAGTTACCTGTGAATTATGATGACAATGGACATATAAACCAGAGCAATGTTTGGGAATTGTTTATTATTATAGTGATCATAACTTCATAACCATCAATAAAAGCAGACAAAATGGTTAATCATTATGCAAAATTTGTCATAAAAAATTATTAAGCAATTACATTGGGGAAAATTTTAGCTGATAACGGTTCATCAATTATCTCAAAAAACTTTATAAAATCAAAAACCACATTTTGGGAATAATAGGTTGCTATAAATTGTACAATATTATGGTAGTTCTTCACTGATAGACCTATGCTTGACTTTAAATTGGTTGTCACAATAAATTTCATAGGTATCATTTTTGATTAAATGTGTGATCATGTTTTTTTTTAAATGCATCTTTCAAAAAATCATAGAAAACATGAATAACTTGAATAAACAATTAGGTGGAAATTTTAAGTATATTCTGTGCATTAATGCTTAATTCTAGAAATGTTGTGCCAAGACAATGTGAGCATCAAAGTGATTATGTAATTAATCAATTATAATAAACTATTTTTTTCAACTTTTAAAAACTAATTCATCATAAAAAAATAATTTGCTGAGATTCACCACAGTAATTCTGAAGGTAATTAATGTGGGGGTATTCATAAAAATATGTCATCAAAGTTTTCCATGCATATAGGATGAATATTAATTTGTAGATTAAGTCATTGACAGAGTAATTCTAAAATCTATAAATTAATTTGATGATTTATCATCATGCAGATATATAATGCTTGGACTAGTAGATGCTGATTTATCATAAATTATTAAAAGAAAAATGAAAGCTTTATTGATTTTAAGAAATACAGAATCATTTTCCACAGAATTACTGTTATAATTTGACCACATGGTTTTTAATCCTATTTTTATTTGTCTATGAAACAGAGAAATTATTAAATTATTGAAACTCATTAAATTAGACCAAATTGATAGTATTTTTAATGTTTTAACTTTACAATTAATAATAGAGATAAAAAATGTATATTAAATGCTTTTATTGACTGTACACTAAAAAGAAATAAAATAATTGTTTCTTCAACAACAATTGTTTTTAAATTTAACTTGAAATAAAAGCATGGGTCCCTTATTAAAATGATTGATTTAATTAATTTCTGGACCCCCATGCTTTTATTTCAAGTTAAATCTAAACACTCCAATTGTGATTGAAGAAACAATTATTCTATTTCTTTTTAGTGCAATCAATAAAAGCATGTAATATTAAAAAAAATTATTATTTTTAAGTTTTTAATATTGACATAATAAAAAGTCAGATGTCACATGACTTATATATAGCTTGCATTTACCAATATGTAAAATTAAGAGCATGCTAATGAGCTCTAAACAAGCTTTTTTTTATTATAATAAGAGCTACTACAAGAGAAGGCATTCAAATCATTTTTATCTTAGATTGTCCCCATCCCCAGACCAGTTTCGACCTATGGGTCTCTTCGGTGAGGAGTTGGGACACTAGATTCAAAAAACCAACTCAAGCTAAGCATTTATCTAAAAGTTAACTGTCAAGAAGATCAAACTTTTAGACATCTGCATGTCTTTAAAGTCATCTCTCCAACTGAAACAATCATATGGGCCTGAACTTAATTCAGATACTCCATATATTAATGGCCTTAGCCATTTAATTTAGTCAAAGCCCCAACAGCAAAATAATAATAGTAATTATAAAAAGTCAAATGTCACATGACTTATATATAGCTTTTTTTATTATGATAAATGCTACTACAAGAGAAGGCATTCAAATCATCTTTATCTTAGATTGTCCCCATCCCCAGACCAGCTTCGACCTCTGGGTCTCTTCAGTGAGGAGTTAGTATACTAGATTCAAAAAACCAACTCAAGCTAAGCATTTATCTAAAAGTTAATTGTCAAGAAGAAGATCTGAAACTTTTAGACATCTGCATGTCTTTAAAGTCAGCTTTCCAACTGAAACAATCATATGGGCCTGAACTTAATTCAGGTACTCCATATATTAATAGGCTTAGCCTTTTAATTTAGCCAATGCCCCAATGGCAAAATAATAATAGTAAATATTGGCATAGTAAATAAAAATATAAAAATATATTCTATTTTAAAATGACTGGACACTTATAGTTGATATATGTAACTGTTAAATAACGAAATGTGTGGTTTATATATGTAATAAAGTCAGATATTCTATGGTGATATCGCCACACAAACTCAAATATATATTATTATTCTAATTATTTATTTCTTAAGTGTTTTTTAAAAGAGCTATGCCTTCATTTTCAAAGCTATAGATAGATAGCGATGTTCAATTTATTTAAACCAACATATGCAAATTATTTAAATTAGGTCTGCCATTTATTCGAGATTGCATAGAACGTGTCTCTTTTGTTTAACGAGTTTTCATCCAAGTTAATGAAATAGGGCTCCTTGATTTTCCTTCTTATCTCATATTGTTCACCGCACATCACTTGCAGATTATCTGGTATGCACGAGTGGCCCGTAGTGATTTTATGCTGTGCAAAAATAGAAAAGTGGGAGGGATCCATTAGCACCTTATTGTATGCATATTTATGCTGCAGCAACCTCATATGAACAGAGGCCTTGGTCTCCCCATAATATGCTGCATGATAATTGTTTTCTGGGCAAATAATTTTATATATGGCCTGCTGAGTGTTAATTGGAGGTAGTTTATCTTTGGAATTGTTAATGCATCTATTAAAGTTAAAAGGGGATCTGTAACACACACTAAAGTCTTTGCAAAAAATTGTTTGTAAATCTGTATATATGTTTTTAATATATGGTAATAAAATCCTGGTTTTGTTCAGCCTATCCCCTAAATTAGTAGGGTCTTTAAATCGTCTAATTATCTTGTCTATTGTTCTCTTATTATATTTGGCATTTATATATATATATTGTAATACAACCAGCGTTCGGTTAAACACCAGCCGCACTTAATTATGTGATCGACTGTTTCACCATCGATGATGATTATCACAAGCAAGAAGCCAATATACACCCCAAAATTGAGTATATATTCTTAATTGAACACTGACATAATATAAAATATCATCCCAGCATTATATTTCCCAATTAAATGCTTCTTCTCTGCTGGGCAAATTATTTGAATCGAATAATTTGTTCTGCCCAGCACTTGGAATATTTATAAATTTGTTCCCGGAATTATCATGGTACAGCAGGAATATCAATTATAGCCCTTCTTCTTTCCCCTTATTTACGATACGAACGGACTTATTTATCCATTTTGATTGCTTTATTATTATTATTCCTCACTTAATAAACTTGTTCGCTCGAATGACCTAGATTTAATTCACTCTAAATATTTATTCGCTTGGTAAAGAAAAGAAAAATGCAAATGACTATTTACTTCCTTTTATAAATAAACTTTTAATTTTGCAATTCGTTATTTCTAATGACATAATAAAATCATAAAACACACATATACCTATCACACACCAACATAATATACACATAAATAAAATAGTAAAGAATATAATTCAAATTAAACCTTAAATAAACTAGCGTAACCCAATTGTTACTTTCTTATACATTATTATAGTAAAATCATAAGTTCTTTTAATTATATTTGTCCGAAGTATTGTGCAAATTTTAATAGTTTTAGTTTCTGACTGATTTCTTTGTTCACAAATTAATTCTGACATGCATGTATTAATAATAGTTACCTAGGTATGGAGTCCTCAATGAAGGATCAACCATCAAGTGGGAAAAATTTCCCTTCTTTTGCAGAGATGGTTGCTCACTTTTCCGACGTCCCAGTTAGTGGAGTGAGAGTTTATAATCTTTTGGCGTGGGTTTGATTTCTTTCTAATTCCGAATTTCAGTATGTATTCATCTCTTTAAATATCCTATTATGAATCTTCAGGCAGATCTGGTTCCATAACGGCGGTCTCTTATCGGCAGCATTTTAGATGTCATAGGTAGTGAGCGAATGGTTGGACGGAGATAGACCGAGCAAACGCCCATTATTCGCCACTAGCCCTCCATGTTAGCGTACCCAACTAAGTTCGTTAACATTTGAATAATACGTCCTCGCTATTCTCTAGACGGTTTCTTCCCTTCTATTATTTTTTATGTTAAGTTTTAGCCAGCAAAAGAAAACACAACCAGTTACTTCTAAATCAGCTCTGCTTATTCCCCTGCTATCTTTCTATAGAATGTTACTAATTGCATCATTCCTTTTCATTCTTTATCTTGTACCAATCTATCTGGAATTTTTTTGTACAAGTTTTACATTTTTAATTTTACCATTACAATTATTTTCTTTCATTCTTTTGATACGTGATTTCTTATTTAACAAAGAAAGAAAGAGACGTGTTCATTATACACCCCTCCCCTTTCCTTTCTAATCTCCAATCTTTATTTAGTTTTTTCTAATTTCTTTTAAAATAAGTTTTTAGAATCCTTTTAACTAACTTTTTTTTTTCATTTTAACCCTTTCACGACTTTCACATAGTTTTGAATACTTACATATTAAAACTGAGTAACTTCTTTTTTTTTTTTATTGGTTTTCTATTTCTTTTAACGAAACCCTTTTTTCTTTATTATTATTATTGAGGATCAATAATATATATACATGCGAGACTATATTATATGTAGATATCACATTACACCGCTCCCTATTTTTTTTAAGAATTAAAATCTACTGGAATTCTTTCCTAAGGTCAAGCCATTTTAATTCTTAACCCCTATCTTCCTTTATTATTTTTTTTTTCTCTACTATATTCTTGATATTAATGTTAATGGTACCCATTTAGTATCTTTAGCTTTCGTATGATGAGATTATCTTAGAGAGACAACTAGGTTAAAACTATCTGCATTCCATTTGATTGATTTGTACTGCTCAAACACCTTTAATCTCCACCGAACACTATCCTGCAAAGAGAGTTGATTTTTTAGGCCACTCCGCATTTATATGGAGTCCGATTTTGTGAACAGCATGTTTTTGTCTACAGCCTGTCCAACCTGATCTTTTGAATTCAATATATTTCAATTCTTCGTATCTTTTCAATACCTTTGGGGTTTTCACCCAGTAAGACGGATAATGAGCCCAGATCTCTGCTGAGTCCTCATTCTATTTATTTATTTATTTCCTGTCTATCCTTATGTGTATAGACAAGATTAACACTCATACTCCCTTGCGGATTTATATGTACGGTGAGACGGCTTGACCAAGCTCAAATGCAATCTCTACCTGACTCATATCTGCACACATTTGTCTCAAATCCAGAACCTCATTCATACATTCTCTACTCTTAGTATTTCACCATCCCCCTACATTCCCCTTATCATGTGGATTATCATGTTCAAAGTCCATGGTTGCTATCCTTTAGTCATCAATAGGTGTCTGTCCCGTTACTTTCTTTTTCTTTTTTAGTTTCTATCTGGAGGTTCTTTCTTTTTCCGGAGTAGCCTTAAAGACCGAGCATTGTATGTTCCCTTTTCTTCAACCCCTTGACCCACAACAAAAGCATTATTCCCATATCGTTTTCTTATAGTGTATGGCCCCTCATAAATAGGTTGGAATTTCTTGAATACCATGACTTCATCCCCTATTCTGAACTGATTCTCCCTGCCTTTACTCTTTGTTGTATTATCTCACCCATTTTCCTCATCTGGCTGCGTGCTTGTTCTGCATCCCTTCTTCTGTTTATTGCTCTGGTTTCCACAGGTAACCTAATGTCAAATGGGCAAGGAATATTTTTCCCAAAGTGTAGACGAATGGGTTCAAAACCTGTAGACTCACTCCTTGCACAATTGATCATGTTCACTATGCGTGGTGTCTCCTTCACCCACTTACGGTGATCCTCCGATATATATACCCGGAACAAACATCCCAGCTCCCTCATGACCTGTTCACATGGGTTCGATTGCAGGTTATGGATCGATGTCAGGGAGTGCTTTATCCTGTGCTTGTCAATCCATCTCTTCCATTCACTAGATGTGAATGGGTCCCGTGATCCGAGAGTATTCGGGCAGGAACTCCCGCAATCTTAAAATGTTGTTCTAGGGCCTTCATGGTTTGCTTAGCATTCGCTTGGGTAATTGGATAAGCTGATACCAACTTTGAGAAAAGGTCATATGTGACCAGGAGGTACCTTCTCTTATTAAAACTGGGCAGCGGACCATAAAAGTCAATGGCCAGTATACAGTTTGGCTGATCGGTGTAGATAGTCTGGAGTGGGCCTATTCCTGCCACATTAGGTGGCTTCGTTCTGGCACATGTGTCACAGGTCCTAATAGTGCTGGCTATGTCTGCATGCATTTTTGGCCAATAGAACCAGTGCCTCATCCAACTCTCCACTTTGTTTACCCCATAATGTCCATAAGTTTCATGAACATATTGAATTAATGGCTCTCTAAGTGTCCTGGGTATGACTATGCGTGTCTGCTTCTTTCTCTTGAGCACCCACTGTAAGAGACCTCCTTTGATGCAGAAGAGTTTCCTTTCCTTCCACAAAGCGTTTTCTTTCGTTTCTAATATGGGTTGATGTCTCAAGTGGTCCAGCATTTGTTTGCAATCTCCATCATTAATTTGATGTTCCTTTAAATTACACATCTCCTGAGCTATCGTATGTTCTCGGCACCTTTCAGTTACCACGATGTATGCTCCTTCACATACTAGGTGCTGACTATTCACCACCGGATATCGACTAAGTGTATCCGCTACAATGTTCTCCGTTCCTCGGCAATATATGACTTTATAGTTAAATTCCTGTAAACATAAACTCCATCTCAATAACCTACTGTTTGCTAGAAAACTTTGATTTAAGAATTCGAGGCTTCTATGGTCAGTTAACACTATGACTTCTGATCCTATCAAGTACTGCCTGAATTTCTTAAATGCCCATACCAAGCGAGGGCCTCCTTTTCCATAACCGTATAATTGAGTTCTGGGCCTCTCAGTAAATGACTAATAAATCCTAATACCCTGTGCTGACCTTCCTGTATCTGGATCATCGTGGCTCCCAAGCCAAACCCGCTACTGTCAGTTTGCACAAAAAATGTCTTGGTGAAATCTGGATATGCCAACATGACCATCTCTAAGAAACCTGCCTTTACCTTGTTAAAGCTACACTCCTGCTGTTCATCCCATGTCCATGCTGTTCCCTTCCTCAGCAACTGAAGTAATGGCCCATGTCCATGGAGAATCCTTTATAAAATCGATTGTAGAAATTGCACAATCCCAGGAAAGATTTAATGTTTTCTGTTCCTAGGAGTGGGGAATTCCTGGATGGCTCTGATTTTCTCTGGGTTTGGTATCACGCCCTTTCCGCTGATAATATGACCCAGGAATTTGACCTCTGATGTCATTACATGACTCTTGTTTAAATTAATTTTTATACCCTTGCTTTGACATTCTTGTAGGAAGCTTTCCACATGTCCAAAATGTTCCTCCATGCTCTCTGACACGACCACAATATCGTCCACATATATCACTGCAAAGTTCTTTATCTTGTCATCCAATACCTGGTCCAAACACCGTACCAGTCCGGCTCCGCTATTTCTTAATCCGAATGGAATCCGGTTGAACTGGTATGCTTGTCCATCATATCTAAATGCAGTGTACTTTCGATCTTTGGGATGGAGCCTGATTTGCCAGTAGCTGGCTGTTAAATCAAATGTAGAAAATACCCCTTTTCCTTTGAATCTGGTGAGTAATTCACTGATTGGCGGTGGTGCATTAATATCTGGAACTGTTATCTTATTTAGATGCCGAGCATCCAAACACAGACGGATTGATCCATCTGCCTTTTTCACAGTCACAATAGGATTATTAAATGAGGATGAACATTTAGAAATAACACCCCATTTGAGCATTTGGTCTATCTGTTTCTCAACTTCCTGTCTGTACTGGTATGGTATGGGGTAAGCACGGGCCCGATATGGCTGGTTTTCCACAAGTTTGATCCTGTGTTCATATCCCTGAATTACCCCAGGCACTTCCGAAAATACCATGTTATATTTTTCTAGGATCCTTCCCAACCTGTTCCTTTGGTCATTATCCACTAATGTGGATTCTCCCACTATATTTTCCCATTCTATTTCCATCATGGCATTCCGCACCAGACCCTCTTCATGATTGTTCCTCCTATCATCTCTCAATTGCTTTGTAAAATTCAATGTAGTTCCAATTAATCAATGTAGTTCCATTAATTTTGGCCCAGCCCTGTTTGTAGTTTATTACGCAACCGGTTTTGTGAATAAAATCAGAACCCAAGATAATATCATGGATCAAACCCTCTAAGACCACTAATACATGGTCATACTCTTCTCCTGCTAACTCTATCCTCACATATACCTGTTGTGATGCAAGTCTTACTTTCTTCCCATTCGCCACAAGCACCTGAACTGATTTTAATGGCAGTGTTTTGAGGTCGAGAGAACTGCCCTTTAATATGCCAAACATTTCCTGAGACATCACAGAAATCTGGCTTCCTGAATCTAGCAACACTTTGGCCCTGACTCCATCAATTTTTATTGCTAATTTTGGACATATCTGCGGTGCTATCTCCAACATTTCCTCAGTATCCTTGTATTCTAGGTTTGCCACCTGCATTTGATGACATTCCTTGTCTTGTTCTGCTCTGTTTTGACTGTTATCCAATGATGTCAATACTCGTGCCATCTGTTCGACTGTTTCATTACATATCAGTATCTGGGCAATGTCTTCTGGCAAGTTTCGTTTGACTATCTGCGTAATCTGACGTTCTGAAAGCGGGGATGTCGTGATTGTCCTCAGCTTTGCTACCTGTCGACATAAAAATGGAGTGAATGGCTCTCCCGGTCTCTACCTGTCTTGTGATATCTGGTGCAGAACATTTTCCTGGTGCTCTTCGCTCCAGTAACTGGTGAGCAAAGCTGCCTTATAATCCTCAAATGTTGTTGGTTTTTCAAACAACGAGTCCCACCATTCCTGTGAAGCATTCTGTAGGTGACTGCATGTGATGGCAATCATGGCTTCTTCACTCAATCCGTTCAATGTGCCGTACCTTTCAAGGCTACCCAGGTGTTCTATGGGGTTTTCTCCCATGTGACCCAAAAAAACTCGAATCTTCAAAAATTGAATTACTGTTATTACGTTATTACACCTGCTATCATACAAATTTGTCCCTATCACCTTTTTAACTTCTCATTTTTCCCCATCTACTGTAGACCCCTGCTTCTCTACTATTACGGCTAGCTGGTTTACATCTATACGTACATCATCTACAATTTTTTCATTTTCCTGTTTTATCTCCTCCAATTTCTTTCCCTGCTCTACTTTAAACTTCTCTACTTCTCAACACACAGTTTCTATTTTATCCTCTATATGTGCCACCCTTCCCTCTACTTTCATCAAAACCTTTTATTCTACATTATGTACATTTCCCGTGAGTCGTTGCTCTAACTTTTCGAGTAATTCAGCCTGTCCGTTCAGCCTTTCATTCGTGACAGAAATCTGATTTGAGGTTTGTTCGACCTTTTTACTCAACTCTTCAGTTTTTTGATCAAATTTGTCAATTAATTGTTTTTGCCACTCGTCTATCATTTTCTTATTATCTTCCTTTAACTCCTTTATAAACTGTTGCTGATTTTCTATCATTTTCTGATTTATTTCATCTCTCTGCTCATCTCTTTCCTTTATCTCCTTTATAAAATGCCACTGGTCCTCCACCATTTTCTCCAACATTTTCATTAAATTATAATTTTCTATATTAACTTTCTGATCTTGTTTATCATTATTAATTTCAATTTCATTTTCACTATTGGTTTCTATTTCTCTTTCACTATCTGTTTCTCCGGCTAATTCCATTTGTTCTTCACTGGTAATTTTTTTTGTTTCAACTTGATCGTCCATTTTTGCTTTCGATCTCATTTGCATTGATTCCAAATAAATATTATCACTTACCGAGTAATTATTTTATTCCAACTATTATTAAATGCAATACTGTTTTATTAATTCTATTTCATATTAGGTACATTTGCTGGACTTCCCTGTCTTCATTCATTAACTCACTTGTTTATGCTGCTTTAAAGATCCCCTTGAACTTACAAACTTTTATTATTCAAATAATAAAATCTTTCCCCTCTTTTTTATTTATTTATTTATATAATGTAGATCGTGCCTAGAAAATCTTACCCCGTCTCTTTCTCTCTTTCATAAAACTCAGTTGTCTTTTGCCTCACTTTTCTCTCTCACCAAGCGATCTTTTATTATTGCTCTCTATTTTTATCTAAATCCCCGGTCTATTCTACTGTAGCAACACATTTAAATTCTTAATTTGAAACAAAACCCATTTGTTTTTAAAAAAAAAATTTTCTTCCTTTTCTTTTTTTTTTTTTATATAAAATATTTCTCAGTCTAAATTCGATTTTCCGATTGTTTGACTTTATTTAACCTTGCTGTATAGATCACATATGTGTAGATCTATTTTAATCAGGGCGCTATAATTTAATTCCATCTGATTTTTACTTTGAATGTGATAAAATCCCGCGGACTGGCCCCCAAAATGTAATACAACCACCATTCGGTTAAACACCAGCCGCACTTAATTATGTGATCGACCGTTTCACCACCGATGATGATTACCACAAGCAAGAAGCCAATATACACCCCAAAATTGAGTATATATTCTTAATTGAACACTGACATAATATAAAATATCATCCCAGCATTATATTTCCCAATTAAACGCTTCTTCTCTGCTGGGCAAATTATTTGAATCGAATAATTTGTTCTGCCCAGCGCTTGGAATATTTATAAATTTATTCTCGGAATTATCACGGTACAGCAGGAATATCAATTATAACCCTTCTTCTTTCCCTTTATTTACGATACGACCGGACTTATTTATCCATTTCGATTGCTTTATTATTATTATTCCTCACTTAATAAACTTGTTCGCTCGAATGACCTAGATTTAATTCACTCTAAATATTTATTCGCTTGGTAAAGAAAAGAAAAACGCAAATGACTATTTACTTCCTTTTATAAATAAACTTTTAATTTTGCAATTCGTTATTTCTAATGACATAATAAAATCATAAAACACACATATACCTATCACACACCAACATAATATACACATAAATAAAATAGTAAAGAATATAATTCAAATTAAACCTTAAATAAACTAGCGTAACCCAATTGTTACTTTCTTATACATTATTATAGTAAAATCATAAGTTCTTTTAATTATATTTGTCCGAAGTATTGCGCAAATTTTAATAGTTTTAGTTTCTGACTGATTTCTTTGTTCACAAATTAATTCTGACATGCATGTATTAATAATAGTTACCTAGGTATGGAGTCCTCAATGAAGGATCAACCATCGAGTGGGAAAAATTTCCCTTCTTTTGCAGAGATGGTTGCTCGCTTTTCTGATGTCCCAGTTAGTGGAGTGAGAGTTTATAATCTTTTGGCATGGGTTTGATTTCTTTCTAATTCCGAATTTCAGTATGTATTCATCTCTTTAAATATCCTATTACGAATCTTCAGGCAGATCTGGTTCCATAACGGCGGTCTCTTATCGGCAGCATTTTAGATGTCATAGGTAGTGAGCGAATGGTTGGACGGAGATAGACCGAGCAAACGCCCGTTATTCTCCACTAGCCCCCATGTTAGCGTACCCAACTAAGTTTGTTAACATTTGAATAATACGTCCTCGCTATTCTCTAGACGGTTTCTTCCCTTCTATTATTTTTTATGTTAAGTTTTAGCCAGCAAAAGAAAACACAACCAGTTACTTCTAAATCAGCTCTGCTTATTCCCCTGCTATCGTTCTATAGAATGTTACTAATTGCATCATTCCTTTTCATTCTTTATCTTGTACCAATCTATCTGGAATTTTTTTGTACAAGTTTTACATTTTTAATTTTACCATTACAATTATTTTCTTTCATTCTTTTGATACGTGATTTCTTATTTAACAAAGAAAGAAAGAGACGTGTTCATTATACACCCCTCCCCTTTCCTTTCTAATCTCCAATCTTTATTTATTTTTTTCTAATTTCTTTTAAAATAAGTTTTTAGAATCCTTTTAACTAACTTTTTTTTTTTTCATTTTAACCTTTCACAACTTTCACATAGTTTTGAATACTTACATATTAAAACTGAGTAACTTCTTTTTTTTTTTTTTATTGGTTTTCTATTTCTTTTAATGAAACCCTTTTTTCTTTATTATTATTATTGAGGATCAATAATATATATACATGCGAGACTATATTATATGTAGATATCGCAATATATATATATATATTACTAGATAGTTTTTCTATAAGTTCTATAAGTTAAAATTTATATCCCTTATGTATATATCATATTTAGTATGTTTACATAAGCATACATATATATTATAAATGAACTTCACTTAATATCAATATCACACATATAGTGCATATATGACATTACATTTTTCTGCAATAAGTTAATATATAGATTTTTTAAAATTAATATATCATATTTAGTATATATACATTTTCTATTTAAAATTGTTTGACATTTTTTATTTTGAAACAACCTTTATTATTGTTAAAAGGAGGTTGCCTTGACTGCAGGTTGAGATTATTGATTGTTATTTATATTGGGATTGTCTAAGTGTTGACTGCTTTTTAATGATATATAATTATGTATACATACTAAATATGATATAATTAGATTCCAACCAGTAACCACCTAAACATTAACAGTAAAATATAGTAATCAATATCTCTCACTGCTGTCAAGGCAACCTTCACCTTATTTAATAGCAAGAATGGAAATCCATTCTTACTAATGGTCTATTGAATATATATGGACACTTAAAGATTGCAACTTGACTACAGAGTATGGAATATTGATACATTGAAGATATATATCAATTAAGAGTTTAAAATGTTTTTAAAATGTTCTTAATTTGAAAAAAAAATCTTTATGCTGCTCTCTTGTGACCATTATTTAAAACAAATCAAAGTTCTAAGAATAATTGTTAACTACAATACATTAAATTATTGAATATTTTTAATATTTTCCTGCCTTCTGGTATATATCTAAGAAACTAGTTTGACCTATTGAAAAGATGTGTTTTAAATGGATTAGGATGGTATAACTTAGTTGTATACCAAATTTCAAGCAATTCTATTGAATTTAAATATATTAAGCCTTGATTTCAACATTATTCTAACATTAAAAAAAGATCAAAATTTAATAAACTAACAAGCAAACTCATTTTCCAACTTCAATAAAAGCATATGAAAAGATTTTTAATGCCTTTTGTAATGGTTACATCTCATAGCATTAGACTTGTTTGTAATTGTCATTTTGGTATGCTATTTTTATTATAATTTAGTGTTTATTTCAAAGTGTTATTAGCTAAAAATCCAAGAATTATAAAAAACCATTTTTGCAATGGATCACTTAACATATTTATGTACATAAAATATTCTAATAATAAAGTGCCAGAAAAAAACTGTCTAACATTGAGAGTTAGTATGAGAAAAAGTTTTTTAAAAAAAATTGGTCACTGTTTTGTGAGAATATGCCTAAATGGTGTGTGAGAAGAATTGAGTTAAGTTGAAAATAATAATAATAATGAAAAGTTTCTAATTAAAATTTTTGCAAGATTAAGAATTATAAATACATAAATTGATTAATAAGTAAAAAAAAAAATCTAAATATTTAATTAAATGTATGTTTATTTAAAAGTTGTAAAAATGTGTGTTGAAAGCAGAATATAATTAAATTATTTAAAGTTCATTTGTAAAGTATTGATAATCTATTCTGTTTTCATTACACATATCTGAAAGATTTTTTGAGAAACAATATAGTTAAAATTGTACATTGAAAACTTATTTTTAGCAGCAGATCATTATATCTATTGATTTGCTGTTATTAATGAAATGAATACTTATTTTGAAATAGTAGATTAATTACTATTGTGTTGATTAACTGCTTTTATCAAAAGAAAAATGCAGATAATGAGAGATGTAAAATGCAGATCAAATTAAAATATATCATGGGATAAATGGCAAAAATCAGAAAATCAGTTTGAAGATAAAAATTTAAATATTAAATTTTATAAGCATCTGGTAATCAATGATTACTCAAGTTTATACTAAATAGGAGTAAAGTGTTTTAAGCTGGTAGTTTGATGACATATTGCATTCATTTACAGAAGATTCTTAGCAAAGATCAGAGCAGACTCAGTTCATACTTGTTAATTGGCTAAAGCTATAAAAGAATGGAAAAGTCTCAGGATCAAAAATTATCTCAAATGTTTCTGAAAGAGGTTATCTATTACTGCATTGCCTTAACGTAATCTCCTGGCATTATTTAGAATTGGAGAAGCTAAAGGTACATTAAAAATGATTTTCATAAAATGTTAATAATAAAATAGTAAACAGACAAAGAGAATATGAAATATTTATATATCAAGGATACTTTGAATGAATGATATAAGTGTGTTTTATACTGCTTAAACACTATATTTTTATAATAATTCCAATTAAGAAATTAGCATCCTGCTCACGTGGGTATATACAATTCATATATTAGGATCATGATAAATTGAGTAATAATTTGGATATTAATCATCACTTAAGTTATCAGAATATATTAATTAAAGGAAGCATCATCAAGAATATTACTATTTCTCAAGCGTCTATGCTCCAGTACATATCCCAATTAAAACAAGAGGCCTTTATAGAGATTTAATATTTAATACAGCCCAATAAAAAGATTTTATACATATGAAATATCATATCTGTGAAAATTGGATTAATTAATAGATAATTGTGAGAATTTAAAATTGAGTAAAACATGAAATAATTCTAATCAATTTTATCAAGAACAGGTTGAATTTTCAATTTTAAATGTTTCCGTTTTCTACTACAAACTCATTTTTTATTTTAAAAATATGAACATTACTCTTTTTAAATTTATTTAATTGAATGCACTTGTGAAATTATTTACTTATGTATTATAATAAATAAAATAAAGTATTAAATTATATATATATATATTGAAACAGACAGATCGAAGAATCGATCTTAGTTTCATGGTTGTCATTTAAGAACGGTAATTCTAAACCACTATTTACCCGCAATGAGACTTTTTCTATTCCAAGCCACATAAATTTTAAGTTATTTATTTTGTGTTTGTTTAAAAAAAGAATTTAATGTAAAGAGTATGAGTATAAATGTCACAAATCATGATGAATAATATTCGTGTGTGTGTGGTTTGTGGATTTATATTAGCTCAATTTAAAAGTTTCAATTGCGTGGATATGTTCTTTAAATTTTAATTTTGCAAATTATACAAAGTCATTTAAAAATGCTGATCAAAAGTCACATTCCTTTGATCAGTATTTGTAATCAAAATCTTACTTGTACAAAAGGTATACAATAATTAATTTGTACTTTGATAAATTAAGATAATGAATTTATATTTTGTATTCACGAATTCCGATGTAATTGTTTTGTCAATTTAGAATCATGTATTAAATTTAAAAATAAATGAAAACCGAACAATGGAAATGAGAAACGTAGAACTCTTATCAAGAAAGGCAAATGCTATTGTATAGTCAAAAATTAGATATTGCTGGAGGCCGGAAAATCAAAGGAGGCGGAGTCATGAACTAAACTAGGGCAGAAAGGTCAACCGTAGCCATCAGAGAGGACACTCTAACTTTTGACTTGGCTGTGCTTAGATTGTCTCGAGCTACAGCAAAGTAGTTGTTCCAGAGAAATCACTTCAACTGTTATTAAGAAGTCGCCCGGTAAACTGCAATAATGATGGGCTAAGTCCAAGAAGCTGATCCCTGTTCTGCCAATTTAAATCTTTCGTACCGCTGATCTGTAATGTTTTCCGTGCTTCCAGTCTTCCAAATTCCAACATATAAATTAACCATGCCGTTCTAAGAAATTCAAAATGCGCGCCTACGTTCTTCATACATATCACCGCAAGAAGAAAAGCCGGACGAAGAAAGAATGGTAACTTTTGTTACATGAACTTTTTAACTTTCCTCTCAGTAATAATTTTAAATTTAATCTGTTAACCTAATTAATTGCATGTAAATTTCTTGTTTTCCATTTGAAAATGTTACCCAAAAACCTGTCAGTAAATTTCTTCTCTAATATTTCTATGCTCTAGTCTTTAGATAATAATTATTAATATTTGTGCCTACTAATAATCCATTTGTGAATACATTTATATTTTTACTATTACTTATTTTACAAACAAACGATGCCAATAATAATATTTCTCAACTCTAATTAAAGTCAGTAAAGTTTATCTCATAATATTTATTATATTCATTTTAAAAGTAATCTTCTTTTATCGAACTAAAAATTGTTTCATTTATGTTGAGTTGAGAAATATTCAAGTATTTTTATTGTTTCTTTTACTTTGTCATGATATTATAATCTACACTCCAAATCTCAAATACTTAAAATAGTCTAACATTTTATTATATTTTTTTTATATATTATTACAGAGTAATAATAATAAGTGAATATTTTATTGCTATTATTACCTTCCAAACAATCTGAGGAGTTATGGGTTTCGGAGTGAAATTAATTAATTGTTACTTTTGTGATCGTTTGATTTCGCCATGTTATTATTGAATAGTTATATCAGGCTGTTGCGTAGAACATTTATGGATAGATAAAATGGTTTATATAATTTCGTTTTAAAATCCACTTCTGATCACTCTTCCTCGATGTTACGGTGGCAATGCCTTTACCTTCGCCTAAGTTGGCGTCTCGTTTTACTACCAGTTGGAGAGAAAGAAATTCTTCTCCAGGTAATCTCTTGGATCACTGGGGTTCGAAAATGATCCCAGCTGGTTGTAGTGTCTCGGATCTACTTGGGGGCATTAAGACTTGTCAAAGTACAAGCCACCCGGTATTCCGTCCATGCACCGCAAGTTATTATTGTAGTGTACCTTAATCCTTGCAACCATCAGTACATCAGTATTATATATTATATTTTTATATAAAACCACCTCCCATTTATCCGTATACGCAATGGTTTGAATCTATTAAATAAAACAACTTAATATAAGCTAGTAGTTAAATATTTTAAGTGCTCCAATTACTCTGATTCTCATATCAACCTGTACAACCATTTAAACACATAAATATTGGCATGAGTTTGTTAATCAGTACAAACCGATTATTGATGACTAGCAGCAATTTATTATAAAATACATATGAAAGTTTTACCGTACCTGTAAATAATATTATTCAATGCTTTCAATAATTTATTAAAAATTTATCTAACCTAATTTTGTCTCTCTTGCATTACTACTCTCGACATCTAGTCAATCACCTGCTGTCTGTATCAACAACTTAAATATATACATTAAATTATTAGCCGTACCAATATCCCGACTATAAGGTATCTATGAAATAGCTGATTGTAGGTAATTTAGTCTGTGTTTTTCGATGAGCTAGTAAAGGGAAAACCCCGTACCATTGTAATATTGTCATCGGTGGGTCATGCCAGGGTTTTGGGTTTGAATTTAGTTTGCATTTTGGAATTTATTCCTAGACGTGGACTGGGTTTGAATTCGGATTACTGTGTGTGATTAAGCATGGTGATTTTTACCGGTACAATATATATATATATATATAAGAATAAACCAAAGCAATATTCTAAAAACTATTAGTAATCTGAGCATATAATATATACATTGATTTCATGCTTGTATTATGTTAGCATACAACAGGTAATGGCAAGATACTATAAAGCTTACTATTATAAGATCACACCTTCATTGAGTTGGATATGTAAAATAAATGAACAATAAAAGAGTTACTAAAAGAGTGTTTTATGGTAAATTTGAGCATGAGTTTCATAAGAGAGGTAGATCCTTTCAACATTATAAATATTAACTTCTTCTTCTTCTTTTTCTATCTTTTCAAATGTATTATCAAATTTATGTGAAGTTTTTTGACATTATAAATATTATCTCAAAGTCATTCTAAAGAAGTGTAATGTCAATTGTTTTTATTGGAAAGATTCAGCAGAAAATATAATACATTGGAAAGCTTGTACATGGTGTTGAAATATATCAGGAAAAAAGTTTTTTGTTGAAGAAACTAAAAAATAACATTGTAAAATATCAAGTAAACAGCAAAATTGTGTTTCACAGATTGGTTTGTATAATCATTGTAAAACTTATTTCTAGTGTAGTTTTTTCTTCCATTATAATGTTATTATAAGTTGAAATGGCCATACTTATTTTTGAATGGATATTTATTATTTATTATTACATCAAGTAATAAATTAAAAACAGTGTAGAACTAACTTAACATGTTTAATTTTTAAAAAAATCATTTAAATAAAATAATAACATATCTTAGCAAAATAATGGCAAGATTTTAGATAAAATTCTTGCAAATTTATTTGTTTAGACAAATTGTTCATTTTTAAAGTTCAAATAGAATTTTGCTTATTGTGCATATCTTTTTAATCTGACTAGGTTAATTTTTTCATGTTTTCAGTTCATCTCACTTTATTGATGTAAATTTAAATAGTTGGTGATTTGTGATGTTGATTATCCACTTTTAGTTGTCATTTTTTTGCTGCTTCAATCTAAATTCTTTCAACAGCCAACAGTAATAATAAAATTGACAAAAATTATTTCATGTTTTTCCATTATAAAAGTTTGCAAGAGCACAATATATGTGTAAAAATAGAATATGTTTTTTTAAAATGCTACATGCCTAAATATCACATATTTTTAAAAATGAATTCTTATTAAAAAAAAGTAAATAGTTTATAATAAAAAAACACTTATCTGTTATATTGATGTAATGTTTTAAAAAATAAGAATCTGCCTTTTAATGAGCAAATGTGGGGGGAAAATGTAAGAGATCTATTTTTGTGCTGATTATAGCTGCCATCTAGAAACAATACCTAAAACTAAAATGTTGAATGTTATATTATATTACTACTTTAAATGCATAAAAACCAATTCTACTGGTGAAGACATCAAAAAGAAACATATCATGTACAGCAACTGTGCTATTTATTATATTTCAATGTCATATGAAGCATGCATAAATTGAAATTAGAAGATTTAAATGAGGTCACACTAAATAAAAATGGTGATGGATCACTTCCTATTTGTTCTGTAGCAAAAAAATATATGATACACATAGAAAAATGAATGTTCATTTAATAAACACTCCAGGCAGTAAATAAAAGTAATTAAAAAAAATGACTTTCAATCAAATCATACAGAAAGAAATGAGTGGTAATAACAAATCAAAGAAATCCTCAAGTGCAACATCTTTTCTCTCCTCTCTTTTATTGGTGAAAATTCAATGGAGCCATAATATATGCTACATTTTGTTTTAAGCTCATTCACATACATCATAAATAATAATTCATGTTTTGTTTATACATGTTATTTACTATTATATAAAATTTATAGTATTTTTCAATAAAGACACATATGCACATATATATACCCAGGGATGAAGGCTTCATGTATTGAACAGAATGAGTGCTTCTGTAGAAGAAGTCACTAAAACATTCAAAAGCTTTAACTAAAATTCAATTTTAAAAATGCACTAAAATATGTACATATTCAATCTCACAAAATTGATCCAACAAGTTTGACATACAAATGTAAAAATAAAATTATCTAAACTATTTTGTTAAACATAAAAAAAAAAAGAATTAATTATTTAAACTCATTATTTTTTGCATGGAATTTCTGTTGACTTTCAATTTTTTGCCAATAGTTAGTTGAATTACTTTTATATAAGGCAAATAATGAGTTTGACAATCGCTATTCATTGATTATAAAAAGTTCAAACAATGTTAAAGTTAAAACTTAAGAATGTTAAAAGTAAAAGATAAAAATATCTTGATAATGTATTATCTATACTTAAACTAGCCATGGTCTGATTAATAGGTGAGAAAGGTCCATATTTTTTTCTAAACTATTTTGTCAAACATAAAAAGGAAGAATGAACAATTCAAATTCATTATTTTTTATATGGAATTTCTGTTAACTTTCAATTTTTTATCAATAGTTGAACTATTTTTATATAAGGCAAACAATGAGTTTGATCATCACATTATTCACGTTATTTGTGATTATAAGAAGTTCAAATATGCTAAAATGTAATTAATAGTTAAAAGTTAAGAATGTTAAAAGCATTTGGAAAATAAAAATATCGATAAGAGAGTTTGTCATTTTTCTAGATATATGTAATATGTATATATTAGCTATTACATAAAAAATTTTGCAGCAAATAAAATAAAGACAAAAAAATATTAAATAGTGTGTTTCCATTTCTAAAAAGGTTACACTTTGTCATTAATATATACATATAGACAATTTTTATGTAAGCAATAAATATATACAAATTAACATTATAATATAAGCAAAATTTTAAAAATATATATTATTATAATAATTAATAATTTGAAATATTATATTTACTTGTATGTTCACTCTTTCGCATTCACTCAAAAAAGCAAATAATAATAATAAACTTACTGCAACATATCATTGTTTTTTAAAAATAAAATGGATAATAAAGTGCCATACTCTTCTTACAGACAAAGCTTTCCAATGCAATGCAATAACTTCTACCAAAAACATTTTACTACTTTGTATCTTCTATTCATAAATTCAATCTCTTACCAAATTATAACTTTAATCATTTCAGGAATGCCAATAATTGTGACATAAATATGCTTCTCACTTTTCATTATTTTTTTAATAAATGATTCATTCTCTTTAAATACAACAGTCCTATTATGGATATGATCGTGTTTTTTTCCATTTCAAATTGATAATTTCTCATTTTATCACTTAATAAGTGATAAAATGAGAAGTTATTAATTTGAAATGAAAAAAAAACATCATGTTCAGAAATGGACTATTAAGCAAAGTATGAATTTTCTTAAATTACACATAGAAATAGTTTGTCAAACAAAATTTTGTGATTTGGAAACATTTGGAAGAAAAAAAACGAAGAAAAATTAAGGTGCTTTCAATATATTTTATATGAAGAAAATATAGTTAATAAACAAAATTGCATTAGAATTAATGAGAATACTGCAAGATAAAAAAATGATTGGTGATTTATCATTTGTGAGAGGTGATTTGTAGTTAAAGTAACTGATACAACAGATAAGTTACAAACATAAATATAGTGCCTAAATTATCAATTCTACCATAACAAATCTCTTCCATAACTTTCATCAATAAACTTTGTCTTGATATATTCTGCCTGCTAAATTTACATATTTCTCGATATCTGAGATTTTTTTTGTTGGTAACATAATACAAAAAACAATAGATTCTTAAAAATACATGAATACAGCTTTTTATTTTCAAATTTAATAGATTGCCATTGATAAATACATTTTCAGCATACAGTGGAATTTTGCAGAACAAATGTTTATTGCAGTGTATAAATCATAAAATGCACACTCATTAAGATTTGAAGTATGACCATCAAATCATATAATGAAGCATATTTTATAAACCTTACTTACCAATTTAATTCACCCAATTCACATTATCTGTTTCCAAAGCCTTTTAATCTCTAGATAAATGACATTGAATAATCTGCATATGGTTGTGATAGACCATTCACTACAAAATTGCAATTTACATCAATAATTAAAAAATTAAAACACAAATTTCATACAAGTATACTTGATCAAATCACGTGACTAAAATATACAAAATATAAACAATGAAAAAAACTAATAAATTTTGAAATACTAAAAGCTTATAATTTCTAAAATATGAATTTAAAATATTTAAAAAGGAAAAATGGACAAAAAAATAATGGACACATATATTAATTAAAAAAAGGAAAAGACATTAAAAAAGTAAATACGCCACATACTTGTGACTTCTGCAATTTATTTAAATTAATATGTTACTATTCTTTTTATTTTCTAGTATATGTATTTTGATATGGTAGCTGCTATATGGACCTTATCCTGGCATCTTTCTCCTTGAGTAATTAAAACTACTCGAATATTTAGCATTTTGAAATAATAAAATCTGTAAATATTTTTAAACATATTTTTATATTCATTTGTTGATGGTAAAAGTCACTTCAATGTTAATATATAGAAAATAATGTAAATGTATATATATATATGTCATATTATTATTACTATTTGCGGGATATTCCGTGTAGTGAAAAAGCTAAATGCTGACGTTTCAGTACAATATCAAGTACCTTCCTCAGAGCGTCCTCTTTCTCAAATCATAAGAATGCATGTGAGATTTAAAATCGTTTTTATCGTTTTCTTTCTCCTCATATTTAAATTCTATTGGTTGAGAAGTTTTAAAATTTATTTTCTCTTCCAATAGTTTCTTCCAAATGTTGTTAATCTTCTTTAACTCACACCTTTCATTTATGCTCTTGGGCCTTTTAAAAATCTCTATAGCTTCTCTTAGCAATCTCTGGTCATATTGTTCAATTTTTGCTAAAATATTTGTTTTTTCAAAATTGATATCATGATTTGTTAATTTAATATGAGAATAAATAGCTGATGAATTGGATTTTTCTCTCACTGCCAGAATGTGTTCTTCCTTTCTAATATTTATTCTACGATTAGTCTGTCCTATATATGTATGTGGACAGACCCTACATGGAATTTCATACACACCATGACACTCCAAAGCAATTTTATCTTTAGGAAGAGGAAATATTTCACCAATTTTTTTATAAGTAGTAAAAATTGTGTGAATATTATTATTCTTTAAAATGTTACCAATTCTATCAGTTACTCCTTTAATATATGGCAAAATTGTCTTAATTTTTGATGTATCCAAATCTTTTTTCTTTTGATATGTATAAGCCCTATTAATAATTTTGTAATTAAAGCCATTATGAAGAAGCATTTTATTAGTAGCAAAAAGGTCCCGGTGAAAATAGCTATCATCAGATAAAAACGATTTTAAATCTCACATGCATTCTTATGATTTGAGAAAGAGGACGCTCTGAGGAAGGTACTTGATATTGTACTGAAACGTCAGCATTTAGCTTTTTCACTACACGGAATATCCCGCAAATAGTAATAATAATATGACATCTTTTATCCGTGAAAACATTAGAATTAATATATATATATATATATTAATCTCAAGGGCCCATAAGGACCTCATGATTAAGTGTAGATCCAATATATATATCAGGAGATCAAATGTGAACAATGCTGTTTTTTCTTATCTTCATTTTTTTCAATTACATGTAACAAAGAAAGCATGCAACATTAGAGTTTCTTTCTGGTAAGAAAAAATCTGATTAATTGTAAAATTAATATGCTTTGTTTCAGCCAATTTTTCTTTCAGCTGCTGTATTTTAGAAAGTTATGAGTTTTTAGTATTTTGATATTATAAGTTTGGTTTGATCAATTTTAATTATTTCAGCATGTGGTTATAGGCATATATTGTAATAAAATTCATATTCTAGAAGTTATAAGCTTTTAGTAATTTGAAATTATAAGTTTGGTTTGATCAATTTTATATTTATTCAACATGTAGTTATAGGCATGTATTGTAATAAAATTCATATGTTAGAAGTTATAAGCTTTTAATAATTCAAAATTATAAGCTTGGTTTGATTAATTTTACATTTATTCAACATGTGATTATAGGCATACATTGCAATAAAATTTGTGTTTTAGAAGTTATAAGCTTTTAGTATTGTGAAATTATAAGCTTAGTTTGATTGGACTTCTGCACTTTTTGTATGATACTTTGTATTATTAAAAACATCCTTCTCAATATTCTTTGGTGTGACGTGATGTCATTATTGTAATAAAATTGGTATTTTAGAAGTTATAAGCTTTTAGTATTTCTAAGTTATAAGCTTGATTTGATTGGAACAATTTAGTATGCTCTCTGACATTTTGAATTTTAAGGACCACCCAAAACCATTATTGACACATCTCATCTAAGCAATCCTGTGTGGATTATTCAATGTCATTTATCACTTAGATGGGCCAGAGGTGGATTTTGGCAGTCCTTAGAATTCAAAATGTTGTCAATTACACTCTAAATTAGCACCAATCATTTTCTCTTTTTGGTAAATTATTTAATAATATTTAATTTTAATTTTTTAAGAAAGATAAAGTAGTGTGTTTAGGAATATTTTTTTAAAAAAGAAAAATATATATATAAGATTTTAACATTTTTGCTTAATTTTATTTTAATTAGTCAGAGTTTTTTTCTCTTTATCCCTCTTCAATACAACAAGCAATGATTATCAAGTCAGTGTAATTAACTGATATCTTGTTTTCCTTTTTTGCAAAAAAAATGCATTAAAAAGGAATGTCAAAGATTTTATGATTTTAATTTAAGTTTTTGACTTATTTTTCAATGTCAGTGTTAAAGAAGGGAAATAGCTGAACAATTGTTTTTGTCAAAATTAATCTAATTGGTTATTATAAAATTGTATCATATAGGAGAAAGTATTATGATTGTTTTAAAGACCATGTTGTTTAAAAAACTTAGGGATGTGAGTGATCCAGCTACTGAAAAATAAAGTAGGAGAAAAAAATTCCTGACAGCTGCTAAAGAATAAACCAGAAATCATAACCAAGCTGTTGAATAGAACAGCAGAAGTTTTAAATAAGCTGTTAGCACAGTATAATTTTAGTTATAAAAATGTTTTCTACAATATAAACCATGTGCTAAATTAGCTAAAAGCTAGACATCATCTTCCTCCATGTAACATACTTCATTGAAATAAAAATGTAAAGAAAAAATGCATCTAAAATAATCTGCAACCTTGTCTCCAACTAAGAGTCTGAATGCCTTTATATGTTAGCCTGACAGGGAAACTTTATTGAAAGAAAAATGGATAATTTTTGTCATTTGTTAACCTGAAAATATTAAATACAAAAAAGAGACAAATTATCCATGTACATTGTGAAAAAGCCTTCAAGAAGAAAACGTGCCTGGAAAAACTGAAAATTATAAATGGAAAGGATTCCAAAGAAATTGAAAACCATGGTTAAAGGTAGTTTTATGTATATATTGTATTTTCATTTATAACTAAAAAAAGAAATTTTTTATAAAAGTAATATTTGATAATTTTGAATATTTTCATTAATCTAAAATTTTTTTTGAAACATGTTTTATTTTCATCATTTATTTGTTTTCCAAAATTATGTACAAATTATTACATAAATTTAACTTCTTATCTCTGGCTGAAAAGTTGTTTTCCCTTTTTTGTTATTTAAAGAAATAACTTAATAAAAGGAAAAATTTAATTAATTTATCGATTGGTTAATATAATTTTTATGAAACTTTTTTTGATAAAATGAATATGGTTTAATTTTCATGTTATCATGATATTTGTTTATTTCTATTTATTATTAATCAGTTAGTTTATTAAATAATTTTTCAAAAATATTGTAATGTTGATGTATTTAGTCCTCCAGCTGTCTGTTACATGAATTGGTAGTGTGTGTGACTTGATTTCAATAGTTTATAGTTTAGACATTTTAAACTTATCCCAGTAAAGCTATTTGATTATAGTAAACTAAACATATAAATTATTTAAAATTATTTAGAATAAGCTGTTATATTTATTTAGTTATTGGTCACAGCAATATTTCACAGAATTCTTGCTTCCTGAGCTAGATTAGAACATAATGGTTAATCATAGAGATTAAGAGTTTATATTGATGTTTGGACATCCAGATGATAATCCTGGATAACCAAAGTCCATGCACTACAGTTTATATTTTTTTCATTAGAAATTTATAGTGGCCAGTACATTAATAGTATTATATGGCCAGAGAATTGATGATGATCAGCATGTTTCTGTATCCCAGAATTATTTTTTATTGTTATATTTTGATGGATTAGAATTTAAGTATGTGCATCCAAATAATTGTGTTGTATTTCTGGCCTATGTTTGGCAGTAGTTAGATAATTAGTCTGTCTATAGTAGACCCCTTTTAAGTCTATTCACAAGGTTGACTGTTGATTTTGACTGTTTTTATTCATTTTCTGAGTTTTGATTTAATTATTTTTTTGCAATGCAGGAAATGCACCTTATGTTTTGTTCCTGCAGATATTCTGCTCTTATTCAATATTGTGTATTCACCATATTCTTTTTATATTTAATTTGATTAGTTATTTTATGGGGATGATGATGCTAGTTCACCATCTTCTTTTATTAACCCCTTGATTTCTGTACTGGTATAAATAAAAATAAAAACACAAGTACTCTATTAATTTGGGGATAATAAAATTACAGTTTTATATTGATTTAATTTCTAAAAAATAGCAATAATAAAGGGATATTTAAAAAATAAGATATTTAAATTAATGGTTGTTTGTGAATATATATGCAGAAAGGAATAGATGTATATAATCTATATTTATTTTTTACTTTAACTTAATGTTATATATTTTAGTTTATATTATTCAGATTATTTTATTTTTTAATTTCAATTCACTTTCAAATTCTTGTTATTCTTAACATATTTTTTTATACTTCAATGAGTTGTCTAAAGTTTCTTTACTGCTTTTTGGTTAAGTGTCCAAGTTTCAGATCCATAAATAAGAACTGGTAAAACACATTTGTTAAAAACCTTTGTTTCAAACACATATGTATATTTTCTTTAATATTGTTATTATTTCCAAAAGCATAACATTCAAGTTTAATTCTATGATTAATTTCATCCATTATATTTCCATCTGTATTAATAAAGTGACCAATGTTTTTGTATGTATTAACTTTTAATTTATGATTATCAATTTTTTTTTTCTGTAAAATTTCTACGAAAATTATTTTAGAATTTATCTTTAATCCTATTTTCTTACTTTCATCTGATAGCTTTTGTAACATTTTGTTATGCTCTGAAGCATTATTTTCAAAAACAATTACATCATTTTCGAAATCTTAATCACTATTTATTTTTACTCTCTTAACTTCCCATTGTAATTCACACAAAATATTTTTTTTTAAGCTGCTGTAAAATCTTTTGGAGATATAGAATCATATTGTTGCACACCCTTCTCAATGTTAATCTTAGTATTACCATATATTATAATTATTTTGCTGTTACATTTTGATAAATATTTTTTAGAATATGATAGTATACCAGGTGTATATATTATTGATGCAAAGATTTAAATATTATGAAAATGTTTATAGAATCAAATTGTCTTTTTATAATCTATAAATCCAAAGATAATGTTAACTGATATTTATTGGTTTTTTCTTTAACTTCTCTCAATATTTCAATATGTCACTTTTAAATCCAATTAATTATTTTGGTTGATTAGAATTTCAAGTTTTTTACAGATGATCTGTAATTATTTTGGTAGAGATTTGTACAGAACTTATAGAAGTTTGATGACTTTATAATTTCTAAAATCTTTATTTATCATTTTCTTAAATATTCATATCACTACTGCATCTTCACATCTTCTGTCTCATCTTTATCATTGAGGCACTAGTACATAGTTTTTCCAAAAATATTTCTATATCTTAACTTGATTCTTTTTAAATATGAATAATAATTTTATCATTTTCTGAAGCTTTTTCTTTCTGCATAGATTTATTATATATATATATATATATATATATATATATATAATAAATCTATGCAGAAATAAAAATATATAGTAAAGAAATGATATATATATATATATATATATATATCATTTCTTTACTTAAAATACTTAGCAATTTAGAAGATATAATAATTGTAGGAGATACTTTGTTTCCTTATTCTTTATTATTATATAATATCCATTATAGAACTCTTCAACACATTTCCTGATATTATTTCTATTTTTAATAATAGTTTCATTTTTTCTTTTTATTGCTGAAATAACATTCTTTCCAAAATCAAAATATTGTTTTATGCTTTTGAGACTTTACTTTTTTTTGGTTGTTTTCTATAACTTTCTTTGCCAATTTATAATTATATTTCCTTCTATGATTATTATCTCCTTTTTGTATCATTTTACAGAACTTTAGATTTTTTTTTTAATGGACATTTAAAAAAATTTGCATTTTTTTTTTATATATTGTCTTAAGTTAATGGACAATTTACTGGAAAATGGTTATTTTTAATGCTTTTTGTATCAAATATCTTTCTTGCCATTTTAAATAGAGTATTAGGTATTTTCTTATTGATTTCTGTCAAGTCTAAACTATGTTAGTCTATTAACGTTTTAATATAATTTTAAAGCTCTAATTTAGATTTATTATAATGTTACTGAAGGTTAAGAATAACATATGTTAATACTTATTGTTTTAAAATAGTTTTTGTCTCTCTAGTTTTGCACTAACATCTGTCTTACATCTCACTAATTGATGATCACTTCATGCACTGAATCCATTAAGAATATTACAATCTTGAAATATATATTTTCCATTAGTGGAAATATAATCCAATTTTGCTGTATCTTCATTTGAATGCCCATGACCATTTCTGTTTATCATTTTTCTCAAAGAAAGAAATCCTAATATATAGTTTTTCTTTTTTCTGTGAACTCTTCTAATTCTAGTAATATTATCTTAATTTTAAAATGTTGTTTGATATAACTAAAAGTCATTTGTACATTTATATAAAAACTTTCTACTTCTTCATTACAATGAGAAATTGTTGAGGCATAAACCATTAAATTGACTGATTTTGTCACAGTGTCTGATACTCCATTCTTCCACTTTTTACTTATAATAAATGTCACACTGCTTGTGCTTTCAGTAATTGTGCCTTTGTGTAAAATTCGTGTCACTGTTTCTTTACATTTTTTTCAAAATCCAACAATGTCCTATTTTACATTAAATAATTCTTTCAATTCATGCAATTACTTAAACAAAATGTCATCACCAATGGAAGCCTGTAATATAATTAAGGGATTCTTAGCATTCATCTTCAGTCAACAATCTCTATCTTGGCGTATAATTTTATAGTTTTCTAGGAATAAATGCTATAATTATTTTTTTTGTCATGATCATAAATATCTGGTTTTAAAAAAATAATTTCCACATATTTTCATCCTATCTTCAAAAAAACTCACTGGTGTTTTACTTAAAAACTATCATGCATTTGAAAAGATAAGTTATGGCCTTTCTTAATTGAATATTTGAACTACACACATATTAATATATATGTGTGCTATTTAAAATGTCTTGGGATCATATTTAGAGCTTTGGAGAGTCGGAGTTGACCCAGGGCTGGAGGTTCATAATTTCAAAAAAGAGTAATATGTTTTTAAATTAGTTTTTACTAAACTATTTCTACTGAATTTGAATATCTGAAAGTTTTAAACTTTTTTTTTTTATAAAGAAGTGGGAAAAAAACTAATCTGAGATCAGAAACTTATTAAATATACTTTAAATTATTGTAATAGAATAAGTATTTTAAATTATTATTCAGAGTGAAAATAATTTTTAAAATGAATCTGTCAATTACATAAAGAAAATGTTACTGCTATTTTAATTTTAATATATATCGGAAAGATTCACTTTCACAGAGAGATCTTAAACTCAGATGTAAAAAGCCAGTAAATTCATCATCCTGGCTTACACAGATCCATTTACTACATGAATAATCACATAATAATAATAACTGCAATGACAAAAATATATTGTGGATATTAGGAATTTGCCCTGCTTGATTCCTTTAAGATCTCAAAAGGAATCAAGGATCTTTTTTAAATTAACAGCAAACTCCATTTATATAAATATGTATTACTATCACCAAATATTACTTTTTTTCTAGTAGTATACTCTTGTGAAACAAACATATAAAATGGCGTTTTATTTAGACTTATGTTTGTTTTACAAGAGTGAGCTGCCGAAAAAAAAGTAATTTGGTGATAGTAATATTTTATATTTAAATTCCAGCTAGAGCGATCTGCACTTGATTCTATATAAATATATACGTATGAGTGCCCAAAATTGCAGGTGCTAAAATTCATAGATTTCAATAGTATACAATTATTTTAATATCACAGGAGGTAATAAAGAGGAAGTCGTAAGAGTAATTGTTGACTTGTTACAAATTCAATTAATTCACAGAAATCATTAATCTGAAAAGTCAATGAAACAGTATTGGATTAATAATATTATATATGTGCATGAATATAATTCCATACTTGAATTTCTTTTTTTTTTGTCTCCTCAAATATTTTGATATTTGTTCTATTTTATTCAATTGCGTAACTGAATTACAGTTAATTCTTTGATTAGAAAATAAAAGTGCATTTAAACAATTTTTTTTATGTATTAAGGAGATGCATATTTATTTTAATAAGAGACAATATTTGTGTTTGTAATTTAACTACAGTATTATCAATTACTTTTTTTAAATATAAACCACATCTATTTGCAATCTGACGTCATACTAATTTAAGGTCCCATCTTTATATCAAGGATAAAAGAGAAATAAGTTCCAATTTCTAGTATCAGTTATTGCTTTGGATTTCTTTAATTTTATATTCATATTCCTTTTATTTTTTGTGTTATTTGGTTGTAGATTCGTCACTTAACAGTTATTGGATTTCTACAAAATAAGTTTATATTTTTTTACTAATATATATTTAATAGAAACAAAGATTCTATTTGAATTTCTTGAGGATCACTTGGATTTGACATGCACATGATAACCAAGTAGATCATTCTGCATTGGAAATCATTAACCTTATGAGTATTTTTAGTCACACAAATGTGTGAAAAAAACTCAATAAATAGTCATATTTACTAATCTTATTTCAAATTCTGAGTCTGTAAAGTTGTTTATAAATTCATAAGAAGTTTGAGTATCAGAAATGCTAGAATTGAATTACAATCCATTGCTCTTGATATCTAGAATCTGCCACTCTATCGCTGCATCAACCATGCAGGGCAGTATCTGTAGTTATATTAGCTAAATAATGCTTTGTCCATATCAATCATAACTTACAAAATTTACCTCAAGATGGCCAAATTTTTCAATTTTTTGGTACAGAATTGTATTATAATCAAAATAATAATAATGTATTTTTAATTTTTTTTTTTTTTTAATTTTAATAATGTATTTTTATATAGGACTATTTCCATAATCTAATATGAATATTGAATGTCTTTACAAAAATTAAATTTTATTTATGGCAAACAATCCCATAAGTCAACCTAATGTGACTAGACATAATGTATGGAAACCACTAATCAACTTTGCTCTTAGGAAAAAGTGGAAAATCAGGTGGAACCTATAGATAAGTATATGAAATTTTCTACTGACTGTTGCCTTTGGCAGGATGGCGCAGTTGGAGAGAGTGTTACCTTAAAATTCAATACTCAATAATCTAAGGTCCATGGTAGATTCCCATGCTAGTACTATCACTGGTCAGGCTAGCAACACCTGAAAAAGAGGAGAAAGTAATACGTCTCAAAATATGTGTATATACTAACCTGTTTGATGTGCTATTACTAACAGTTGAATGTATTTGGAATATTTAAATAAAGTTAAATTTTTCTAAAGACATTCAATACTTATATTAGATAATGGAGGTAGTCCAATATATAAATACAACTCAACCACTATCATTACAAACCTTCAGGAAAACAATAATAATAACGCTTTATACTAAACAAATAAAAGAAAATTAAGTAAAAAATATATTATTTAAAATAAGAAATAAATGTAAAATTATAGAGTGATAATTTTTTTATATATTGAAATAAAATTTTCATTTTTAATTTTATTTTGTTTGGGAAAAATTAATGAATATTTATTTAAAAAAAACAATAACATTTTTATGTTGTAAATTTGTAGAAGTTCGTAGATAATAAATGATATTAATTTTATTATTGCAAATTTTTAGTTTAATTTCTTTCTCTTTTTGCACAGATGTTTTATTATTTCTAAAATAAATTATTTATATCCTTACCATATGGCAAATATTATCACAATTAATTTTTCAGTTATGAGTAAAAATGAATAATTCAAAGTAGACCGTTTTAGTTTATCTATATATGTTAGACATTTGCTTATAGTGTCTAGATAAGGGTATAAATGCTACAAAGCGGTTACAAATATGAATGATATCATCTTGATAATATTTTTAAGTCAGTAAATTTGAACTTCCATTTTGAATTATTAATATCAAACTATCTGAAAAAGCAAGTGTCTTCTTGCTTCATAAAATGCATAATGTGTTCTGAACAGTTAAAAAGATGTAGATAAAAGTTTTGTGAAATAATATTTCAGAATTATGTAATAATACTTGGGTTCAAAGCTATTATATCTTGTGGCAAAAGTCATTATATATAAATAGTTTTACTGCAAGAAAAGCTACTCTAAGAAAAAAATAAAGAAGAATGTATTAATCATTATTCTAAACTCTCATACAAACCTTAAAATGTTTTTAGTCTTATTCAGTCTAAATTTGAACTCCTAATCATAAGAGCTGGCAAATAGATATACCTGTATTTGAGAGCATTTCAAGTGTCATCATTTTATCAATAACAGCATTGTTTTTGGATGCAGTGAAACCTTAATCCAATGTTTTTTAGGAGAATATAAATCATTAGAAATTATAGATAAAAATACTTTTATGATTATTATCCACTGTAATATATATAAAATACAACTTAACTGTTAGTTTTAAATAAAACTTATGTTTTATAATTCTAAACATTCCCAGTAATTTGAAAGTTATAATTGACTACTGTCTGCTTTCAGAACAGGTTACATTTACCTGTTTAATGAGGTTTATTTAAGCTTCTTTGAATTAATAATCTCGCTGTTTTTAGTCAAATTGCAATCTTTGATGTCTATATAAAAATATTGAACCATAGATAAAAATTGGTATCCACCTTTATTGTAAAAGAAATTGCCTTGACAACATATTGAGATTATTAGAGTTGTTGTTGTTATTAGTATTGTTTATTTGCTGACTGTTTTCATGTATTTATATACATAGTAAACATAACACAGTGTATATGTAAACAGAAGAAGTAAATCAAACCCCTCTCAGACTATAAATTGAAAACACTCTAAATGTTGAACAGCAGATCAAGAGTAGAATGAATTCACTTATTCTTGGAACTGTGATGTTTATTGGCATACCTGTGTTAACATTGTTGGTAATTCAGAGTGAAATTAATTTATCATCCAGATAGAATGTAATATTCCCTTTGTTTACATATATGTGAGCTATGTTTAGATTTAAGTTTACATATTAAATCTTATTTAATTATTAGAATTAGCCTTGTATAATTGATTATGAGTTTAATCATTTCTTAAGTGCCATATTCCATTCAGCTGATAAATTAATTTCACTCTGATTTGCCAACAATGTTGACAAAAGTATGTTTATAAATATCATAGCTTCAAGAATATATGGATTCTTTCTATTCTTGATCCTTTATTCAACATTTAGAATGATTTTAATTTATAGCCTGAGGGCAAAATGATTTACTTCCTTTGTTTACATTAATATGTAAACAAAAATTAATATTAATATTAAATTTAATATTTTTAATAATATATATGGATGTAAATTAATTAGTAAATGTGATCACCATTGTATATATGAAGTTAACTCCACAGATCAGTTCTTCAGGCTGAATGAAAACAATAGTAAATCTGTCCAAGCTACTACACATTAAAAGGAGACCTTCTTTTAATCAGTCACTCACTTTATTGTATAAGAGGTAGTAGCTGGAAATTATAATTATATGAGTTGAGATACAATGTAAAGCAATATTCTTACATCTTAAATGATATTAAGACTCTGCCATCAGCAACTCATGTATTTAAATTTAATATTTCTATAATATTTATGCATGCACTATTAGATTAAATTTTCATGCACTCACCTGCCAATAAGCATTTTAAAAGTCATAAGTGTAGCACTTATTATTGAACTTATTTTTATATAAACAAATCCTTATTAAGGATGCATAAAACTGGGTTTAAACTCATTATAAGTCTGATATTTCAATTGACAAATTATTTGTATAAATTTAGTTTATATATCACAGGGAAGAGAAAGTACCTGCCATTTTGAATTATATTAATTTGAATATATGTAAATAAATAATTTAGTGATGTATATAATTTTAATCTTATAAAAGAATATTAATCTTCACACATGTGCTATTAATTACATTTATATGCACTCACCCATCAATAAATGTTTTATAAACTTAAGTGAAACAATTATGTTTAAAACTTAAATTTATATAAACCAACCCTCATTGCCATGCTTAAATCAGGATATTATGAGCCTGATATTTCAATTGGTAAATTATTCATACAAATTTAATTTACATAAGGAAAGAAAATATTTCTCATTTTCAAATATCTGTGATTTTGAATTATATTAGTTTGAATATACATAAATAAATAATTTAATTATGTACATAATTTTAATCTTATAAAAAAAATGTAATCTTCACACATGTTATTAGATTAAATTATGTGCACTCACCTACCAATGTGTTTTAAAAGCATAAGTGTAACATTTATGCTTAAAGCTTAATTTTATATAAACCAGAACTTACTGACTGTGCTTAAACTTATTATGAGCTTAATATTTCAATTGGAAAATTATTTGTACAAATTTGATTTATATATCACAGGGAAGAGAAATAATTTCCCCATTAAAATATCAGGCTCATAGTAAATTTAATTCCTGATTTAAGCATGATCAGTAAAAGTTGGTTTATATAAAAATAAGCTTCAAGCATTATTGATGGATAAGTACACATAAATTTAATCTAATAGTATATGTGTGGAGATTAATTCCCTTACAGAAGATTACAATTATATACATCACTAAATTATTTATTTACATAGATTCAAACTAATGTAATTTAAAATTGCAGGTACTTAAAGATGAGAAACTTTCTCATCCCTGTGACATATAAAGTAAATTTGTACAAATAATATTCCAATTGAAATATTAATTTATAATAAATTCAAGTTCTGATTTAAGCATGATTATATAAAAATACACTTTAAGCATAAGTGTTACTCATATGCTTTTAAATCACTTATTGACAGGTGACTGTATACAAATTTAATCTAATATCTCATTTGTGAAGATTAATTTTCTTCCACAAGATTACAATTATATACATTGCTAAATTATTTACTTACATGTAATTTGGTTAGTAAATGGGATCATTATTATATATACAAAGGTAAATCCACAGTCAAGATATGTTGCAGAACTGGTCTGATTGGTTTCTGCACATCAGTATATTTTGTCTGTGGATTTAATGTTGTATATACAATGGTGACTCCATTTACTAATTAATTTACACTTGTATTAACAGTTAAAAATATTAAATTTATATGCATGACTTGCTGATAAGAGAGTATTAATTTCAGTTCAGATGTAAAAAATGTTATTATGCATTGTATGTCATCTTATAGTGTAATGCCCAGCTGCTAACTTATACATAACATGAGTGAGTGATCCAAAAAAGGCTTCTTTTTGATTTGTAGTAGCTTGACAAGTTTGCTATCATTTTCATTCAGCCTGCAGAACTGCCCTGATTGGTTGCTTCATATCAATACACCTTGGCTATGCATTCATTTCATATATAAAATGGTGATCCCATTTACTAATTAATTTAAATTTATATATAATATATCTAGAACATTGATCTTTTAAATAAATGAAATATTCTTAATCAAAAGCACTAGATAAAACGGTTTTTTTTTAAAAAAGATTGGTCTGTCTTTTTTCTTTATAACAGACCAATCTTTTCTTTAAAAAAATTTTATCTGATACTTTGGATTGAGAGTATTTTATTTACTTAATAGACCAATGTTGTACTATTAATCTCAATGTATTATATAATATTAACTGCTGAGAAGTTTACATATATTATAACAGGTCTGTTATATGGTACACAATAATATAAAATAATTTAATATATCAAGCACAGAGTTCTTCTTTTCAAAATAGTTCATAAATATCCCAAATAGAAATAAAACAAACTAACTCTTTTTTAAAACTTGTTTTTTATAAGTCATATAAAAAACAAGTTTTAAAAAGGAGTTAGTTTGTTTTATTTCTATTTTACACAATAATATATATATATATAAAGTAAAGGAAAAGTAGAAATAAACTCAGGCAAATTTTTGTAGATATTTTCTACATTTTCTGGAATAAAAAATAATAAATAAAGGGTTAAATAACTGGATTTAAAACATAATTTTATTATAAATTTTAAACAGTTAAAAAGGTCTAATACATATTGTATTATTATTTGTAACTCTGATTTTGAAATTTAAAAACAAGCATGTCAACTGATAATTGTAAAAAATATCTATCTTTGAAAATCATTTAATTAATGCTTGCATATATTTTTTTATCTATTTTTAAAAATCTTTATAGATTCAAAATTCCAAAAGTAGCTTTTAATTAAAAATACTTTGAAGAGAGTAAAAACATGTAGATCACACCTTTGGTAAAATTTCAAAGTCTTGATTTGAAAAGATTAAAATTGATTTTAATTGAGATAAAGATTGGACAGAAAAAACCCTGTTTTCAGTTATTGTGTTTTTATTTCCTCAAGATTAAAAAGAATTAGACAGGTTAAAAACAGTCTGCAATGTGTTTTTATCATCTCAGATGATTCTATAAAAGAACTGACAAAAAATATCAGTTCAGTTTTGGCTTGTAGTTTTTGTAAGAACTGACCAGAGGAGTCTTGTTTTAATATTTTGAAAAGCAGTGGCCAAATAGGCCAGCTGCAAAGTTTGATAGTAATTTTTTGAAGACAGTTCTTGTCTTAATATTTTTGTGAAGCAGTTGTCTAGCAAAATTGGTATTTGTGAGAGTTATTTTTAAAATAACTTCCATGAAGATGTAGCTGAATTCAAGTTAGTACATCCAGCAGTGAACAGTTTACTAGTTCTACATACTGGAGTTTTAATTCACTTGAAGACTGGGTCAACTTAAACTAAATCAATTAGCCTATATAAATGAGTTCTAGAAGAGTTTGCTGGCCTGAAACTCATCAAGTTCTAGACAGAAGGGAGAATGCTAACATACCTCATTATACCTTCCTGATTATGATAATCTTGGACTATACCTGTCTCACCAAGACCAACTAACAAAGAGAAGCACAGATAAGTATGTATACAATGGTGATCAGCATTATGTATAATGAGAATAAAATGTTAAATAATTTTTGGCTAAAAATGACATTTAAACATCTATATATTTTAAAAGATAACAAGTAAATGATTTTGCTTGAATTGAATTAAAATCTATGATCAAATCATGGACAATTTAGTTTGAAAAAAGAAAAAAAAGGCATCGAAAATCTTTTTAGATTAATTTAAAGATGTAACTAATTAACTGAGAGTAACCTGTCATAAAAAGAAAACTTTTCAGTTACCTGTCAAAAAAAAATTGACTTTATTTTTTTTATAAAAAAAGAAAAAAAAAGAAAATACTTTTATTGACTGAAAAAAGTGGTTAATTAATAATATTAATTCATAGATACACATATATGTGTGAATATTATGTATAGTTTTCAAATGGAATTAATTATGAAATATATTTTTAATAATTTTTATTATTTTAATAAATTCAGATATGTTCATTTTATATCAAGCCACATGCCTGTATGCCAAATGAGTTTTAAGTAAACTCAATGAAACATATATATAAACCATAATAGATAAAATTGCTTCTTTATATATTTTGAATATTAACATTACTTAATATTATCTTACTTTAATAATTATACTTGTTTGGTAAATTTATTTATTTTGATTTTTTCCCACACCCACCTATCCACCCTATTCCATTACAATATATTATAATGGCCTGGGTTTTCCACCAGAAGAGGGGAAATGCATCTTATGGTTGGACCTAAGATCTTTGACTAGGATGCTGTGAATGACACAATGAAGTACCTAACCAATGGTTGTTCTTCCTCTAATGGACTAGCTCTAAGTTCATACATTAAATTCGGACACAATGTATGCTGGTTCATCCACACCTCAACCCTTTTTCAGATTCCATTATCGCTTAGTATTCAAACTTAGAGAGAATGTTGCCTTTGGCACTCTTCATGGGTGAATTTATCTTATATGGCAACTATTATACCTCTATATAGATTCCCATTGATTTAAAATACATCCAACCCTATTGCTGTGCTAAATATAATAATATGTATGTGTTTGCATGTTTATTTGGTAACAGATAAAATTCAAACTCTTTTAACATGATAATAAAAAGAAAATAATATGAATATACATGTGTGTGTCAGGTATGTATCCCCACCATATTAATGACTAAATGTGTTTATTATCCCAACCCTTCCCACAGTAGGTATATATGACAAAACATGAAATATTTACAAAGCAGATAAATTTAACAAAAAAAATCATTGATTTATTATTACAATGATTGTGAAGCTGACTATCTAATTTACCATAATATGCATATATATATAAATATATATATATATATATATATATATATATATATATATATATATATATATATATATATATATATATATATAAAAGAGCCTCATCACTGAATTTCAATGATTGCTATTTTTATCTTCTTTGGGACCCCTATCTATGTATAGTTGATAGAAAAGAAACATTCATATTAGAAAATTAGTCATTCACATTGAATAAACTAAATATGATTATCATAGTTAAATAAAGAAGTAAACAATTAACACAAACTCTGTCTTGTAATAGTGCAAGTACTTAATATGGAATAGTATCAGAAAATTCTTACCTTATACCATAATCCATGGTGATGTCCAAAAGTCAAGTCACTATGAAGGGAATTAACCTAAACTTTATTTACATAAAAAAATCTTATCAAACTTAATATCTTTTCCCCTGCACTATATTATTTTTTAACATAATGGACTATTCCAAATGTAAGCATTTTAAAAAAAAGCCTAGCAGTTTTGAAAGATTCCCACTTTATGTGAGGAATTCAGAAATGTGCTTACAAATACAAGAAAAAATAAAATTAAAAATATAATCAATTCACTTTCAAAATCTATCTATTATTATATTCAAAATTCTTTATTCATTCTTCTAGTAACTACTCAAATTATTTATACTCCCTATAATAACATACATTAAAGCCTTCACTAATGAAATAAATTTGCTGTGCAGAAAGTTACTGTAGGGGGGAATTATCTTAATCTCACTAAAACATCCAAGTCTAGTACAAAATAATTTAGGGCTAAAGTCAATAAATGTCTTTAAGATTCAAAAGATGTTAAAGCTTATTTCTACTTGCTGTCATATATTCTCATATATAAAAGTGTTTTTGAAAAATTACCCCAAAAGATAAACTGCCATCAGTAACTAATTACTTGAAAACATTCCTTAGTCTGATCCCCAACATTTCAATTTTTTTAACTTCCCCTTAAAAATAATTTTAAATATTGGGAAACATACCAAATAATTACCCTCCCACTATATTGGGTAGTAAAAGATCAAATTTTAAATATTAATAATGCACACCTAACTAAAAATTCAAGTTCTAGTCTTTATAACCCAATTTTCTTTGCTTAAGCTAAACTTTGAAGCATTCCCCACCTTATATTTATACAGATACAGAAGATACTACATAATTACAAAAGACATAAGCTGGCTATGCCATAGTAAGATTTAAACTCAATCCTACTTCCTTTTTGACAATATTTGTTCAGTTATCCCCACAATAATAGGGCATTTGATGCCACATAATTCAATGAGAGATGGTTACTTCTGCTTTGCTATTTAAGATATTTTGTTTATTTATTATTACTATAACAACAACAACAATAATAATAATAATAATAATAATAATAATAATAATAATAATAATAAGAAGAAGAAGCAGAATAATAATAATAATAATAATAATAATAATAATAATAATAATAATAATAATAATAATAATAATAATAATAATAATAATAATAATAATAATAATAATAATAATAATAATAATAATAAGAAGAAGAAGAAGAAGAAGAAGAAGAAGAAGAAGAAGAAGAAGAAGAAGAAGAAGAAGAAGAAGAAGAAGAAGAAGAAGAGAAAGAAGAAGAGGAGGAAGAAGAAGAAGAAGAAGAAGAGGAAGAAGAAGAAGAAGAAGGAGGAGAAGAAGAAGAAGAAAAAAAAAAAAAAAAAAAAAAAAAAAAAAAAAAAAAAAGAAGAAGAGAAAGAGAAAGAAGAAGAAAAAAAGAGAGGGGAAGAAGAAGAAGCAGAAGAAGAAGAAGAAGAAGAAGAAGGAGAAGAAGAAGAAGAAGAAGGAGAAGAAGAAGAAGAAGAAGAAGATGATGTGATTTTTATATATCCTGAAAAATGTTTGCAGCCCAAAAAAGCTTACAAATTAAGTATTCTAGATTATAAATAATTAAATTACATATAAGAAAAAAATGATCATTATTTAAATAGATTTCAATATTTTAATCACAAGACAATTAAAGACATTACATTTGATAAAACAAAAAATTGTAAATCCTTGTTTACATTAGGTAAAAATGGTAATTTTCTTCAACAATCTGGCATTAATCTCATATAACAATACATAATGTAATATATATAACAAGATATTATATTTTTTACTTAAGTACAATTATGCATAGTATTCGCTGTCTTAAAATCTTCCTATTTAATAGCCATAATGCAAAAAAACATTAAATAAAAAATTAAAAATTCATAAATTTTATTTGTATATTACTTCCTGTATAGTAGTAGTCATTTTCTTGCTTCACCCATGCTGTCTCACACAATCACTGACTTTGGTATTATTACAGCATTAATATTTACATTTACATTTTAAATGATTCTGCAGTTAAAAACTAATAATGGGATCAATTTTTCTAAGCCTATAAGAAGTTGTGAAATGTTTTCTTTATGTAATAAAATAAAAACATTTGGTTTAGTTTTGAATAAAACAAATTGTATGTTTAAGCTGACAAATATTTAATAACAATAACTTGTCAATTCATGAAATAGTAAAAAAAAAAATTTAAGTTAGAATTAAATGTGCACCTAAAACTGCTAAAATTATTTCCACAATACATTATGAGTTTAAAAATTAAAAAAGAAAACAAAAACAAATTCTTTAATACACATTTTTTTTTAAATTTTGTGGATTTTTTTAAATTTATTTTATGAACCATTTATTTAGTTCAGGTTTTTTTGTAACATTTCAACCATATTATATGGTCATTGTCAAAGATTCATTATTCTTATAATATATATATAGACACACAAAAAATTTGTAAAACAACATAATAAAAATATTTTAGTCATAAATTACAATTTTTTTAAAAAAACTGATTTCTTCAGTATTAAATAATCTCTAATCTAATGAATGACTAAAACAAGTTGTAGTTTTTGGTTATGCATACTGTGGCCACTAGGTGACACTGCAAAACCATCAAGAAGCCTGCAAGTGATAAATTTCTATACATAAAATGTCCTTCAATTAATATACAGTAATTATACTTCTATAATTACACCAGATTGCTAACACATTCTATTCAAAACTGGTTAAATTTATATTTAATTAATCTTTCTTTGTAAAATCTCACATTTTCTAACATCTTTATTTCAAAATTTAGATTCTTTCACATATAGATATATATTGGAGTTTTATCCATTATTTATTTTTTTGTTGTTGCTATCTATGAAAGAAGATATAAATTGAAAACTAGATTAAAACAGCATTTAATTAAAAAAAAATTAATAAATATTCACATATGAATAAATCAAAGCAATTAAATTTTTAAATGAAGATGTTGGAAAATCTAATAAATTACAAAGAAAAATTAAAGAAAATTTATATATATAAATAAGAAAACCAGTTTTGAATAGAAAATGTTAAAAATCTGCTATAATTATAATAATTGAAGGGAATTTTTGTATGAAAATGAAACTTAAAAAAAAAAAATGTAAAAGAATGTCGACACATGAAATTAAGCAAAAAGTTTTTTTTTTAAAAAAAAAAGTAATTTGTGTGATAAAATATTTTTATTAGTTGTTTTGGAAACTCTTTGTAAATATATATTTGAATATATGTATTTTATAGGAATAATAAATTCTTGACAATAACCATGTAAGATGGTCTAAATGCAGAGGAACTGAAATTAAAAAATGGTTCATAAACTTAAAAAACTAAGATTTGTAAAAAAAAAAAAAATATGTGTTAGAAAATTTGTTTTTAAATTTTAAAATATAATAATCGACTATTTGTTATTCTTGATTTATTAAATCATACATTATGAATATTTAATGAAGGCAGATAATGCATTAAATTTGTAGACAGATAATGTAAACAGAAAGAATATTATAGTGAACAATAAAAAAATGGTACAAGTTATTTTCTGTACATGTGGATAGTTATATAGATATAAATATCATATAATCTTAAAATAAAGCACTTCATAGCTTGCTACCATCATGATCTTTGTACTATGTGACCATTTTAAATGATTTTCTTAAAAATTCAGAATACAAATTCTGTTGCTGTGATTGTCAAAATAGCTACTGCTGTCTGTATACTTGAAATTTATAAATTTAAAATCATCATAGGCATTGTATCTTTTGCATTTTATCCTCAACATCAATTTTATCATAAAAGAATAATGATGAAACAATAATAAGTTTTATTTTTTTGACAGTGTGTTTGAGTGAAGGCATTGATTTGAGTATAATATATAAATAGGTATATGTTTTTTCTCTCTCAGATTATCACTTCACTATTGTTTTCATGACTGTATTATTTTTTGTTGTTGTTATTGAAATTATTTTTGTTGATATCAAGGTATAGATTTTAAAATCAAATTGTATTATATAAAGGGATTTTAAAACATCTATACTATTACTATCTAGAATTATTTACTAATCTTATTTAGTTCTAGAATAAACGTTTTATCCTGTTTTTAATGTAACATTTTAAACAACATTACAGGTTTGAATTTGTAATAAAAAAACATTTATTTAAAGCTGAATGCTTTCAATGTTGAATATATCACAATCATAGCATTATGTGAGTAAAGGAAGTTGAGATCTAGATTTAAAGTTACTTTTGAATATTAAATATTTTAAAAATTGCACACAAATTAAAAAACATTTGCACCAATAAATACAATATCAATCAGTTTTTGCTCCCCTCCATCTTTAAATTAATTATTAAATAATTCAAAAGACAAAACAGCAAGAAAGGCTTCACATAAAATTGTGTACAAAATTAATTGCAAAAAACCTAATTGCTTGAAGTTTTACTATGGTGAAACCCAAACTAATGTATCTACAAGCCTTATCCAGCATAAATATATGTACAACTGGGCCTAGTAAAACAATAATTACTCTTCATTTTCTTGAATCATGAGTTGCAATCAGATTGTAACTTTAATGTCTCTATGGCTGACATTGTTTGTTCTGAGTGAGATGACAGAAAGAGAAAGATTAAAAAAGGGCAGTCATCATGACATCAATAAAAAGGACTATATAGCACCCCTCTTTTTAAAAAATGGCACTTATAGCAACCACTTTCATCATTAGTACGTAAATCTACTCCTAAAAATTCAATCTTATGATATTCAAAAATAACTTTAAATCTAGATTTCAACTTTCTTTAGTCACATACTCAGTGTTGAAAGTGCTCAGCTTTAAATAAATTTTGTTTATTACAATTCAAAACTGTTACATTATTTAAAATGTTTTAACATTTTTTAAACCATTATAATCTTATTTAGGAAGTTTTTCAAGTGAAAATTTATTTTGTACTAAATTAAAATTTTATATATTAGTTATCAACTTTTTAATAAATATTTTCTAAATTTTAGTATGTGTTAGAGAGCAACGTATTTCACATATAATGAACATTTAATTAAATTAGATAACTTTTATACTTTTGATGATTAGATCTAATTTTATTATTAAATAATGTTTAATGTGATTATTTTATTTACAAATAACTTTAAAAATTAATTAATAAAAATGCAGATATATGGAAACAAATTAATAAAAAATAATGTTAAATTGCCAAAGGCATTAGTATTTTTAATTCAAAAATTTATATAAGAATGGCTTGAAATGGAAAGAAGGCGTTGATTAAAATTTATGATCATGTGATTCAACAGATGCTTATTAAGATGGCTTCTTACAGAAGAAACATATTTTAGTATTGCATTCATTTTCTAAGTCTGATTAAGTTATTTCATTAAAATAAATTGCTTCCTTTATTTAATTTGTATTAATGCAGAAAGTTTGTGTTATAATTTTAAATATAAGATTTAAGATAAATTGCGTTAAAAGATGGCAAACCATGAAAAACTTAACATTCTAATACTAATACTAATAATGATGATGAAGTGTTACATGCTTGACTATACAACTATGTTGATACATATTTTAATCTGCTTTCAAAAAACATTTTTTAATTAAATTTAGGCCTGTCCATTAAAGTATGAGATTTGACTATTTTAATTTATATCTGAGCACTTATAGCATATATGTCTAGAGATGGTAATCTGGACCAATTGATGATTGCTGCTTTAGCATGAAATATGGATATGGATGATTATTTGTCTTTTCAACATATATGTGTTCAAGTGTATCAGTGTTATGAGATAGTATGGAGAGTGGTGGGTCATGTGAAAGTCTGTGCTCATATACCCTATATATTAAATTTAAAGTAAATTTTAAATTATTACAATATTAGAAAATTGTAATGATAAAGTTTTAACAATATAATAATTTGAAAATAAGCTGTAATTTCATTTTTTAAATTTTATACTGGAACCACAATCGTAAAAAAGGAAAAAAATTAAAATTTTACATATTTCTATTACTGCATATTATCAATGCTTCTAAATTTTTCATAAAACTTTCAATTTTATTTAAAAAAAACTGAATTGTTGATTGGCTAAGCGATCATATAATGTTGAATACTGGAGCTACAATCAATGTATCTTTAGTTTTTGATTTCTCCCCTCCTCCACTATACTAATCCATGCAGAATAACTCTTCTGTGATTTTTCTTATCAATGATGATATTAATTTAATACCATGATAAAAATAAAAAATGCTTAATGAGTCCAGCTTGAAAAAAATATATCAATTTGTATTCTTCTGCATGTTTCATTGCTGTTTTAACCCAGTGTTAAATAACTGTCTACTTTCTGATAAAAATGTGGAACAAAATTTACTTTGATAAAAAAAATGAATTGTCATCTATCAGCTTATCCTCAATCATTCTGGTAATATATTTTGGTCACAGTTTATTTAATGAAAATGAAAGTTTCCTAAAAGATTTTATATTATAATATGCATAATGCAGTAAAAAGTGAAATTTTTTATTTTAATGTAAGCATGTAAATTCTCACATTTTCAACTTAATTTTATCTTTAACAGATAATTATTTAAGGATAAACTTTGTCATTAAAGGTATTAAAATTACAACTTTTAACTTTATATGGTAATGTTGGAGAAAGAGGACGCTCTGAGGAAGGTACTTGATATTGTACTGAAACGTCAGCATTTAGCTTTTTCACTACACGGAATATCCCGCAAATAGTAATAATAATATGACATATATATATATATTACTGAATTGAATATGTAAACATAATCAACTTAATAGACAGACAACTATATATTTTAATCATATATTTATTTTCATCTAATCGACTTTTGTTCAAAATTGAACCTTGTCAAGATGTTATGGTAATTCAATATGTCACATGATTTACATATTAGCACACCCTCTATTGACCAACTTCAACCCTAAAAATGTTTTTATACTTTCCAATATTTATTTAATGCCCATTTTCCTCCCAACTTTATTGAGCCTTGCACTAAATTCATACATTTCTCTTTATTTTCTTATATATTGATTGACTTGTACACTTTCCTTTTTTTATAATTTCTACAGTATTTTATTGCTTGAATACTTTATTCACACTTGGTCCTGACTTAAACTTCTATTTATTATTCTGTTATACTCCTTCCCTCTTTCTATTTTACTTTTTGCTGATTGACCTATATATACCATCATCACATAATTTTATAAACTATTTCTAACTGATCACTCTTATCATTTTTGCATTACTCACTAACTTTTTCAATGATTTATTATTTTTCCATCCTATATCAATATTCTCTTCATTTTTCTTCTCTGTCATTCAGAATTTTATACACCTCTTTCATATATAGAATAGAAATCCATTTCTTATTCTTTCTTTCATTTTTATTACTAACTTTCTTATATCCACTTCTATCCCTCAATATATTTCTTATAACTCTACCATTATATCCATATTCAATATATTCCTTCTGGATCTGCAACTTTTGCTCCTTTGCCTCCTTTTTATTCAATGACAGCCTATTATTATTCTCTTTTATTTCTTTCAGTCCCCCATATTTTGACACTAAGGTTGATAAGATCTTGGATGTATCATTCAATGCTTTACTTTAATCTTTCCATTCTCATCTTTTTTCATTAATGAATCTAAATATTTTACTTCTTCATTATTTTTCATTGTAAATTTAATATTAAACATATTTTTATTTAGTTCATTAAATGCTTTCATTATGCTTCTATTGTGTAATACTATTACATCATCTACATATCTATAGTATTTTATAATTTCCTCATTCTCAATAGGTTAATTAACTACTCCCTGCTCATCTACCATACTTGATGCCATATCTCACTTATCGAACATCCCATTATCCATCCTTTTTCTATATTTCAATATTCATTATTATATTTTATACACAAGGTTTCACTAATTATTATTAATATCTCTTCTATTATCTATCTATCTAGACATATATAATAGGAATATTATATTAATTATATTATTTAAAGCAAATAAGTAAAGTTAAACTCCATGTGTGTAAATTTGAAAAATCAGATATATTAATCTTTAACTGAGGTTTAAAGTTTATATCTGTGTTAGAGATAATCTCTAGTTTCGAAAATGATTAGTAATAATCATTAGTGTATTTATCTGAAATGGATAGCATCAAAGTTGTGAGCGGAAGGAGTTTGACAATAGTAAATGAAAATATAACAATTTACTCTAGATAAATACTTTGCATATAATAAAGATATATATGAGAGATAGTGACCTGGGCCAACTGATGAGTGCTGGTTCAGCACGAAATGCATCTTGGGGGTCATTTGTCTTTTATTATATCTTTATTTGTATGAATTTGAAAAGAATGGGGAAGTGTGGGGGTGTTTATTATATCTATAAAGTTAAACAGTTTAACCAAGTTAGAATATGACATGAATATGGGGAAAACTAAATCACCTATTAAATTTTAAAAAAAGTTAATCTAATAAAAAATGAAGTGGGTTTACATAATAAATGTTTGATTACACTGTTAAAGTGGAAACAATATATTCTCACTTAATATATTAAGTCAAGGATGAAAGTAAATAATTGAATATATTGATTAATGATCATTGTCAAAATAAAGAAGGTTTTAGCTCTAAAGCTTTTTGCTATTAACTTTAAAAAGTAATCAAGATTATTAAATCTGCTATTATACTGACAATAAAATCCCAAGAGCGTTATTGTAAAATGAAAATAAAACCACTTTTTCTAGTTTTTGTTTATTTTTATTTATTTGAAAAAAAAAATGTTTTCCAGCTCATTTTTGTGGTATGTTCTCCAATATACATATAGATTCTGTTTGAGTCCTCTTAACAGCAACAAATTTTTTTCTTTCAATAGAATTTTCAGTTTTGGAAATAGAAAGAAGTTGCATGGTGCTAGTTCTAAAAAATACATTAGATGATTTAGCATACAGGGTTGATTTTTGATCAAAAACTGTTGAACAATTAATGAATTGTGATTTGATGCACTAATACAACACAGAGACCAATTATTAGTTTCAATTATTTTTGTATCAGTGACAGTTTGACCTTATGGAAAAAATTATTCGCAAATAATGTCTTTGCTATTATAAAAAACATGACATTGTTTCGATCTATATTTTGTATTTGTTTTGGATTTTACTGAATGTTTCAACTTTTTTTCAGCACTTTGTTACTTTATTTTGGAAACCTACTCTCTAGAATATTGAACTTCTAACCACCTTTGTGGAAAATCTTGCACTAATCTATGTTTTTTCTAAATCCTCTTTTTAAAATTGATTGAATTGTTTCACAAATGATGTTGAAAGCTTTTTCATTGTTTCTAACAGTTGCATGATGATGACTTTGCACAAAATCATTCATTGTTTTTTTATTATTTTGGCTGTTGAGCTTATTGATGATTTGACTGCATAATCACCATCATTTAATTTCCCTCTACCTTCTAAAAATCATTTATGCCACTTTAAAACTGTAGCATGTGTTAAACAATTATACTATAGTATAAAGCTTTTGCAGCATTTCATAGGTTTTTATGGGATTTGTACAAGTTTTGCATAGAATTTTATCATGTCAGAATTTTTAGAAAAGCCAGCCCATAGCAATATAGATAGATAACTCATCAGCTTTTGATTCTATGACTACTGAATCTCTCATTTTTATTACAATCTCTGAAAATTCCTGTTCCTATTCTAAATATTTTAGCTAGCCTTTTAACAAATAAAGAAATTTTTATCACTCTAAATGGCAAAGTGTTTTCAGGGTTTAAGTCATCTAATTCAATTCTGCAAGATTCTCCTTTGAGTGTCTTATACCCAGCATTCATATTCCATTGATTAACAAATCAGACAAACATATATCCTTTATGGATGATCTTATCATTTTTCCCTTCAAAGAAGTATCTTCCTTTGCTTATTTCCATTCTGGAAAATTATATTATTTGGTTTAAGCTTCAATTTAACCATAAGAAATCATCCATATGGAAAATACTCTCTGAAAAGAGTATTTTATTTTCTTTCACTGCATCACCCTATAACTTTCTTGGTTTTCCCAATTTCAAATCAATAAATGCCATGATGAACATCAATTGAGAACTCTATTCTCTTATCTAAGAAAAATATAATTTATATCCTAATGCACTTAAGGAAATTATAAATTTGTTTTGTTCCAAATTGATTTGGAATAAAAAAGCTGTCATGATCAGTATTAAAGCCTTGCATACACATACCAATGATAATGTCCTTTCTTTTTATTCAGTCCTTATTTTTTACTTTTGGAGGTCATTTAATTCTGTCTTTAAATTTGTTTCAGAATATCCTTGATGCTCTGAACTTTATCCTGGTTAACTCTACTGATACACTGCCACCCAGTAGTGGTATGTTTATTCAATCTATAATCAAATTGATCTGAGTCAGAGCAGTTTTTCTGGGAAAATATTTTACTGGTGGGATTATAACATGCCTCATAGTGATAACCAACCGCAGTAGCCATCTCTATTTAAATCACACTAATAAACAGATTATCTTAAAATTCAAATTCTAGCATCTGGGACCAAAATACCATGACTTGTATATTAAAATCAATTTAGAAACTCTTCCTACTACTCATTGTTTATCATAAAGAATGATGAATGCTAACATTGATCTTACTTGTCCAGTCTGTCACAAGCTAGAAGAGGCAATACATCACATTTTTCTACAATTTCCTTTTCTTCTTGTCTATAGAAATATTAAGTCAATCCCAGATCACGTGTTTCATTTATCAACTTTCTTTGACAGTATGAAATATGGTCTCTTTCTCTCAGTTAGGATCACTACTAACCTTTGTTTCTTGAACTCCATTTTTGTTTTTAATCCTACACTCAATAAATTGCAGTCCATGTTTTATAATAAGATACTCAAAATCAGATATGCAGGCAGGGCATTAGCTGTACAGATATTGTACATGCCACATGGAGCCTTGCTCTCTTCTTTTTCTTCTGTAAACAGTTGGTTTTTTACCTATGTGTTAAATGTATTTTTATTAATACATGTAAACGATTTTATAGGCTGTATTATCTATATGTAAAGAAATATATTTGTTATAAATTTTCTTATATGCAAAATTTGTAATCGTTGAATATATTTTTTAAAAAAAATTAACTTTAAAAAAAAATGCTGTGAAATAAATTATTTAAATAATTTTTTAAAATAATAACAATTTGTATAAAGATCGATATGTTTAAAGTTTAATTCGCTGATCTTACAATTTACAATATTTTAAATTTTTGAAAAACTTCAATGATATAACTGAAGTTTAAAACACAACAAAAAAATAATAATAATTTCACAGTTAAATAACTTAGTTAATATTATTCTTGTACAACCTTTGTAATTAAGAAAGTTTGTAAATATGAGATTAACTGATTGATAACAAGATAAGTCATCACTAATAAAACATGTAATACATTTACAAAAACATATAATAATGCTTTTGTTTTAAGGCAACACTGTTTATTATGTGAAAGAAAAGTGAATATATTAACAACTCTGGTGTTAATAATTGGTGAATTTTAGCATCAAGAGAGAAAGAAAGAGAGAACCAAGTGTTGTGTTGCAATTTAGTAATTGCTTATCCATTATGTGTATAAATTCCCAGTGATATAGTAAAAATAATTAAAATAAAAAGGAGGAAAGTTTATCTCATGTTTATTGATAAAATAAAAATAAAACTAGTATTTAAAATTTGCAAGTTATCACTATTGTTTTCAATTATATATGTTAAATTTATTTACCATATTCATATAATATAAGAATATATGCTAAATGCAAACATTTGTTGAGGCATTTGTGTACTATCAGATAATGTAATAGCTGATGAAGTATTCAGTATATAGTCTATAGATGTGATATAATTTTCTTAGAATCTGTCCTATGTGATAAAAAATATACCTGAATCAATAGTCCATTTTTTACAAGAACTGCATGGATAAATTTGAATTCAGTAAAAATTAGCAATAAAAAACTACTGCATTGAAAAAAAACTCAAACTTAAAAAAGAAAAATCTGCACTTATTTTGCAAGGAGAATATTTTTGCATATTGTCTAAAAGATAATGTCTCAAAATTTTACCTAATTCTATTTAAACTATAATTCTGAAATCTAAAGGAATTATATTCAATAAAATAATTTTCAAAAATTTAATTAAAAAAACTAATTATTGAACTCTTTATTAAAAAATTATTTTAAGAGTTCATAATATTTTTCTTTGCTTTGTTTCTTTATAATAATTTTGAATAGGAATTGTTTAACAAAGTGAATTTAATTAATACTTTATTATATTAATATATTATGTATGTATTTAAGATTTTGTACATTATGTGCATATAACTTTTTTTCACATAATGTTATGATTAATTAATTAACATAATAATATCAGCCACAGATATACTTAAATATACAGATAATTTAATCTATATCATTGATATTTATAATTATATATGTGCAGCTATGATTGCTTTAAATTTCTTTATTATTTTTCTAGTATGTTTTAGATGTAGTTTTAAAATTAAATTATGGAAGTCACACTTCATCTCATTCTAAATCTGATTGCTTGATATACATTTTATTTATATATGTGATTTTGGTTTGTCTGGTGCATAAATAAATCATTTAAAAAGTGTTAAGAAAATGCAAACCACTTCTACCCAGTGTGTTGAGAAGCATTCATATCTTTAAGACAAATAAAGCTTATTTGCACTAGCCAATACTTTTTTAAAAGTCAGTCCAGAGAACTAAGTAAGATCAGTTACATCTAAAGAAATATAATCAGTTCGTTCTTTATTGAAATCATACTTTGAATAATCAAACTATGTAAAGCAATGTTAATTGATAATTCTAGTAATTATCCAGATATTGATCAATATCGTTATAAATATATGAAAATTGAATAGCACTCATGAATAAGTGTTTGATATAACTTCATGTTAATAGCCTTTCTTTCATAACACAATACTTATCATTTCATTTCTTATAGTTATTTTTCATTAAATATATGACCATAAGTTGTCTATTATTTTGATTTATTTATAATTTGATTGATTAAAAGTTTATATACATATAGGGTAATGGTATACAGGTAATGGGGTGACTGGGGTGATGGCATTCATTATTTAAGTAAACAAAATTTTAAATATTAAATATAAAAATAGTGAATATGAATCAATATAAAAATATAAACATAATATAAAGTAATGAGCATGAGATCACACCATGAGATTACTCTAAACGATCAACACAGCTAACTATCTTAAGTATAATCATAATTAATGATAAGTTCACTAGCATTATAAATAAGTATAAGTATAACTCATCATCATAAATGAGCAACAATCAAAATAAATCAACAGACAATCTTGTGACTGGATAGCTTTTGCCAGCTTAGGGAAATTATTTAAACATAATTTAGATGCACAAACTAAATGATATCAATTTGAAAATATATTAATCAAAACAATAATGCTGGTATGTTAAAACATACTAATCATCATATCAATGTTCTGGCCACATAATACCCTTAATGTATTAGCCAACTATAAACTTAATTTATAATAGAGACTAAACTACAAAAATGTAGTTCATGGACTTTAAAGAATATTCTCTTCATGCCAATGCAGGATGATCATCATCAACTGGATGCCCATATGTTAATTTACATCTTTTTCATATAATAGACTGTTATGCACAAATTTAGCTCAGAAAATACAAGCTCTATAACTGTTATTGTGAACAAGAGATGGTGCAATAATAAGTCACTGGAATAATTTTAACAATAGAATATAGGTTTATTAATAACAATAAAAAGTGGTATTAGGGTCTGCAGAATATAGCTATACACCTATGAATTAAACCTTCTGATTTTGATTAATATAAAAACAAAATTAAAGTTATTACATTGATTTACCTATATGTTCCAATATAAAGTACCTATGTATCTGCACCCAGACACGCAGTATAATTTATGGACATATTTGGATTGTCATATAAAGATAAAATAAAATAAATGATTATCATTTACATATATGTATCTATCTGACATGCACAGGTATATGCACACAGACATGCAGTACAATTGAATATACTTCAATTGCCATATAAAATAAAATAATGATTAAAATTTACATGTGTCTGTATGACATGCATTGATAGATGCACACAGATGTGTGACATATTAATTTCTGAATATTCTCTAATTGTCATAAAATAATAATAAAAATTAAGTTATCACATTTTATACCATAATGGTTTTACAATGGGTTTATATAAAAAATATATATCATAACATAGATGAGCAATATAATAATTTATTAACATATTTGAATTGTTATAAACCTCTAGGAGAATTTCACTTTTTTATAATACATAATTACTAACTGATTTAACATATATATATATATATATATATGCATAGAAATGTGTGTGCACAATGTTTATATCATATATTTTAATTTGTCAAAATCATAAAATTATTTAAATATATTACAATTAATTCAAAGTTAAAAGTATATCAATTTCATTTATTATTTTCCTTTTTTAACAAAAATTAATAAAATCAGTCTTTGACAGGTCCATAGGTTTTCTTTTAACAGGTTACTCTTAATTAATTAATAAACATCTTTAAAAATACTTCATCAGGTTTTTTTTCTAATCTAAAAAGATTTTTCTTTTTTTTTTTTTTCAAAATAAAATCATCTATGAATCAATCATTTCATTCAAGCAAATTTTTACTTATTTTTCTTTTAAAATATATAGATTTTAGATGTCACTTTGTTTATATAAATGATTTGAAATAATATCATTCTGTCTATATATGTCACTTTTAAAATATCATTCTAAAGGAATTATTTAAAAGAACTCACTAGCTGCACTTTATATAAATATGATGTATGTTTACCTGTGTTTCTTTGCATATAGATAAAGCAGGATATGTATGATGGACTCTCTGTGTCATCATCAGGAGAAGCATAAACAGTTAACTATTGACATTCAATCAGCTTCACTTAGACTTCAGGCCAACCATATAATGCTATGTCGGCTATGGAGAACACAGAGAAGTTGGGTTTTTCTTCTAGATGAATCCTAAATCCAACATAGTAAACTAATAGCAGCCACTGCCTTTTATTATATCTTCATTGTAGCTTTGTTTAATTCTGGAAACTAACTACTTCTAATCTTTTTATTAATCCTTTCTATAGCTAGGTTGGATGAAAAAACTCATTAACTCAAGAATGTTTTTTCTATTTTTATCATTTTTTTTAATCTACTTTAATTATTTTAAAATTTTATCTAGTGTATAATCTACAAGTTTTACTTTAAAAAAGATTTCTAAAATAGATAGTAGATTTTTATACTTATCAGTAGAACTATTTTAAAATAAAACCTGCTTGTTTTAATTTCAAAATCAGAATTTTATTAAAATATTACTTAGATATTTTTAATTGTTTATTTCATAATAAATTTTATTTTAAAATTCAATATTATTTCATCCCTCACTATTACTCTAATGAAAGGTAGAAAATATCTACAAAAAAATTTGACTGTTAATTTTTACTTTTACTTTCAACTTTGTATATATATATATGTGTGTGCACACACACTATTATGTTGTTGTATGCCATGAAATGATCTAGTGTGTGAATGGACCTTTGTAACTGTCTGTTATGAAAACCTATTAATAATTTTTGCTATCTTTATTTTATATTTACTATACATGATTATTTATTAACATTTTATTATTTACTTGTATGACTGGCTTTAATATTACTTCTTTTCATACTTATTTAATGCCTCCAGCTCCAGATTGCACATTCAAGCAGAGGGGTAGAATATCATTAATAAATTAACCATCAATGATACATACAGCCAGATCAAGGCTACACAAACACACAGCCCTGACCATTTTTCCTGACCCTAGCCCCCCTCCATATTGCTAAGTCAGCACCCACCATCCAAAGAATTTTGTGTTTTGAGTAAGTCTCAGGCAACATCTGACTATATAAGTTGTATATAGCCAGCAAGTCCAGATGACAGGCACATGAAACCAGCACTTGAAATATATTTAGTCTAACCCAAACATCTTGATCAGGGGACCCAGTGCAATACTAATTAATACATGGAAATATTTATAATCTTAAATTCCTGATAATACAGTTAAAAGAGAGAGAGTATAGACCAAGCAACATTTAAATAAACACTTTTTATTCATACACACACATAATCAATAAATATTTAGTACAATTAAGCAAATAAAACCACTAAATATACAATAATTGTCAGTAATTTTATATTACTAATTGTCTTTCATTTACAGTTCATTTCTTTTAAGAATGTCTAGACACTAAATTTACATTTGAAAGTTATATTTACCTAGGTTCTTCATTATGGTGTGATTACATTATTTTTCTGCAGTTGACACATCCCCTTTGGTTTTGATTTTCCAGATGGCTGGCCTTTTAGTCTCCAGCAATGGCTTTGTGTGTTTCTTTTCATGCTTCTGACAAACAACAAGAGTATGCAGATGTTTGCAGCTTTGGTCATGGGTGAGAGAAGTTTGAGTCAAGGACCTGGAGCATGAAGCCAGATTAACACCTCTAAAGCTTTTTAGCAACACATGTTACTTCTACTAATTCTACATTTAGTTTTTCTACAACAAGAATAATTGTCTCTCTGAAGATATCACTGACTATGATCTCAGTAATAATTTCAATAATGAATAAATTGATGGACTGATGAACTGGAGAAACTGAGAAATAACAACTTGAGAAACTGATGAACTGGATAACAATGGACAAGCCACCACTTTTATACTTAACTCTCCCCTTGTCTAATTTTTATCATAATTTTAATTTGGTTTTTAATTACATTTTAATTTTATCTACCTCATCTTTTTTAGATTCATCTACTATCTTATTAGCCAGGAATCTTTCAAAATGTACACAAGCATTTCTGCTGATGAGATAATTTACAAGAATGCTTTCACTAATTAATTTTATTAAAAATTCTATTTTAAAATTTTTTCTATTTTTTTTTTTTAACATTTACTTTTTTTTTTAATTATAAAAAAAGAGTGAGTTTTAAATCTTTATCTGATATGATTCTCTTTCCCCACCCTTATTTTTAATAAAACAATCTATTCTCAAAAAAAATGATGCAATCTTTCCTTTTTATTAATTTCATTTAAAAAAAATCTACTTTTAAACTATTTTTGTTTTCTCTCTTTTTTCACAATTTATTTTTTTAAATTATTAACATATGTAACACTAATACATATATGTGTTTTTACAACATAATATATTTGTGCGCACACACTATTTATGTTGTTGTATGCCATAAAACCCATACAGTTACAATATATATATTGAAGCGGAATCTGTTGCACACATTCAGCTTCACTCTCTAATAATGTTTGAAACCACCAAACATGGATTCAAACCTAACCATTTAATTATAGACCACCGGGGAGTGAAGGTATACCAATGCGCATGGTTGTTTATGTATGTGTAAACTTTAAATTCATTTAATATTAATAGGCATAAAAAACAATTATATATTTTCATTACGGTAAACAATCATGCGTATGTGTGTGTAACAGATCAATTTTAATAATTTAAAGCGTTGCATAATGTATATTTTATTTATACATATATTTTCATAGAGAGAAAGTTTGAGAGGGGAATGTAAAATTAGTAAATAAAAGACTTACCGTCTTCCAAATTATAAAAGAAATTTGTTTTATTGTAATATAGATTGATTTAACATCATGATTAATTAACGTTGATTCCGCAGGTCTATTTTCAGCTTAAATTAGACCAAAACCAACACTCGAACTTAATCTTGTTTATAGTCCAAAATATGCTGTATCATTGTAGTTATTAAAACATCCGGGAATTACCCAGTGGCGGTGATAACGAGTATAAATACAACCACATTTTCTAACTAAAGGAGGAGACATGTCATTTTTCTAACGCATTGCTAAAGGGAAGCCACACCCCTCTGAACGGCAACATGATGGGCTAATAAACATAGATTTGCTTCCCCGGATCTCTCCAAAAATCTAACCGATGCTTAAATACTCAGAAACCATCGTTCATCAATTGCTGCCAAAATGAACTTAATATTGAGTAAAGAATGGACCGAAACCTTAATTTCATCAATTTGTCATAAATTAATTCCTTTATCAAACATGGAACCAACACGTGCGCACCCGGCTGGAAATTCATCGGAAAGAAAGGTAATTCCTTGCCGTATAAACGAACTTTCATCTTAATAACCTTTTCTATTGTAAAATATAAATGTAAACATTTCTAGTTCTGAAATTTCTCCTAATGTAAAAATGTAATTACTTATTTCGTGATCGGTAATGCTAAGCCGATTAACTGCCTAAATAATGACCTCTTTTCTTTGTTTTATTATTTCTGTTTGTTGTATAATTAAACTGTAATTCTCACTTTCTAAACTTGATTACTAGGTTCTCACTCTCCTTGTATTTTATTTTAATATGGCAATGTTTATTTAATATTATGCAAATCATATCAATTTTTAGTATGCTAATAACTCGATCTGGCGAATCAATCCTATTTATTTTTGCTATTCTGCCATTGCGGAATATTTAATCGTAAATGTAAGTGTATTCACATTATAAAATTCGCCCGATCGAGAGATTTTCCTAAACTATGTTTTAATAATGAATACTATGCTTTTCACTACTATTTAAAATAAATGATTTACTATTGCTCCATGCTATTGAGTAACATGATGAAAATTGAGTATTACATAACTTTAATTCAGATCCTTATGTCTAGATGATTCATTTTATAAATCGCCCCACCATCTAACGATAATTTAAGTCACTTAGTTCTCGGGTGGGTTAATATGCATTTAGCGAAGGAATTTTAATGTTTTAATATTTATCCTTAAGATATTGAATAAATTCTTTAAGTAAGTTGTATGCCCCATTTGGGACTGCTTTTAGATCATTATTTCATTACGTTAGACTTAATTAGTATTTTAAGGCTGTACAAATCAGGGTAAATCAAACCCGACAGCTTTCATAACGTGTCCCGGTGATAACATTCCTAATTCAGAAATGACGTTGTCATGCGTTTTCTCGATAATGGAATACTTATATAAAGCACAATTCTCGACAGAGCGTGGAGGCCCCAGCTCTTACAGATTGTCTTAGGTTAGGTAAGCACTGCTATAGGTTAACATCCTACGAGTTGGAACTATAGTATCTTGCCAACCAATTCCCAATGCTATCCGTCACAAATGCGGATAAGATTAATTTTCTTCGCTCCCAAATAATTGAAGCTCATCGTCCACTCAAGCCTTATCATGCGGTTCACACGTTATCGCTCTTATCCTTTCATATGGTTCAGATGTCTATATGCCGTAATGATATAAGTTCCCTAAGTCATCCCAAAATTCTCGTTATAGTTTAAATTTAATTAACTTTAGTATATATACATTATCGCTTATTAGCGCTACCCATTCTTCGTTCAATCGCTATTAATACATCATTAATTTACTATTGAGAAATCTATAAATGTAGACTCGCACGATAATATCAAAATGATCATATTTTTCCTATTTCTCTTCGCAGATAAGAAATAAATGAATCATCTCATAAGGTTCCAAAATAATTGATTTATAATTAACGTATCTTCCCTGAAATCCAAATGTAATCATATACTGAATAAAACAAACCTTCGTACCGTTATTAAGTTTGATCATATTCTGTGTAATTTAAAATCTTATAAGCATTCATTCTAAAAGCTATTGTCATGGGTTATTTTCCTTAACTTAGAAATATCATAGCGTGAGTAATATCAACCCGTTAAATCACATTAGCATACTAAGCCGCAGAGTTCAAATAATTGTTATCATTATGTATATTTATTGGTGCATATCCATCAAACCTTGTTATGTTATCCGGTTTGACATGGAATGCCCAAGTGACCATAAGTGAAACCTAAATCGAGTGTTCAACATATATAATTTCTAATTCATTGTAAAGCCCCATATCTAGTGATTCACATGATTAATCAATTATTATTAATATTATGTTTAATAAATTTACATTTAATAAGCTATCTTTTGGATATTTTTTGTTGGTTTGTGTGTGCACATCTATCATTACTTTGCGTTATCAATTAGTTAAGCCGTAGGTCTCTTGTACCTTTGCTGAACCTTTCTGGGCCGGAGTAAATTGAAGAGTAGGCTACTATCATCAGAAATGTTGTTTGTAATGTGATAGACTTGGGAAGTGGGCAATAGGGTGGAGTTCATAAGTATCCCTGACCTGTGTATCTTGTATATGATTGAACTCTAGGTACTTTTGCTTAGGTCCTAATTCTTGTTAGACGAACATACAATTCTGACCGGTACAGTGTATTTTTTTTTATCCGGGTTTGGCTGCCCATCGTGGAGCTTCGAAACAAACACCCATATACCTGAGATGATGATAAATGGCGAAAGACAACATAGGTTTTAAAAGTAAAATTTTTTTTTTGGAAAAATTTTTTTTTTGAAAATTTTTTTTTCGGACACCCAGCTTGATATTTTGTTATCCGGGTTTGAGGGTTTTCCTTTTGAAATTACCACACCCTGCAATACCCTACAGAGCATCTGATATTATACATGTTTTTTTCTTTTCATTCCTGGCCCAAATATTAATAAATGTATGTAAATTTTTTTTTCAGGTTTGAACCCATAAATGGTACTGCCCAAATAAAATTGTACACACCAAGTAATACCCTAGAGATTATTCGAATTGTAGATGTATGGCAAATTTTTTTTTTTGGTGGGGTCCTCAAACAAATGAAGCATCTTTTGTAACAGAAATATTTGTCTTCCCAAGTAGCTATATGAACTTTAGTGTATTTAGTCATGTTATTTATCCTACATGTGTTTTTATAAAGTAGTCCGGTAGTCATGATCTGATAAAGTAAAATGACTCGTATGTATTTAGAGTAACCGTAAATAGGTGAAGACCCGTATAAACTGAATTCTATGTTGTCAAGTGGCCAGATGTAGTTGGCAAAACACTTTAATGACTCATGTATTTAGAGTAACCGTAAATAGGTGAAGACCCTTAGAAACTGTTATGTAGTGCCAAGCAGCCAGATGTAGTTGGCAAAATGCTTCAATGGCCTACATGTCCTCATGTAAAAAAAAAAGGTCCAAAGAGTCCAAGAAACATAGTGTCATATGGTCTTGTAGAGGTCAGTTGTGTAACATCCTCTCGTTTTAAGAGTCGTGAATTTTTTTTTGTTGAATCTAAAGGACACACCATAGATGTAATTTCAAAATTCATTTTGAATCTATAATATCAACCAGATAAATGATTGCGATATTATTACTAAATTTTGCTAAATCATTTTGCTTTAAATTTTTTTTTATTAATGTCATTCTTTTCAAATTTAATTGAACAGTCAAACTTATAGATGTGCACACAAACCAAAGATAGTTATGAGTGATAAGCCAACTGTGTTGACATGGGCCCATGTATTATACACACTATAAATTTTGTCAACCGGTAAACACTCATGAAAACAATAAAGTATGTGAATGAGCAAAGAAGGGGTCATTATACCATATTTGTTTCATATGTCTTGTACAAAGGGGAAATTAAAAATTTTTTTTATATATAGGTGCATTTCAGGTGCAAGAGAGCGAACGGCTCATATGACAAAGCAACGTCACGGTAAAAATTTGTTTTTTTAGTCTTTAATATGTTATTTCATTTAATATGTATTAGTTTTGATAAAAGTATGAACGTAAATATTTTGGCAGTAAGAGGAGATAGTATAAAATTAGATGGTAGTAAGAAAACAGTTAAGGTGTTGAGTTTTGGGCATAGGTAATGGTTAAGGAAGGGAAGGGGGAGTGATCTAGCTATCGCAAACCATAGACAGAATCCAATGGAAAGATTAATGAACGGTCGGGGAAGAGTCCCGGAGACATTTCCAGGAAACAACGATTAAAATGACACACCCTATACAAATAAAAAAATTTCATGGGGAACTGGGTGAAGGTCCACAGGAACACTTGGAAAGTTTGGCAGTTTTCTTTGTGTGTCACTCAGCAAGTAATGATGAGCAGGTGATGATCGCAAGTTACCATTTAGAGAAGACCGCAAAAAACTGGTGGTGGTGAATTAAAGGAAAACCAAAAACATTTAAGGAGTATGAAGAAGCAATCCTAGGGCAATTTTGGAGTGAAGAGCACCAAGAAGGAATTCTACAGGTATTAAGAACTGAACAATATGAGGAAAATAAAAGTGAGACATACACCCAGTTTTTTTACGACAAGTGGCCTGCATGAGAACGCTAACATCACTTAGATATTCTGATAACCAGATACTTAGAATAATTCTCCTCAATCTCCCCAGTTGGTTACAAGAAATTATATTGATGAGCCGCATTAGTAACATGGAAGAAATGGCCAAATTCCTCATATCTCTGGAACATGGCTGCCACCATACCAATGGGAGCCAGAGAAATGATGATGAAACCAGCCAACAAAGCACGGAACATAGTGTATGCAAAAAAAATAGCCAGGGCAGTTGGAATGCAGCTTATAAAACACGATCCAGAAGAAAATCAAATAGATCAGGATTATAATACCATGATTATCCATGAACCAGAAGATACCAGTGATAGAATGCCTTCCAATGTATCACCGGTCATAAACATCGGCATAAGGGACAGATTGACGCGTGCCCTACTGGATTCGGGTAGCCAAGTTTCACTCATTGCCAAATCATGGATGCAAAAATTCCAGGAACAGGGAGGAACGTATGAACAATTACCGACGCGTCCGATACATATGGTTTTAGCTAATGGAAAGAAAACAATAAGTGAGAATTATCAGGTCTGGATGGAGATAAAATTCGCCCACAAACTGATTGGCCACACGTTTTTGGTCATCCCTGGGTTAATATATGACATAGTGTTGGGGTCTGATTTTTTAACCCAGCATAAAGGAGTTGTAGATTATCCCAGAAGAATCTGCCAGATCCATGATGAACAAGTTCCATTTGAAACTTTAGGAATTCCAGTGGCAGGGACTGGCAATTGCTTCATTCAACCAGTGGATATGGAAATCATCACCACAAAGATTAAGGAGGCCGGATTAACAAAAGCAACAGAAAAACTTCATGTTAAAAAGATCTTAGAAGACCACATACAAGTGTTTTCCAACACCCCTGGCAAGATCCGTGGATACACCCACAGAATAAGAGTCCGGGAGGAATCATACAAACAATCAAAGACATACCCAATCCCATTTCAATATTGGGAAGAAGTGGAAAAACAGATACATCAGATGCTGGAGTGGGATATCATTGAACGATGCCCATCGCCCTATAATAATCCGTTAGTCATTGTAAAGAAGAAAAAGTCTGCACCTATGCCTCGATGCCCATCACTTAAATAACATGACAATCCCTGAACGAGAGGTGCCACCTCCAATCCAGGATGTATTTGTACAGCTGGCAGGAAAACGTTATTTCTCCACATTAGACCTTACTGCTAGCTATTGGAAAATGGCCTTGGACCCCGTGATCGAAAGCATACTGCTTTCTGATACCAGGGACACACCCATGTATTCAAGAGAGTCCCATTTGGGTTAATCAATAGTGGGGCGGGACTGATGCGATGTCTAAAATGGGTACTCTCAGAAGAAGTACAACGACATATGGTATGTTATGTGGATGACATTGTAATAGCATCCACAACCTTTGATGAGCACATGAAATATCTGGCCATGTTTTTCCAAGAATGCATTAGGGAAAACATCACTATTAATATAGGCAAAAGCCAGTTCGCTGTGACGGAAATATTCTTCTTGGGCCAAATCATTAGCCACCAAGGGATTAAGGTACACCCTGAAAAGGTGGAGGCCATTGAGAGGTTTGCCAGACCCACTACCCATAAACAAGTCAGGTCCTTCCTCGGCCTGTGTAACTTCTACCACCGGTTCTATCCCAACTTTGCCCAGGAGACAAACCACTTACCTGACCTATTACGCAAAGACCGGAAGTGGCAATAGACAGAGGACCATGAAAAGGAAATGGAAAACATAAAACATAAATTTCTTGAGACTGTAATGCTCCACCATCCGGATTTCAATCGCCCATTTTATGTCCAAACCGATAGCAGTAAAAAGGGTTTGGGGGCAATATTATTTCAAATCGGACCAGCTGGTGAACACCAGGTACTGTATTTTAGCAGCCGAACCCTGAGGGGGGCAGAAATTAATTACACCACGGAGCAAGAAACCCTTGCGATTGTCTGGGCATGCCAAAAATTTAAACAATTTCTCCTGGGATCTGAGGTTATCATTATTACAGATCACCGCTGCCTCGAGTTCCTAAACAAGAGTTTCTTGAACAATGATAGGCTGATTCAATGGAGCCTTACCTTACAGAAGTTCCAGTACAAGGTTATTTACTGCCCTGGCCAGGAAAAAATGTCGTAGCCGATATTTTGAGCCGGCACCCCATCTCCATAACCTCTCAGAACCATGAGGTTGTCAATCGTCCAATAGAAATCATGCCCACCATAAAAGAAACAGATATCGAATCAGAACTGAAAAACTTGCGCTATTGGCAGGACTTAGAGCCTCAATATAAATCAATTATCAAACGGATCCAAGAAACACGGATTCAATCTGAGAACAAATCTAAATGGCATAGCCAATATAGATTGAAAGATGGAATGCTGAAAATAAGAACTAAATGCAAAGAGTATCCATGGAGGATATTAGTACCTTTTAGATTAAGAACCCGAATAATATCTCAAGTGCATGAAACTATAGGGCATTATGGACCTTGGAAGACAGAAGAAGCTGTGAGGCATCAATTCTACTGGCCTGGAATGTATGCGCAGATCCTAACTACTTTAAGGAAATGTGCCACATGTGCCCGATGCAAACCTCCAAATCGATCCTATGCCGGTAAAATGCAACCTATCTTAGCTACCGGACCTAATAAATTATTAGCCATCGACCACTATGGTCCGTTACCAAGGTTCAGAAAATTCCAATACCTGTTGGTAACTTATGACATATTTTCCAAGTATGTCCAGGCTTATCCGGTACAGACAGCCAACTCTAAAGGCATGATCCGAGCACTTCAAAACTGACAGTTTCCTGAAGTCGGAAAACCTGAGGTAATATTATCTGACCATGGGTCAGCCTTTACTTCCAAAGAATGGAGACAATGGATAACAAAGCAGGGCATCAGTCACCAACTTACATCTATCCATAACCCACAATCCAACCCATGTGAATGGGTCATGCGTGAGATTAACCGACTGTTTCGCTCTTGTCTTGCAACCAACCATAGGGGTTGGGTAAATAAGACTGAGGGGATTATCAAGTGTATTAACAACACTGTTAACGAATCAACAGGATTTGTTCCTCACCATCTTCATTATGGGAAGCCTTGCTTACAACTATTTAAAGCCCCTTTACCTAAAAATGAATCTCGAATCAATCCAAGCCAAGACCAAAGGGATGCCCAGATACACTTGGCTCACATGGCCAAACAACATATATGGAGGGGGCACCCACACTACCATAGCTTCCAAGAAGGAGATAAGGTATGGGTCCGGTCTCCAAGAACTAGCAATACTACCAAAAGGGAATTTCGAAAATTTTTCCCCTTATACCAGGGACCATTTCAGATCAAAAGAAAGTATGGGGAAAATGCTTTCCTTCTACAGGGAGAAAAGGGTGTTAAGGGGACATTCAATGCAAGACACTTAAAGCCATTTGAACCTCCTGATCGTGGAAAATATTAAAAGTAGGGAAAGAGAAGAATAGAAAAAGAAAAAAAAAAGAAATAGACTGCTGGACCTTATAAGATAGTCAAATGTATATTCTAGTTGTTTTTCTTTCTTGTTTCATTGCTTTATATATAGAATATAGTTACTAACTAATTGTCAAAGAGGCCGACTGAATTTAGGTAGGGTAAAGTTTACTAAAGCCCATTTAAGAATAGATTTCGAACCATGTAAATATCAAAGTAGGGAAACTGTGTTGTGCGTTTTCTTGTTACCTGAAAGGATGCGTCAACTCCAAGTACTTTTTTTTCATTGATTTTTTTTTTATCTAGGGGCATATGAAGCGGAATCTGTTGCACACATTCAGCTTCACTCTCTAATAATGTTTGAAACCACCAAACATGGATTCAAACCTAACCATTTAATTATAGACCACCGGGGAGTGAAGGTATACCAATGCGCGTGGTTGTTTATGTATATGTAAACTTTAAATTCATTTAATATTAATAGGCATAAAAAACAATTATATATTTTCATTACGGTAAACAATCGTGTGTATGTGTGTGTAACAGATCAATTTTAATAATTTAAAGCGTTGCATAATGTATATTTTATTTATACATATATTTTCATAGAGAGAAAGTTCGAGAGGGGAACGTAAAATTAGTAAATAAAAGACTTACCGTCTTCCAAATTATAAAAGAAATTTGTTTTATTGTAATATAGATTGATTTAATGTCATGATTAGTTAACGTTGATTCCACAGGTCTATTTTCAGCTTAAATTAGACCAAAACCAACTCTCGAACTTAATCTCGTTTATAGTCCAAAATATGCTGTATCATTGTAGTTATTAAAACATCTGGGAATTACCCAGCGGCGGTGATAACGAGTATAAATACAACCATATTTTCTAACTAAAGGAGGAGACATGTCATTTTTCTAATGCATTGCTAAGGGGAAGCCACACCCCTCTGAACGGCAACATGACGGGCTAATAAACATAGATTTGCTTCCCCGGATCTCTCCAAAAATCTAACCGATGCCTAAATACTCGGAAACCATCGTTCATCAATTGCTGCCAAAATGAACTTAATATTGAGTAAAGAATGGACCGAAACCTTAATTTCGTCAATTTGTCATAAATTAATTCCTTTATCAAACATGGAACCAACACGTGCGCACCCGGCTGGAAATTCATCGGAAAGAAAGGTAATTCCTTGCCGTATAAACGAACTTTCATCTTAATAACCTTTTCTATTGTAAAATATAAATGTAAATGATTCTAGTTCTGAAATTTCTCCTAATGTAAAAATGTAATTACTTATTTCGTGATCGGTAATGCTAAGCCGATTAACTGCCTAAATAATGACCTCTTTTCTTTGTTTTATTATTTCTGTTTGTTGTATAATTAAACTGTAATTCTCACTTTCTAAACTCGATTACTAGGTTCTCACTCTCCTTGTATTTTATTTTAATGCGGCAATGTTTATTTAATATTATGCAAATCATATCAATTTTTAGTATGCTAATAACTCGATCTGGCGAATCAATCCTATTTATTTTTGCTAGTCTGCCATTGCGGAATATTTAATCGTAAACATAAGTGTATTCACATTATAAAATTCGCCCGATCGAGAGATTTTCCTAAACTATGTTTTAATAATGAATACTATGCTTTTCACTACTATTTAAAATAAATGATTTACTATTGCTCCACGCTATTGAGTAACATGATGAAAATTGAGTATTACATAACTTTAATTCAGATCCTTATGTCTAGATGATTCATTTTATAAATCGCCCCACCATCTAACGATAATTTAAGTCACTTAGTTCTCGGGTGGGTTGATATGCGTTTAGCGAAGGGATTTTAATGTTTTAATATTTATCCTTAAGATATTGAATAAACCCTTTAAGTAAGTTGTATGCCCCGTTTGGGACTGCTTTTAGATCATTATTTCATTACGTTAGACTTAATTAGTATTTTAAGGCTGTATAAATCAGGGTAAATCAAACCTGACAGCTTTCGTAACGTGTCCCGGTGATAACATTCCTAATTCAGAAATGACGTTGTCATGCGTTTTCTCGATAATGGAATACTTATATAAAGCACAATTCTCGACAGAGCGTGGAGGCCCCAGCTCTTACAGATTGTCTTAGGTTAGGTAAGCACTGCTATAGGTTAACATCCTACGAGTTGGAACCATAGTATCTTGCCAACCAATTCCCAATGCTATCCGTCACAAATGCGGATAAGATTAATTTTCTTCACTCCCAAATAATTGAAGCTCATCGTCCACTCAAGCCTTATCATGCGGTTCACATGTTATCGTTCTTATCCTTTCATATGGTTCAGATGTCTATACGCCGTAATGATATAAGTTCCCTAAGTCATCCCAAAATTCTCGTTATAGTTTAAATTTAATTAACTTTAGTATATATACATTATCGCTTATTAGCGCTACCCATCCTTCGTTCAATCGCTATTAATACATCATTAATTTACTATTGAGAAAATCTATAAATGTAGACTCTGCACGATAATATCAAAATGATCATATTTTTCCTATTTCTCTTCGCAGATAAGAAATAAATGAATCATCTCATAAGGTTCCAAAATAATTGATTTATAATTAACGTACCTTCCCTGAAATCCAAATGTAATCATATACTGAATAAAACAAACCTTCGTACCGTTATTAAGTTTGATCATATTCTGTGTAATTTAAAATCTTATAAGCATTCATTCTAAAAGCTATTGTCATGGGTTATTTTCCTTAACTTAGAAATATCATAGCGTGAGTAATATCAACCCGTTAAATCACATTAGCATACTAAGCCACAGAGTTCAAATAATTGTTATCATTATGTATATTTATTGGTGCATATCCATCAAACCTTGTTATGTTATCCGGTTTGACATGGAATGCCCAAGTGACCATAAGTGAAACCTAAATCGAGTGTTCAACATATATAATTTCTAATTCATTGTAAAGCCCCATATCTAGTGATTCACATGATTAATCAATTATTATTAATATTACGTTTAATAAATTTACATTTAATAAGCTATCTTTTGGATATTTTTTGTTGGTTTGTGTGTGCACATCTATCATTACTTTGCGTTATCAATTAGTTAAGCCGTAGGTCTCTTGTACCTTTGCTGAACCTTTCTGGGCCGGAGTAAATTGAAGAGTAGGCTACTATCATCAGAAATGTTGTTTGTAATGTGATAGACTTGGGAAGTGGGCAATAGGGCGGAGTTCATAAGTATCCCTGACCTGTGTATCTTGTATATGATTGAACTCTAGGTACTTTTGCTTAGGTCCTAATTCTTGTTAGACGAACATACAATTCTGACCGGTACAATATATATATATATATCAAATTTGTAAATTTATAGTGCATTCCTTATTAGATCTAAACTTATTAAATTACAAATTATTGTCCAACATAAAAAATTTCACACAATTCTATGTTATTATATATATATATTTTAGATATCAACTTATCCTTGTCAGATAATCCAGAAGTTTGAACATATCTCACACTAGCATGGTAGTCCAAATTTTATATTTAAATATTATAAATGTGAATTATTTATTTTGATGTGTGAATAAATTCACAATTAATTATTCATAGATAAGATGTAGAATTATTTACATCTCTTTTTTAACCATCTCATACAACATATGCATGTTCTACTAAAAGGAATATATATGTCCCATTTATGATTTAAAACACAGCTTATATAAATAATTGACTGAAAATTTATTCATATTTTAATAATAGAGATAAAAATAAATTTTATATTAAGAGCTCTTGTTAACCATGCACTAAAAAAGAAAATAAAGAATTGTTTCTTCAACCACAAGTGGAGTTTTTAGATTTAACTTGAATCTAAAAACCCCAATTGTGGTTGAAGAAAAAAATATATTTTTTTGCTTTTTAATACAATGTCAATAAAAGCATTTAATATATTTAAAAAATTCCTTTTTTTTTACTTTTTAGTCTTCAGAATTTTATAACCATCTTTTTCTTAAGAAATTCATCTATGTATTAATTCAAATTTCCAAAATTATCTATAAAATATTTTAAAATCTTTATAAAAAATTATTTATTATTAGAAAAATTGTTCATATTTATATTTTAAAATTCCGAAAAATTAGAATGCCAAAAATGTGAATGTTTTTTGACTTGATATTTGTGTCTTTTATTTGATATGTACTGATTTATTTCTCATTCTATGTATTTCACAAAATTTTATGCTAATACTTTGGTCCATAATAAGTTAAAGTATGAAAACCCTCATATTTTACTCACTTATATACACATATTTTATGTACAAGTACTAAATATTATACATTTTAATTTATAATAGAAATATCTAGTGATATATATATCAACTATAAGTATTCAGTCAATTTAAAGCATGATATAGTTTTAAATTTTCATTTTCATTTTCATTGGCACAGTATATGAAAATGTGAAACTATATTGAACTTTGAATTGACTGGACACTTATAGTTGATATAGATCTACATAACCAGTTATTTCTGCTATAAGTTAAAATGTATAACCCTTATATATATATATATATATATATATATATATATATATAAGGGTTATACATTATATATATATATATATATATTATACTTAGTATGTGTACATAAGAATATATGAAATTAAAAGGGACTTGAAATCAGATTTTCCAATTCACTACAGTTATCTACTCCATCTCATACAACTGATACACATAACCACATACATGCAGAAAAGATAAATAATCTCCAATATATGTATTTTATGAGCTTGAAAGTCTGAGTTCAAGTCCATTCTAATTACATTTAGTTTAGTATAGAGAATGTACATGTATTTGAATATATTAAATAATATATGTATATACAATTGACTAAAAATATGATATATTTTTTTAAGTGAAAAGGCAGCATTTTAGAATTTTTAATTACTCAAAAGATTGCAAAAAATTCATTTTAAATGGCATCTTTATTTACTTACTGAGCATTGCAGCTGCCTTTTTGCCTCTGTAAAGTGAAAATTTTTGTTGCGTTTATTTTTATTTCTAAGCTCCAAAAAATTTACTAATTAAATTAACTTCAATGATTTTATTATATTTAAAATTCAATACCTGTACATATCTTTCTAAAAAAATTATTGAAATGCATTAATTTCTTTTAAATTTGATATCAAAATATTTAAAATTATCTACCCACTAGTCTTTATTTTTGAAAGTAATTATCCTAACTTAAATATGTTATTGTCAAATTGCATGGCTGCTGCTTTCTAGGATGTGTCTCAAAATTGAATCAATTTTATTTTTTACAAAAATATTATAAATGTTTGTTTTAAAATTTAATTCTAGCTTCAGTCAAATCATTAAATTAAAACAAACCACAAAATGTAATATATATATATCTTGTATGTGTATTGCTTTAAAAATTGTAATTTTTTGAACATCTTTTGTATTTCACATCAAAATGTGTGAAATTTTATCCACCCACTGCTCTTTATTCCTAAAAGTAATTACCCTAATTAAATTAAAACATCATTAAATTGAAAGAAAAAAAAATCTTTATACCACTCTCTTGCAAACCATATTTAAAACAAATGAAAGTTTTAAGAATAATTTTTAACTGTAATATGTAAAATTATTGAATATTTTAATATTTTTCCACCCTCTGTTCCATATCTAAGAAAGTAGGTGATCTACTAAAACAATGAGTGTTCCAAGTGGATTAGGCTGGTATTGCTTAGTTACACACCAGATTTCAAGCAATTCGAATGAATTTAAATATATTAAAGCATGATTTTAAATTTTCATTTTCACTTGAAAAAAAATCAAAGCTTAATAAACAAACAAGCAACCACTTTTCCAACTTCAATAAAAGCATTTAAAAATAAACAAGCCATATTTATGATAAATAAATATAAAAACTCGAATAACCATCTTAGCATGGAAAAGGGTCATCAAATTTGTTTTATCTAATAAATATCAACTGATATCTGAAATACATATATTAAAGAGGCTGATCTAGAAACTGTTGTTAGTGTTTGTATGTATGTATAAATTGTAAACTTACAAGATTTTAATGATAAAACTGGAAAAATTAAATTGTCTAACTTTTGTTGACATCCTGCTTTTAATAATGATAGAGCAAAACTTCAATCATAAGCTGGAAATATGTCAAAGGTTTCTAAATCAAAGCTTAACTTGTTAAATGTCACATAACTTTCCAAGTAGCTAACTATATGATTATTTATTTATTGAGGTTGTTATGCAAATGAAAGTAAATCATAGGAGAAGAGAAGCAGACTTGAGTCTTAAATATTCTTGGGTCAAAACTCTATGTTTCAGTGCTCAAACACTACATAATTTCATGAGTGAAAATCATCCAACTATTTACATTCATAAAACAAAAGTGATAAAAGTGACTAGTTGTTTAATCTAATAGTCAATGTTTTTAAACATAAAAAAAAGATGTTAACTGCAGTGAGCGAATGAACTAGTTTTAAGAATTCCTAAATGTTTCGAAATTTTATTTTTAAAACAATTTTTAATTTCATGATTTTGTTGAGAATGGACCCACAACCAGTTCTTGAAGCAAAAAAACTACTGTATATGGTTAGATGATTACTTTGTAAAAATGATAATTATTTTTGTAAAATTTTCTTTAGTCTTTTGAATTGGAGATATTTTCAGTTGACATGACAAAAAGATGATCATATTGTTTATTAAGTACAAAAGTTACAAGCATTAGCAAGACTATAATCTAGAAAGTTATATATGTATATATGTGTATATATATATGTGTATATATATATACCTTATTATAATTGAAATACAGAATTATTATATACATATATCTATATATATAGGATATATGAGCACAGTCTTTCACATGCCCACCACTCTCCACTCCATCTCATAATTATGATGCACTTGATAACATATATGTCAAAAAGATAAATAATCATCAATATACATATTTCATGCTAAACCAGCAATCATCAATTGGTCCAGATTATCATCTCCACACATATATGCAATAAGTGCTCAGATATATATTAAGGTAGCCAATCTCCATACTTTAATGGACATATATGTGTTCAAGTGTATCAATGTTATGAGATGGAGTAGTGAGTGGTGGGCCATGTGAAAGTCTGTGCTCATATGCCCTTATATATTATATATATACCTTATATTAATTAATAATAATAATCAGGACAGTTCAAGCATTCATGAAAAGTTTGAATACCAGAATTGATAGAACTGGGCCATGATCAATGAACCTTGGGTTTCAGAGTGTGCCATTAATTCATTACATCAAACCACACAAGTGTTTACATTTATTGTTTTGGGTGCAATGATGAAATATTTTTGAATATTCATTTGTAAACAAGATTTTTAATAACTTGTATTCTCATTATTCATGCTTTATTATTGTTGTTGCAATAATTAGTAGTATTTTACTGTATCATCAGTCATCAATTAAATAATGATCAGGATAATTTGTTTTTTCAAACACTGTCAAAAGTGTATTGGATAATTCAACATTGATCATGTGAGCAGAGAAAAATAGAGATATGAACTTTGACATTTTTCTATTAAAAAAGAAATGTTATTTGATTAATTATTGTACAAAAACAAAGCCAATTAATAAAAATGAGTCAATAGAGGGAAAATAAGATGGTGCCTGCCTTATTTAAAATTTTAATAGGGTGAGTTAGAACTTTAGAAGAAACAACATTAAAATCTGTAGAAACAATCGTCTTGGATTAATCTCAAGATATTCATTAGGTTTTCATATTTTTGTCATGCACATACACGTGCACGCATATATATATATATATATATATTATAATTATCATCTTTCTACTTACATTCCAAACATATAAAGATATCTCAAAAAGGCAGTTATGTTAATATTTATATATATATAATAATTAACATCCCGATGTAGAACTATATCTAACTTAGAAGAAACAACGTCAATATAAATCCAGAAAGCAATCCAAAATAATCTAAATCTATATTAGAAGGAAATTGTGTTCAGTATAAATCCAGACAGTATTTCAGATAATCTAACTTAAATAATGTTTGATATAAAACCAGAAAGTAACCCAACTAACTAATCTATGTCTAATTACAAGAATCTGTGTCTAATGTAAATCAAAAAAATAATCAATTAGTCTAAAGCTAAATTAAAATATACAATGTTCAATATAATGTAAAAATATTAGACATTTGATCAATAAAAAAAGGTAAAATGAAAGCAGATGCAAGCTTTCTATAGTATTGATAATATCTGTGTTAAAAGTAGAGAAAATTTAAAAAACTGAATAAAACTGTGATGATTACTGTTGACTCTAACAGAAAAAAAAGATGGTTGTCTTTTATCCAGCAGTAAGACAGTGGTGGATAAACAACAATACTATAACTTTGGTTTACTCTTTATAATGAATTTTTAAAGGCACCTGTACTCCAAGAAAATATCTATTTTAAAATATAACTATATATCATAACACTGAGTATAAATTACTATAGCAGAAGAGTTAGGACTAAAGAACTATGAAGGTTTGACATATTTATTCGTTCTCCAATGTCATATGACTTCCTACATGATTAACCATTCAATTATTTTTTAAATACCACAATATTCCAATAACATTTTATTACAGGATATTGTTTAGATTGTTCAAAGACAGCTAATATTAGTAGAATATCATATAAAATGTACAAAAACAAAGGCAAAACTCTCCATACAGTAGTGCCACCCTGTGCCAAACAGAGTAATCAATGGATGCCAGCTTAGATTGAAGATATTAACAATGTTTTCAATTTCATTCTTATAGTTTTGTAGTAAAGTAGAGTTAAAAGGTGGCTGCTGGAGGGTTGCATTAGATCCTAAGATCTAGGTCTAGTGCACTCAGATCCAAGGCTCCTCACTGATGATGGCCACAAGCCAGAAACTAGTCTGGGGATATTGGATGAGTAGGCACTAGATAGGGATTTTATGCACAAGCCTTCTGGCATCCATTGATTACTCTGTTTGGCACAGGGTGGCACTACTGTATGGAGAGTTTTGCCTTTGTTTACAACAATTAAGTGCTAGTATAGAGAAGGTGATCATGTGATATTTAGTGCTTTAAAATGTACATATAGTGCAGTTTGTCTTTATGTCATATAATTATAATTTAAGTGAACAAAATGCTACATTTAAAAAAAGTAAGCTATAATATCAAATGATTATAATGCATTAAAATATATATTTAATATTATAAATGACAATAATCCTTTATTATCTAAAGAGATGCGAACTTTTGTAATTCTAATGATATCGTATCATTGTTATGATAACTTCATTTTATAATTGGTAGTAAATAGTTTTACAAAAAAAAGTAATACTTTTAGTTCATGCTATTATAATATTTTTAAAAAGTTTTTGTCTCGCTTTATGTTGATTCAAAATGTTTAATTATGCTGCGAAGGTATTTTAAAACATTCTTAAAGCAATTAATGAATGCGTTTCAACCGGAATAAGGATTACTTTACCAACTAGAAACATTAACAATTATAAAGACGAGAGTGCTCCCACGAACATTTCTTTTTTGAATAGTGAAAAGATTAGATTTTTTTTATTAGTTTATTTTAAATAAATTTTCATTTTCTTTGCAAAAAAAAGAATGTCTCCTGCTGATCTCATAATGCAGTAGTAACTAATGGATAGACATCAAATATATCTGCTTCCAGTTAAATTAGTAATTTCAAAACTAAAGTGCTTAAAAATTACACACAAATTTGACAATTTGAAACCTAAAAAAAAACAATTTATTTTCTTAATAAAATACTGTACTGAAAAAGAAGGAAAACAAGTCATTATTAACTTTAGAAAGAGCGTGAAGAATGACTAATGTGTGTAAATATGTGTGTGGAAATATATTTAAAATGCTAAAAATAATTGGATTAACTACGTGCCATCTAGCTGACAGAAAAATTTTAAGCTTGCTTAGAACTTGGAAAAAAAGTTTCACTCTATAAAACTTCAAATCATAGACATTGAAGGATGTGCTAAACACTACTCTGTGTAACACTTTTTAAAAGAATATATTATTTACAAAACTATCTTTCAAAATGCATTCTGTAATTCATATAAAGGCATTATTAATTGCACCATTTAATGCATTGGTAAAGAGATAAAATCAAGAGATAATATAATATCTAAACTTTATTATTCCAGTATTGGAACATCTCATGATTTCCAGAGTAACGAGAAATATTATCTCCAGACGATTAAAAGAACAAGAGTTGCTTTTATTTGAAACAACATAATTAATTTTAAAAGAGTGCATTTAAAATAGGTATTTTATTATAATGCAGCTATTAAAGGGTGAATAAATAATTTTAGTGCATTTCTAAATCAAACAGTAATCTGTTTTTAGTAACAACTATTTTTTTAAAACATTGACATATCAGTTTAGTCATAGGAAAAGTTGAAGAGAATAATCAGTGAGAAAGAATATTAACATATTTCATTTTTGCAATAATAGATGGGTCATTGATGAGTCTAAAAAACTAAAGAAATGATAAATAAAATATGTCTTTCATAAGAATGTCAAGAATCATATTGACTGGCTATCAATAATAAAAAAAACACCAAAATGATGCACTAAACACAATAGTTACAGTAGAGTTTCTGCATTCATAATATTTTATACCAAAATCCTTAGAGAATGCCATGATTTCTTGTAATAAATAAGTAACAAGTTATATTATATGAGTGTGTGATTCTACATGTGTGCATATTTAAATTATTGTTAATATAAAGGATTTGAACTCAAACTTTCAAGACCCTTCACTATCCACATCTCATACTACTGATACACATGACCACACACATGCAGAAAAGATAAATAATCACCAACATACGTAATTTGTGCTAAACCAGCACTCATCGCTTGGTGCAGACTACCATCTCTCATACATATATACAGTCAGTGTTCAGTATATATATATATATATATATATATATATATATAATCAAAACTACCCCAAATCTAAAATTAAACCAGACCAGCATAAAAATAATATTAAAACACAACCTAAGGTTTCACTGCTACAAGCAGACTTCTCAAGTGTAAAGAACTACAAAAAAACCACACATTATATATACTATTAAAAACTACCCACAAATCCATTCACTTCCCATCCACCCTTAATATTAAAAGAACTCTTAAATAAGTTAATTGCTTCAGAATAATAAATTTTCAATAATAAAGACTCTTTAATTCTTCTTTTGATTTCATTTCTCTCAAAGAAGACAACCTTAGCTTCATCAAAATCAATAGTGTGGCCTGTATCCTTTTCATGGACATACAAAGCAGAACTAAGATATCTATTTTTAACTCTACTTTTATGAACCTTTATTCTTTCATTTAAACTCAAACTACTCTGACCTATGTAAACCTTCTTACCAAATAAACAAGGAATAAAATATACCACACCAGGAATAGTCTTTCTATCAAAAACTTCTTTTGTATTATTTAATAAATTATTCAATGTAACACCCCTTTTCCAAGCAATTTTCTTATTTCCAAACAATTTACTATTTCTACACACAATTTTATAAGAAGACAATTTAAATGGCAAAGAAATAAAATCATATTTTTCTTTAACCTTTACATCCTTACAAATATTACTATTAAATAAAATACTTTTAACAAATTTATCAGAGTATCCAACACTCAAATAATCTTTATAAAATTGATATTTCTGAAACAAAGCTACCCCCCCCCTAGAATTATTTAATTTAATATTCCTATGACAATAATTCCTTAAAGCAGCTACTTTATGAGATACAGACTGATAGCTATCAGGTTTAATTATAGATCTTAATTCTTTACTTTTAACTAAATGACTGCACAATAAACAATTAGTTTCTATATTTCTAATCACCAAAAGATCTAAAAATTTTAACTTACCAAAATCTAACCCCCCTCCTTCTAACACAAATTTTATAGAAGGATCAAAACAATTAAACTCATTTACAAATTCCTTCAATTTATCATTCTCAATTACAAATAAACAATCATCAACATATCTGACAAATAATTTTACATATAAACAATTCTTTTTAATAATAATTTCCTCTTCCATAAAACTAATATAAACTATAAACTAATTGTTTATTGTGCAGTCATTTAGTTAAAAGTAAAGAATTAAGATCTATAATTAAAACATGATAGCTATCAGTCTGTATCTCATAAAGTAGCTGCTTTAAGGAATTATTGTCATAGGAATATTAAATTAAATAATTCTAGTGGGGTAGCTTTGTTTCAGAAATATCAATTTTATAAAGATTATTTGAGTGTTGGATACTCTGATAAATTTGTTAAAAGTATTTTATTTAATAGTAATATTTGTAAGGATGTAAAGGTTAAAGAAAAATATGATTTTATTTAAACCACTAAACATCACATGATCACTATCTCATACTAGCACAATAATTGTTATTAAACAATTCAAAATACAGCAAAACTCTCCATATAGTAGTGCCATCTTGTGCTAACAAGAGCAATCAATGGATGCCAGAAGGCTTGTGCATAAAATCCCTATCTAGTGCCTACTCATCCAATATCCCCAGACTAGTTTCTGGCTTGTGGCCTTCATCAGTGAGGAGCCTTGGATCTGAGAGCACTGCACCTAGATCTTAGGATCTAATGCAACCCTCCAGCACCCACCTTTTAACTCTATTTAACTACAAAACTATGAGAATGAAATTGAAAACACTATTAATATTTTCAACCCAAGCTCAATAGCTTATATAGTCATATGGGTCTGAACTCAATTCAGTACCCATACATTTTGGTGTCTTTGGCTCTTTAACAACCATAGCCACCACTATTCTATTAGGCAGGATTGGTGTTAAACCACTAAACATCACATGATCACTATCTCATACTAGCACAATAATTGTTATTAAACAATTCAAAATACAGCAAAACTCTCCATATAGTAGTGCCATCTTGTGCTAACAAGAGCAATCAATGGATGCCAGAAGGCTTGTGCATAAAATCCCTATCTAGTGCCTACTCATCCAATATCCCCAGACTAGTTTCTGGCTTGTGGCCTTCATCAGTGAGGAGCCTTGGATCTGAGAGCACTGCACCTAGATCTTAGGATCTAATGCAACCCTCCAGCACCCACCTTTTAACTCTATTTAACTACAAAACTATGAGAATGAAATTGAAAACACTATTAATATTTTCAACCCAAGCTCAATAGCTTATATAGTCATATGGGTCTGAACTCAATTCAGTACCCATACATTTTGGTGTCTTTGGCTCTTTAACAACCATAGCCACCACTATCCTATTAGGCAGGATTGGTGTTAAACCACTAAACATCACATGATCACTATCTCATACTAGCACAATAATTGTTATTAAACAATTCAAAATACAGCAAAACTCTCCATATAGTAGTGCCATCTTGTGCTAACAAGAGCAATCAATGGATGCCAGAAGGCTTGTGCATAAAATCCTATCTAGTGCCTACTCATCCAATATCCCCAGACTAGTTTCTGGCTTGTGGCCTTCATCAGTGAGGAGCCTTGGATCTGAGAGCACTGCACCTAGATCTTAGGATCTAATGCAACCCTCCAGCACCCACCTTTTAACTCTATTTAACTACAAAACTATGAGAATGAAATTGAAAACACTATTAATATTTTCAACCCAAGCTCAATAGCTTATATAGTCATATGGGTCTGAACTCAATTCAGTACCCATACATTTTGGTGTCTTTGGCTCTTTAACAACCATAGCCACCACTATCCTATTAGGCAGGATTGGTGTTAAACCACTAAACATCACATGATCACTATCTCATACTAGCACAATAATTGTTATTAAACAATTCAAAATACAGCAAAACTCTCCATATAGTAGTGCCATCTTGTGCTAACAAGAGCAATGGCACTACTATATGGAGAGTTTTGCTGTATTTTGAATTGTTTAATAACAATTATTGTGCTAGTATGAGATAGTGATCATGTGATGTTTAGTGGTTTAACACCAATCCTGCCTAATAGGATAGTGGTGGCTATGGTTGTTAAAGAGCCAAAGACACCAAAATGTATGGGTACTGAATTGAGTTCAGACCCATATGACTATATAAGCTATTGAGCTTGGATTGAAAATATTAATAGTGTTTTCAATTTCATTCTCATAGTTTTGTAGTTAAATAGAGTTAAAAGGTGGGTGCTGGAGGGTTGCATTAGATCCTAAGATCTAGGTGCAGTGCTCTCAGATCCAAGGCTCCTCACTGATGAAGGCCACAAGCCAGAAACTAGTCTGGGGATATTGGATGAGTAGGCACTAGATAGGGATTTTATGCACAAGCCTTCTGGCATCCATTGATTGCTCTTGTTAGCACAAGATGGCACTACTATATGGAGAGTTTTGCTGTATTTTGAATTGTTTAATAACAATTATTGTGCTAGTATGAGATAGTGATCATGTGATGTTTAGTGGTTTAACACCAATCCTGCCTAATAGGATAGTGGTGGCTATGGTTGTTAAAGAGCCAAAGACACCAAAATGTATGGGTACTGAATTGAGTTCAGACCCATATGACTATATAAGCTATTGAGCTTGGGTTGAAAATATTAATAGTGTTTTCAATTTCATTCTCATAGTTTTGTAGTTAAATAGAGTTAAAAGGTGGGTGCTGGAGGGTTGCATTAGATCCTAAGATCTAGGTGCAGTGCTCTCAGATCCAAGGCTCCTCACTGATGAAGGCCACAAGCCAGAAACTAGTCTGGGGATATTGGATGAGTAGGCACTAGATAGGGATTTTATGCACAAGCCTTCTGGCATCCATTGATTGCTCTTGTTAGCACAAGATGGCACTACTATATGGAGAGTTTTGCTGTATTTTGAATTGTTTAATAACAATTATTGTGCTAGTATGAGATAGTGATCATGTGATGTTTAGTGGTTTAACACCAATCCTGCCTAATAGGATAGTGGTGGCTATGGTTGTTAAAGAGCCAAAGACACCAAAATGTATGGGTACTGAATTGAGTTCAGACCCATATGACTATATAAGCTATTGAGCTTGGGTTGAAAATATTAATAGTGTTTTCAATTTCATTCTCATAGTTTTGTAGTTAAATAGAGTTAAAAGGTGGGTGCTGGAGGGTTGCATTAGATCCTAAGATCTAGGTGCAGTGCTCTCAGATCCAAGGCTCCTCACTGATGAAGGCCACAAGCCAGAAACTAGTCTGGGGATATTGGATGAGTAGGCACTAGATAGGGATTTTATGCACAAGCCTTCTGGCATCCATTGATTGCTCTTGTTAGCACAAGATGGCACTACTATATGGAGAGTTTTGCTGTATTTTGAATGATTTTATTTCTTTGCCATTTAAATTGTCTTCTTATAAAATTGTGTGTAGAAATAGTAAATTGTTTGGAAATAAGAAAATTGCTTGGAAAAGGGGTGTTACATTGAATAATTTATTAAATAATACAAAAGAAGTTTTTGATAGAAAGACTATTCCTGGTGTGGTATATTTTATTCCTTGTTTATTTTGTAAGAAGGTTTACATAGGTCAGAGTAGTTTGAGTTTAAATGAAAGAATAAAGGTTCATAAAAGTAGAGTTAAAAATAGATATCTTAGTTCTGCTTTGTATGTCCATGAAAAGGATACAGGCCACACTATTGATTTTGATGAAGCTAAGGTTGTCTTCTTTGAGAGAAATGAAATCAAAAGAAGAATTAAAGAGTCTTTATTATTGAAAATTTATTATTCTGAAGCAATTAACTTATTTAAGAGTTCTTTTAATATTAAGGGTGGATGGGAAGTGAATGGATTTGTGGGTAGTTTTTAATAGTATATATAATGTGTGGTTTTTTTGTAGTTCTTTACACTTGAGAAGTCTGCTTGTAGCAGTGAAACCTTAGGTTGTGTTTTAATATTATTTTTATGCTGGTCTGGTTTAATTTTAGATTTGGGGTAGTTTTGATTATATATATATATATATATATATATACTGAAGACTGACTGTATATATGTATGAGAGATGGTAGTCTGCACCAAGCGATGAGTGCTGGTTTAGCACAAATTACGTATGTTGGTGATTATTTATTTTTTCTGCATGTGTGTGTGGTCATGGGTAACAGTCAGTAGTATGAGATAGTGTAAATAGTGAAGGGGCTTGAAAGTCTGAGTTCAAATCTCCTATATTTACAATTAGGCTCCAGGTGTAAGAGTGCCTGGTATTTCAAATCTTAAATTATTGTTATATATTTTTAACACACATATATTTTTAAAAGTGAAATTATTATTAAAAAAATATAAATATGTAATATTATTTTTGTTAAACAAACAAATATACTTTTATTTTTAATAAATAAATAGATAACAGCTAATCTATTTCTCTTACTCTAGTGCTGCCATCTTATGTAGGATTGAATGATCAATCCTTGATGATAAGGCTTAATAAATCTCAATGCAATGTTGTCCTATATTTAGATCCAAACTAGTTTCTAGCTTATGGTTTTTGTCAATAAAAATTTTTGAGTCTGGTATCAGAACTGAAGAATAGGAGAAATAGATTTGCTACTTAAAGATAATGTCACATGATCACTATTTCTTAGGCTTACACAAGCTGTTTACATAGAAGCTAAACTCTTCATACAGTAGCACCATCAGTGCAAGTCAGAAGAATCAATGGATGCATAGAATCCCTATCTAGTGCCTACTCATGCAATATCCCCAGACTAGTTTATAGCTTGTGGCTTTCATCAATGAGAAGCCTTCTTGCATCCATTAATTACTCCAGCTTGCACTGTTGGTGTTATTGGATATCCTCTGTGTAAACAACTTGTGTTAGCATAAAAAATGGTGATTATGTGATGTTTAATTGTTTAAAACCAATCCTGCCAAATAGGAATTGGAAACGTGTTTTTATTTTGGACTCAAAGCTTTGTAGTTAGCTAATAAGATAAAAAATGGCTGCTAGATGAGGGCTCTCAGGTCCAAAGCTCCTCACTGATGAAATCCATAAGCTAGAAACTAGTATGGTGATATTGGATGAGTAGGCACAAGATGGGTATTTTATGTACAAGCCTTCTTGCATCCATTGATTACTCTAGCTTCCACTGATGGCAATACTCTATGGAGAGTTTAGCCTCTGCATTAAAAGTAATGTATGAAAAGATGTTTGGTTGTTGGTGTTGATAATAGCATCAATAATTTTTAGCAAACACACATAGTCATTAAGAGAAAGTGAGATAACACTAATACTTTTTAATATGTATAAACACATAACTTAGTTTAAAAAATAATGTTGTAAATAAAAATAATGTGAAACAAAGATTAAAGAATGCAGATATAATTACCTCTGCATGTAATAGTGTATGCTATATGATCACATTACCTCAATAACTCTCCTGCACTGTGACAAGTTAATTGTTTTTTCTGGTGACACTTTTTATTAATATTCAACATTTGTTTTAGCATTACTGGATTTGATAGAAATATATGTATACAAACAAAAAAATTCTTAAAAAGTCATATTTGAATTTTGAAAATATTGAAAAAAATAAGTTCATAATGACAACAAAGGATTCTTTTATCATTGGATGGTTAACCAGAGCAAAGTGGCTTCAAAAAATGAACAAAATCTTTTTTGATTGAAATTTGTTTTTAAAATGCAAGCAAAATCTCTAATAAATTTATCAAATTCTGCCTTAAATAATGAAATTGAAATTGTTACATAAATTTTAGAATATCTCAAATAGCTTAATACAATATCAGCAATGTCATATTAGTTATTCTTTTCATAAGGTGGAGTGATAAAACCACCATATTTTTTTTATTAACATTACACTAGAAATTATTGCTTTTTATTTTTAAAAATAAAACATATGTGCATAAAATACCAGTCTTATAATGTATATTTTTGATTTTTAATAATTATTGCACAATTGTTGTGCAAAAATAATAAAGAATCTTAATAAATTTCATTAAAAAAATTTAAAAAAATTAGTTATTCCAAAAAATTGTTTGAAATAATCTTGCAAATGGCCTCAAAACAGATTACAAAGATTGAAATTTATCTAAAAAAAGATATGAAGACAGAACTAAAATACTTTATATTATCTCTATTTGTTTTATACTGGCCTTTTAAAAATTTTTAGCTGTACAAATGCAATTTAAAAGACACAAGAACTGCAATATCTCTGACCAAAGGTCACTATGTTGCTTTAGTAATGCTGATGGTGATAATATTGATAATAATTATAATAACTTGCTGGGTTTTTTTTCAATAGTTAATGAATGAAGATTCATTTTTCTTAAATAAACCACCAATTTCAAGTTATTATTTTTTTACAATTCAGTTAACAATTAGCATTTCATTTTATGTAAAATTTGAAGCACTTTCAAATAAAATTTTAAATATTTGAAAAATAATGTAAAGTAAAAGAACTCATGCTATTTATACAAAAACATGGACAACTTCATACAATTCAGTTAAAATGTAAAAATTGTTTAATAAAATATTAATCCTAATAGCATATTGTTTAGAAATGAAAACCAATAATTAGATGAGAAATTATTAGACTCTTTGTTTCTGAATAAAACATTTCTTGAATTTCATTGAAATGTATGATTAGAACTCAAGTTTTGATTACTTTAAAGCTTTTCTATGATGTATATGTGAGTGGGTTTGTTAATATAATTAAAGATTATTATTATATTGTTATTTTGTATTGAGATGTTTTAATAGTTGTATGTGTTTCTAAAAACCTGAGCATCATTGAATAAAATGTGTTGTGTTTATTATAGCATATGTTCCAGTTACATATTATTTTTTATGCTATAATAGTGTTAGTATAAACAAACATAACTGTGGAAAGCACTTTAAGAATGAAAAGCATCTTTTTAATCTTTAATTCAATAAAGTATTCCTTAATTTTCTCTCATTATTGTGGCTATTGTCTTGATGCTGCCTTTATTACAAAGCCTAACTCTGTATTAAAGAAAAAGAGATATGATCTTATGTTGTCTATTCTGACATTTGCTTGTGTAAAAAAATCTATTTGATCATCAAAATAAAAGGTTAAGCACAACATTTCCATTTAATTAACCAAACTAAGATCCCCCTTCATTCTTCTATTTCTTTCTGAAAAATTTGTTACTAGTATGGAATTTGTTAAAATGTACAAATTTTTCTCTATGATTTTAAATCACAAAACTATTATTTACTTATTTGAATGATATAGATGGTTTAAATTGTATATTACACAATGTTTAAAATTGAAAATTTTATCATTAGACACATTTGGATATTTATGGCCATCGGTTTTAGTTGTTTTTCATGATATCATGGATCTGCCTTTGGTATCATGACTTAAATTAAAATAAGGGGGGAATAAAGTGAAAAAAAAAGTTAAAGTTTCAATCAGCTTAGGCATGGAGTTAATAAAACAAACATAAAAATGTTCAAATGCTCACCACCCACTAAGTGAGACAGATAGTGGGTAATGAAATGGTGTTTATCTATAATGATCTATTTAATGCCTGTTTAGTTTTTTACCTTACTCTATTTAAAAGATTAAGTGACATCTTGATGCAAAAACCATTTCCTATTGGTATTGTGTTCTTTCCTTATATTTTATATTATTTTGTCATGTAAGTGGGTTTATTAATATTCATAATATACAACCAATGAAAAAAATTCAAAAATTATATAATCAGCTAAAGTTTTAAAAGGACCATTTTATTCATTAGTTGTTTTTTGAATATCTTTATGTATTTTTAAAAAACATCCAAACCATTATTAATTGATATAATCTATAGCAGAAAATATACTGCTGAAGGATGATTCATCATCATCATCATCAACCATTATCAATCCACTGCAGGATGAAGGTCTCTCCAAGTTCAATCCATCTTCTCTGATCTTTAGCTTCTCTTCTTCACATCACCCTGCACATTTTCTTATTTCATCCATCCATCTAACATGTGGTCTCTTTCTGAGTCTTTTACAATCTCTTGGAATTCAGTTTAAGATTTCAATTGTCCATCTATTACCATCTCTTCTAGCAATATGTCCAGCCCAACTTCAATCTTTTAATTTTTTCAATGAGATCATTAACACCTGTTTGTTCTCTTACCCATATATTGCATTTTCAATCTCTTTTTGTTACTCCCAATATGCATCTCTCCATATTTCTTTGAGATGTCTGAAGTCTCTGTATTGCTCTTCTATTAAGTGTCCAAGTCTCAGATCCATAAGTAAGAACTGGTAAAACACATTTATTTAAAACCTTCCTTTTCAAACAGATGGGCATATTTTCTTTTAGTATCACTTATTTCTACCCAAAACACTCCCAACAAGTTTAATTCTATGATTAATTTCATCCATTATGTTTCCATCTGTATTAATAATCTGACTGAAGGACGATTACATTATTTTATTTAAAGGAATTGTTTTACAAACGTATTTGTTTATTATATGCATCTGTATAGAATAGTATAAAAATAAACAAAAAAATTTCTAAATAAATAAAAAATTAAAAATTTTAATTATCTAAAAGTCTATTGTACATACTAGTGAATTTATAAAGATTTTATTTGCAAACATTAGGATGATCAGAATTTTTTTAAAAATTATTGTCTAATAACTTAGTACATAGCTGGTTTATATTTCCTAGACAAAACCCATTTAGAAAAGAAGACATAGATTGCACTACCTTATATAAATAATATTGTGTGTAGTAGGATTACATCATTGGTGTCAGATCATTTTAATGTTGCATTCAATGTTGGGTCAAATACTGGTAGATTAGTTATTAATGGTAAAGGTGTTGTTAATAAAACCAATAAATGTAACGTTATTTATAAAATGATGCATCATTATGGATCCACTTACATTGAGCCTAAATGTGCATTGAAGAAGAGAATTCATGAACATGAATTGTTATATAATAAATTGTGTTATTCTATGGATATGTATAAGTCTGTGTTTGCAGAACATGGAGTGATTTGTACTGGTGATTTTTGTTTTGATAATATTTGTAGTTTAGATGTAGAAAATGATTTGAAGAAAAGAAAAATCAAAGAATCATATTTTATAAATATTACAGACAGAGTATTAAATAAACACTGTAATTGTCTAAATTTACATAATTTATGGAAAGTTGACCATTCAAGTGGGAATGGTAGTGGCGTGTGGTTTTAATGAGATTTAAATATTAATTTTTACTTGCTATTCAAGATGGTACAAACTATCATAAGCTGGCTATAGCTAATATTCTGTTATTTATTTTATATAGGCATATTGAATATTTAGAGTATATTAATTATAAGGTATTTTTATTATTATATGTGTTTTTATATGATTTTATATATACTTAACAATTAAATACTTAGTATTCACTACAATTCTAAACTTAAAGTAAATATTCAGTATTACCAGTAGCTATAATACAAATCAAAAGCTAATATTTAGTTATTTATTTACATAGATATATTTTATTTTATAGAGTGTATTCTAAAGTATTTTATTATATATATATATACACCTGGGTCTCGTTTTACACGATAGATAGGTTCCTCAGAAAACACGCGCAAATGAAATTGCGCAAAAATAGACATAACTTACATTGAAAAGAGGGGGGATGCGGTCTGTGATTTTTCAAAATTCGCATAAAAGCAAAGCACCAGCGTAAAATTACTTTAAAATTCACGCAAAAAAAAAATAAGGAAATAAAATATGACTAATAAAAAATTTCAAATTTGAAAAAAATTGATACAAGACAAACTTTTTTTAACTATAATATTTAATTTTATTCAAAATAATATATTTTTATGCATAATTTACAGTACAGTAATTTACATTTTTTTATACACATTTTAATTATTAACGCTATTTGCCAATAAACAGGTTCATTTGCAAACTGGTAATGATTCTTCACAAGAGGAACTATAACTAGTGCCAACTTCACTCTCATGTTGTTGTTTTAATGGTTTTCTAGTGACAACATAATTAGTAATTAATCTTTGAGATGATGATTTTATTAATTGTTTATGAAGCTCACGATATCTAGACATACAACTATTTAGCTCTCATTGGAATTTAAGAGCATGTTCGTGATTAGTGTCATTAGTAAGAAAATAATTTGCCAACTGATTAGAAAGTTGAAGACCTTCTCGAATCATTTTGTAAGTGAAAGGAACAGGTTCCACTTCTGTTTCATTATCTTTTTCTACATTTTCTTCTGTATCTAAACTTTTATTTTGGTCTTTAATTTTTTAATTTTCAATTCCGTTTAAAAATCAAATTTCGTTTCACTGCTATTACTCACCTTTTAAAAATAAACTTGCAGACACTAAATGATTAATAATTGATTAAACATTCTTTTTTAAAAAGCAAAAACAATGTGATTTAAAATGCAAAATTAACTTGCACAATGTTTGAACAAATTTACATTATAATCTTGTAAAATTTAATGTGTGTATACATAAAATGTGGAAATCATGATTTTAATTTCATTATTGCATAAAATCTTACTATTATAAAGCACTGAAAATATTGAAATTACTAAGATGAAAGTCGAATTCCAATAATGTGCTATTACTTTCAATATAACGTAAGTGCGCGAAAGATTGACTTCTGGTGAAACATGAATCATGTAACTTCAAAATCATGTTAAATAAGTCCGCATAAAAAGAGACCCAGGTGTATATATATATATTGTAATTATCTGGTACTCAATGTGGACATTTTGTGGTTTATTTGCAACCATCCATTGTCTAAAAATATTTTTATATTTATCATTTTTATTGTACATTATTAATTATTACTTGTATATTTATTTACTAATGCTTTCTTATTTAATGCCTTCAGCATTGTATAGCACATTCAAGCAGAGATATAGAATATCATTGATAGATTAAGCATCAATGATACCTATGGCCATATCAAGGCTACCCAAATGCAAACCCCAACCATATTTCTTGACTATAGCACTCCTCCATACTTCTGGAAAAACATTCTCCATCTAAAGCATTTTATTTGTTTTGAGAACAAGTGTCAAGTGCCATCCAGCCATATATGTTATATATGGCCAGCATGCCCAGATGACAGGCACACAAGTCCAGCATTTGAAATATATCCAGGCTAACTCATAATCTTAATCAGGGGACCCAGCACAGTACTTAATATATGGAAATATTTTCAATCTTTAAATTACTGGTGACACTGTTAAGAGAGAAAGAAAAAATGTAGACCAAGCAACATTTAAGCAAATATTTTTTTTATTCACATGCACAAAATAACAGTACAATTTAACAAAATAAATAAATAAGTAAACATTAATTGTTAAAAAATCAATATTACTGATTGTCTTTCATTTATAGTTCATTTCAATTTTAAAAAATATATGACTAGACAGTTTATGATCAAAAAGTATATTTACCTAGGTTTTTCATTAAGTTAAGATGACATCATTTTTCTGCAGTTGGCACTTTGCCTTAGATTCTGATTTCCAAATGGCTGGCCTATTGGTCTCCAACAATGGCTTCATGGGTTTCTTCTGTACTTCTGATGGACAGTGGGAGAAAGAGGGTAAGTGACAGTGTCTATATTATGAATGAGGCATTGATTCCAAGTGAGAGTAGTTGATGGAGCTGAAGACCTGAGGCATGAAGCCCAGCTGAACACTCCAAGAGTTCTCTAGCAATCAGCTTTTATGTTTATATTTTCCAATGAACTGGTGAGCTGGAAAAATTGGAAAAACTCTGCAACTACTAATTGAAACTAGAAAACTGGAAACATAAAATGAAACTTGAACTGCAGCTTGAACTGAGACTTCAATTGAAATTAGAAACAATGAATAAGCTGCCATTTTATACCCAACTTTCCCATCATTTATTTTTTATCATAATTTTAATTTGGTTTAATATGTTTTACATTTTTATCTAATCTTTTTTCTTAGATTCATTTACTATCTTATCACATTCATGCTGATGAGATAGTTTACAAGAGTTTTCTTTTTACTAATTTATTATTTATTCTTTTAACATTTACTTTTTAAAAATATATATATAAAAAGAAGAGATCAGGTTTTAAATCCTTATCTGACATGATTCTTTTTCCCATCCTATTCTTAATAAACATTTTTATTCTAAAAGAAAATGATGCAATCTTTTATTTTATTGATTTCATTTTTACAAAATCTGCTTTTTTTCAAATTATTTTTCATTTCTCTTTTTCTTAATAATTTGTTTATTTATTTTAAATTATAAAATATGTAATACAGATAAACATATATGTGTATTTTTACAATGTATATTTCACAATTGTTACAATATATATATACAAAGACTCATTAAAGGAAATATATTCAGTCCTTTGGTTGAAATATAAAAGATAGCAGTTTTAGATACAACTAATTTTTGTTTGTATTTAATTTTTTATATATGAAATTTAAATCTTTTTTGGTTCATATTGTGCACTAATTTCATCATATACCTGTGAAAATCTTGATATATAAACAAACACTGGAATTAACTCTACAATTTTTAATATATCATTAACCTTTATCCAGTCTATAGCTTATCTACCATTTTAAACAGTATTTATAGTAATTGTTATTCATGATATGTCTTGCCATCAACCGATTATTGCTTTTATTTATTTATTTAAATATTGGTATATTGAAAATTGTAGAGTTAATTTCAGTGTTTTATTTTATCATATATTATTTTGTCTGATTTTATACACACACATGTGGGTGTAATAATTAACAGTTTTTGGAATAATTCCATGCTATCACAGAGTAACTTCATAAAGGTAAAATAACCATCATGAAGTTATTCATGATAACATTTGAACTCCTATAAATCAATATTGGTATTAAATGATTCCATTGAAGTGGTAATGAATCTATATTTTACTTTTTGTTTTTATTCTTAAATGTCAGAAGCCATCAACAAATAAAATTCTATAGTGAAAATAACAATTTTTGAATCCCAAAGTACTTAAATCCATCATATTTATAAAGCAAAAATAATTCTAAAAGGTAATTTTTATGCTTTATGACTGATTGTTCTTATTAAATTTAAATATTTTTTAGTAATTAAAATATATTTAATTTTCTATTTCATATTTTTTAGAAAAATTTAAGCTTACATTATAGGAAACTATAAAAAAAAATTCTAACATAAAAATAAACTTTGTTTTTTATTTCTTAAATAAATTATCAGCTTTTAATACATTTTGTTATTTTACCTATGTTAAAATTAATGGTACTTGTGTACTTAGGGTAATGTGGCCATTTGATGGCATTGTTGCTTGCAAACATAATGAAATGTAACGTTACTGGGCGATAATTTTTTGCTTTCTGTTCCACGACAATTTTTCAAAGTATTTTTAAAAAATTTACTAACCAACATTATTTTCTAAATTACATTTTTAAATTATATTATACATTTTAGCAAATAGTTCTGGCATGTGCAGGGAGGGGGACCCCTGGTTTTGCTGAACCAAAGGATTGGCCAATACATGCACTACTCTGAGCAAACCAAGCTTATGATTTCCAAAACAACATCCAACCTCAAACACTTTATTTGTGTTGTAGCTGTTTTAATATGAAAAAAAATTAAACCATTATGGGCCATCATATACATATATTTTTTAAATTACATTTTTTAATTACATTATACATTTCAGTGCATAGTGCTGGCATGTGCAGGAAGGGGGCTCTCTGGTTTTGCCAATCTGAAGAATCAGCCAATACATGCACTAGTCTGAGCAAGCCAAGCTTATGATTTTTAAAACAATGTACAACCATGGCCATTTTATTACACTTGTAGCTGTTCTCCCACAAATGTGCCTTTTCACATGACTTAAGTGAAATGGCTGGGACCTACCCTTTTGCAATTGTTTTCACCTTCCAAGATGTGTAGGAGAGTGCAGTGATGAGCTTACAATTATTGGTATGTAATAATATGTCAGGTAAGGTGTAAGATTGTTACTTTGAATGCACATTAAGACATTTATGGCCAGAAAATTCCATACACCCTCGCATCATATGCTAGCGATCTGTGAAGTGTGTGCTATTTCCATAGTGACATGCAGTACATCAGTGAGTTGTAATATTTGTGTGCAATACCATCTAGACCTGCTAATGGCTAATATGAACAAAACTGTTCTATAGGCCATAAGTTGGGCCATGTAAACAGCATATTTCTGTGCTTTTGCAAAGAAACAATGCTATCAAGCAGCCACATTACCCCAGATACCCAACTTCCAAATTAATTTAATAATAATTATACAAAAAAATAATTTTATTTTGCTACAAATTTTATTTAAATGGAAGGTCATGCATATAAAAAAAAAATTTTTTTTGTAAAATTAGCCTTCATTTAAATACATTATATGATCACTGAAAAGTTAATAACGTCATTGAAGGATAAAAAGCCAAACAGAAGGAACACTGTCTACTCTTCTTCACTCTGTTCTTACAAATGATGTGGAAAATACCTATATGACTTATAATGCCCTGCTGAAATGCACTAAAATGAACTATATTTTTGACATTTGCATTACAGAATATTTGAAATGAGCCAATTTTCCAAATGTATAAGTACCTCTATTAATTCAAGTTCATTGAGATGCAACTGAATAGCCTTCACTCATCAATTGATTTAGAGGTTTAAAACTCTGAATTTTATGTTTGTATATAATAGTTCATTGTTATATGTATGCTAAATGTGACCCTTTTATTTTAATACTTAAAAAAATATTTACAGTCACATATCTACTTTTATTGTATTTAACCCTTCAATACTGAGCCTACTTTAATTTTAAGCAAGGTAAAAAGTTTTTGCTCATATTGCTACATCTTTTAGATAAAATATTGGCACCAGATTGTAACAATGAACTTTGATCCAAAAAAATATGTTTTTTAAAAAAAAATTAATGAAGGTTGTGAACAATATATTATGTAATCTCTTATATGCTTATTCTTATGTTTCCAAGAGCAGAGATATCTTCATACTACTCTATATCTATCAACTGAAAGCTATAAAATTCCCATCATCATACTGATTGATTTCTGGATTTTGCTTTCATCAATGAAGACCAGAATTGAAAGCTGGATCTAAAGCATTAAGTACCCACTACATCTATTATAACTTTTTTTTTTAACAAAATAGCTTCAAGACTAATATTTTTTTAAAAAAAACTGAAATATTTATACTATAGCAAAATAAAAAAGCTATATATTTTCAATGTAATTTCTGAATATTATTTCTTACTATTAAACTTTTATCCAGATTTGAAAATCATTATCTTCCATAATTCTTTCTGAAATTGTTGATCAAGTTTCATTATATTGCTGATCCATTAAATAGTATCTCATTCCTAAATTTCAATTTAGTTTTGGCTACACATGTTCAAGAAGTGTCTTAGTGATGTGCTTCAAGTCATATATACCTTTTGCACAATTCAGGGTATTTATTTTTCATAAGCAATCAACCATTCTTTAGATGCTACACAATTATAATAAATATGTTAATTTATAAAATACCTCTATTGTTCTTTATATCCTGGAATAATATGGCAGTAAATTGTGCCATTTTAATTGACAATAAAAATGTAATGTGCTAAAAAAATAATTAAAATTGGTTTAATGTATATAAATAAATATCAGTTTCCTTTCTGCTTATTATCATTAGGTATGGTTACTTGAGCTTTTATTTTGTTAATTATGCCTCTATTGTAATTTGAATAAGTTTACTGGGATCAATTCTCAATTGTAAATTAAATTTCTGTAAATATTTTCAGGAATTTTTTAAATATAAACAAGTACTTTTTTATATATAAAAATCTAAAACCTTTTGGGAATGAGTGTAGTGGAATGTATATGCAGATTTTGTATTTACCATGCTCAGAAAAATTGAATATATTAAAACATTCAATTTATTTGAATATTTCATTAACAGATTATATCATAAAACTGTCATGAAAAGTGTTACTACTTATTTTTTTTAATCTTTCCTAAAATGCTTTTAAAATTGATAGATTTTTTTCAAACAATAAAAAAAAACTTTGAGTTCCAAAAATCACTAATGGTCTGCAAGACCTAAACAAATGATCTATGAGAAAATACTAAAATTAATCTGATATATATTTTAACTTTTACACTTTCTTAAAACTTCCATTTTGCTAAACATTCTTGAAATATAAAAATATCTGAAAAAACAAACAACACTAATAAACATTTCTGCTGGCCCAGACTTTTTCAGTTGATCCAAATCAAAATGTCTTACACATATTTTCATCATTTGTTTCAGTATTTTAATGTTTAACTGAGATTTAAAGTTTATATCTGGCTTAGGAATGTTATCCTAGACTCTAGCTTAATATTTAATGAGTAATACTTGTTAATGTAATTATCTGATGCGTATAATGTTAAAGTGCGATAATTGTAAATAATATTGTAATGATTTTATTTTTATGCAAATAACTGATCTCATTAAAAACCGATTTTTTTGTTTGCTTTTATAAAGTAATCAAACACAAATTTAATACAAATGTTTCATATAAATTATAAAGTAGCCCATAAAAAGTTGGAGAAAATCTGCCTTAGAAACCATCTACGCCATAGTCCTAAAAACTCCAATTGAAATAAAATCCCAGTTAATATGTATGCAAATTCTAATTATTTTGCATATTTTATTTGCTATTTTGCTTTGCTTTATATGGGATTCCACGCATAAATTTTAAATTAAAATGTTATTTCTATAAATATATAATAAAATTACATTTTATTTTTATTTTTTATATAAACAAATATCCAATTTAATTCATAATTATAAAATGCATTAATAATCTAAATTTACAATCTAAAAATAGAATAAAAACAATAAATATTAAAATGATTTGTTTTATTGTGAAATATAATTAAGTCAGAAATTAAAATACATAAACCATTTCCTTTTTTTTTTTAAAATAATATTTTATTATATAACTTTGAATAAATGCTGTTATTTTTTTTTTAGAATCAATGTCTTAAAAAGCTGTAAGACATTTCTATAAGTTAAGGTTGTCTGAACCTACCCTGACACCTCTCTGAGGAGTGCCAAAGCACGAAACCATGGTCAGGGGTTTGGGGAGGGGTTCCTGACAGAGATATTTTAAGTGCTGGCTCTGGCTAAGCATTTATCATAAAGCTTGTAGAGGAATTGGCAATCCTCACTGTTTATAACTTACAAGCTTAAGAGATAGGGTCATGTGATCTATGAATTGATCTATGACTTTTATTTTGACTATTTAAGGTTTCAAGATGTCCATTATTTTAAAGTCTTTTAAAGATTTATTTACTGGGTTAATATTTTGTCATATTTTTTACCGATGCCTGAGATCTAGTGGCGTGGCTAGAATTTTCGGGTCCATCGTCAAAATTGGTTCTTTATAGATGTATCTTAACATTTTTTTTTAAATGTACATATAACAAAAGGACCTGAAACACCATAAACATTGCTTTGGTTTATCTTGCAATAGCTACGCCACTGCTGGATGTATATATACATAAACAGATATTTCTCAAAGCTGTATTTACTTCAATAAAAATTATATATATAAAGTAAACACGCTTTTACTGATTCCCATTAAGCATCACGTAATAATGTCTTGGATCAATGTTTACATTTCATTAAACAACTTAGCATTTTAATTACTGATTATTTTAGCAGCGCTGCGTAGGTTTAGATAAGAAATATGTTATTAATCTTTGAAAGCTGCACCAACAAGCATTCAAATTGAATCATTTAATTACAATCATTTAAAAATTAATAATGAAGTAAAACATAAAAACAGTATATATGTAGAGGAGAGGGGAGATGTTTAAATCAGCAAATAAGAAAAGTGTTTAAATCTGGAGAAAAAGTTATTTTTTCCACTATTATTTTTTAACATATATTTATTTGTAATTATCTTTTTATTATCATTACTAATAATCTGAAAATGGTTGAATAGATAATAAATATTGTAAAAGCATATTTGGTACTTATATATATTATATTTCTTTTCAAAGACAAATTTAACTTCTAGACAAGAAGATTCTTTGACTTAATCATTGCCTATGGTAAATAGTAGTTCGCTATTGCTCGTTATTCTATTAATACAATTTATTCTAACATCAAAATCTTTAGATTTGTTTCATAAATTTTAATGAACCTTTACATTATTGAGAAACATATAAAAATTGATCAAAATATTTACTATGTATATAATTAATAGGAAAAAAAGTGTGTTGCTTTATTAACTGAAAAAGTGTATATATATATTTCTCAAGTCTTAAAGAAGTTAATCAATTAAATTTCTAATATCCACTACATTTTTGTTGTTGCAAACTGTTTTAATAAAGATAGAAAAAGTTTTTAAATTTTTATCAAGATTGGAGTTTATCCCAAATCTCTCAAAAACAATATATTTATTAAACTTGTTATCTAAACAACAGGGCAATTTTTTGTAAACTAAGCATAACCTACCATAATAGACTGAATCATACCTATTTTCCAAGGTTGGGAAACTCACCAATATGCATCAGCCAGCACGTTGCACGTTAATTTTACTACCTTTTATCTCTGAGTTTAAGACCAAGATTATTGTCTTCCTTTCAATTGGTTAATAATTCTTAAATAACACGTTTTTTAAGGTAGTGCATGTAAATGCCTCTTTAAATATGCTCATTATGGCAGACAAAAAATAAATTATGGCATTCACATCCAAAAGTTAGTAAAATCATCAACCAGGCAACAGTTAATAACTATACTAAAAATTACCAGGATACTAATTTAAGCTGTCATTTGATGACTTTTTATTTAGTTATCTACAACTGTAGACGATATTTAAGAGAATAAAAATTTGACAAATTCAGTAGAATATCTGTATAATATTAAATGGGACATTGCTGAGCACTATAACATTAAAAAGAGAGTGAAGAGACAATTAAATTGACAGTGGACATATACTTTGCTATAAAAAAAAATGCAAATGGAGTGGGATTCCTTATAAATAAAAAATAGGAAAATAACTTTGTGAAGATTTATGGTATATCTAATATAGAACCAAGTTTAGTTATTCATTTCAAAAACAATAGCCAAATGAAGATAATTCATATTTATGCCCCAATAAGTTTTTATTCTGACAAAGTATGAATTTATACAAAGGTATAGAATGCTTTTTAAACATTTTAAAATTGTTGTGAGAAATTTTAATATTAGATATGAAAAATATTTGCAAGATGATATTGCTGTGAGTAAATTTGAAGATAGAGATGGACTTGATTCCAAGAAATTTGAGTGCTTAATAAATTCAACACAGGAAGTGATTATTGATTACTAAAATGTAAGATATGTACATGTTAATGCAGAGCTACAGAAACAAAAGTACTAAAAAAAAACAACAACAACAAACCTTTGTAAACAGACCAGATAATTTAAGGTAAAATATTATCAGACTCCATTTATGACTTGGATATGATTAATATCTATAAGAATTTTTTTTTTACTAAAACCTATAACACAAGGAGTCAGTTAAAAAAATTAGCATTTTATTTTTATATTTTCAACTGAAACAAAACAATATATAAAGATAAAAAATATGAAATTATTTTAAAGTATTCCATTTAAAAAAATGAATATCTGAAATTATTGAAATGGTAGAAAAAATATTAATGTTTTCTATTTAAAAATATAATTGGAAATTGACAAAAAAGACTATAGAGGAAAATAAAAATCTTAAAATTATAAAATTATATTTTAATATTAGGAATAAAGGTATGTCAGCAATAAAAAGAAAAGATAATATTATTAATAAAAAAATGATATCATGAAGTGTGTGGAAGAGCCATCATCATCATCAACAACCATTAATCCACTGCAGGATGAAGGTCTCTCCAAGTTCAATCCATATTTTCCGATCTTTAGCTTCTCTTCTCCACATCACCCCTGCAAACTTTTTTATTTCATCCACCCATCTCACATGTGGTCTCTTTCTGGATCTTTTACAATCTCTTAAAATCCGGTTTAAAATTTAAATTGTCCATCTATTATCAGCTCTTCTGTCAATATGTCCAGCCCAACTCCACTTGTCTTTTAATTTTTTCAATGAGGTCAGTAACACCTGTTTGTTCTCTTACTCATATATTGCATTTTCGATCTCTTCTTGTTACTCCTAACATGCATCTCTTCTTTGAGTGGTCTGAAGTCTCTGTGTTGCTCTTCTATTAAGTGTCCAAGTCTCAGATCTATAAGTAAAAACTGGTAAAACACATTTATTAAAAACCTTCCTTTTCAAACACATAGGCATATTTCCTTTTAGTATCAAGTTATTTCTACCAAAAGCACTCCAACCAAGTTTAATTCTATGATTAATTTCATCCATTATGTTTCCATTCGTATTAATAATCTGACCAAAATACTTGTAACTGTTAACTTCTTCTAACTCATCAAAATCAATCGTTATTTTCATATTTTGAAAAAATCCATTAAACATTACTTTAGTCTTTTTAACATTTATCTTTAGTCCCACTTTTCTACTTTCATCTGATAACTCCTGCAACATTTTCTGCTGCTCTAAAGCATCATTTTCAAAAACAACTGCATCATCTGCAAAATCTAAATGACTTAAATAATCTCCATTTACTTTCACTCCTTTAGCTTCCTATTTTAATCCACAAAATTCTTTTTGCAGCACTGCTGGAAAAAGTTTTGGAGATACGGAGTCACTCTGTCTTACACTCTTGTCAGTGTTGACTTTCCCAGTATCATTATGTAATCTAATTGTTGCTGTTGCATTTTTATAAATATTCTTTAAAATATGACAATATCCTGGATCAATATCTTGATGATCCAATGCTTTAATCACTTAAGAAATGTTTATAGAATCAAATGCCTTTTCATAATCTACAAATTCAAAGCATAATGGCAACTCATGCTCATTTGTTCTTTCTATAACTTCTCTCAATATCTGGATATGAGCTACTGTACTAAAACCACTTTTAAATACAGCTTGTTCTCTTGGTTGGTGGAATTCCAATGTTCTCTGTAGACGAGTTGTAATTATCTTGGTAAAATTTTTGTATAAAACTGATAAAAGACTGATAGGTCTGTAATTTCTAATGTCTTCTTTATCACCTTTTTTAAATATTAATATTAATACTGCATTTTTCCAATCATCTGGGACATCTTTACCATTTAGACATTTGGTATATAACTTTGCTTAAAAAATTTCTATTTTTTCACCTGCTTCTTTTAATATATCAATTATAATTCCATTATTACCTGGAGCCTTTTTTTTTCATACATTTAATTGCATGACGAGTACTGCAATGTATATATTGTAACTAGGTGTAATTATTAGCGTTTTAAATTCTAGATACTCAGTAAATAAAGGGTTAAGTTTTATTCCAGTGTTATGCATGTCTATTTCTTCGCATTTCACCTCAAAGAAATATTTTAATACAAAAAAATAAAAGAAAAAAAAAGTGTTGTTAACTAGTAGTAAAATTAACTTTAGGGGGGAAAAAATGGAAGAGAAACAGTTTCATAAAAGTCATCAATTCTGCAAAAGAATTTTTCACTAAATTTCCTTTATAAAATTGTGGAGTTTCAGAATAAAATTGTATTACTAAAAAGAATAATATTTTTTTTTATTTTCCTTTTTCTATTTACATTTATGTTTAATTATTATCTATTCTTTTTCCTGTGCTTTTTAATAAGCAAGCATTGATATGGTTAGAAGGGAAGTTTAGGTATGCTGCTTATTAATAAACATTTTATAGAGTTGCATGGAAGCAATTAAGTTTGATAAGTTATAAAAAGCTGTCATAGTAAATTTAGGTCAATATATATTTGGCAGGAGCCTGAGGCAGAGCTGTAACTGCTACCAGGCAGGTCCCCAGGTGGTGGATAGGGGAATGGCCCCCAGATATGGGGGTCAGCTGTGAATAAGCATTTAGGCAAATAAGCAGACCTGAACCAACAGTGGCAATCTTATGTTTCCAGCTAAATACCACATAAACCCAATGATAGCTAAATACCACATAAACCCAATGATAACATTGTGCCAAGGCGAGTTTCTGGCGCCATACCCAGAGGCCATGGCCATGGTAATGGAGAAAGCAGCATTATCATTACTGGCCCAAGGCAGAAGATGAAGATATCGGAATGGCTTGGTTCCAGAGATCTATGGGCATGGATGCAGCATCTTTAATGGCCATAGCACTGCAAATACCTAGAAAGATGCTGGTTTCCCATCTGGGGTTGCCCATGATGGGTTGGTGGCAGCAAGGGCATGTGGCTATAAAACCAGGACCTTGCCACTCAAACTACATGATGCGGAAAAATTCAGATAGAGATCTTGCTAGGGCGTACCCTGTAAGCGACGCGTTGGGGCCTCACCTGACTCCACCGAGAAGCGGACAAGGGCTACCATATCGTGAGCGGATACGGTTAAAGAAGATTGCTCAAAGGAAAAGGAGGTTGAGTAGTGAAGGAAGGATGAGGGGTTGTTCGGTCAGGTTGACTGTCGGTACTCTCAATGTTGGCACCATGACTGGGAAAGGTAGTGAGCTTGTGGACATGATGATAAGAAGAAAAGTGGACATTGTGGCAGTTCAGGAAACAAGGTGGAAAGGCCAAAAGGCAAGGGAACTGGGAAATGGCTTCAAGTTGTTCTATTGTGGTAGTGATTCTAAAAGAAATGGGGTTGGAATTATACTGAGCTCAAATTTGAAACATAGGGTATTGGAAGTTACTCGGTATAATGACAGGATTATCTCAATGAGAATTGACTTGGAGAGTTGTGTGATTACTGTGATTAGTGCATATGCTCCACAGTCAGGTTGTGATGAGGATGAGAAAGATAAGTTTTGGGGTGAGATGGATGATATTTGGGGCTCAATTCAACAAACAGATAAGGTCTTCCTTTGTGGAGATTTGAATGGACATGTGGGCAGAGAAAATGCTGGGTTGGAAAGAATCCTGGAAAATCAGGGAATTGGGGAAAGAAATAAAGAGGGAGATAGAATAATTGATTTTGCTGTTTCAATGGATATGGCATTATTGAACACCTTCTTCAAGAAACCCCCAAATCAAAAGATAACTTACATGAGTGGGGGACAAGAATCCCAAATTGTCTATATTATGTATAGACGAAGTGACCTAAAAGATATACAGGATTGCAAGGTTATTCCAGTAGAAGCTATGGGTCAACAGCACAGACTTTTACTATGTCATGCTAATCTTACAGGAATTAAAATAAATCCTAGAAGAGGTATCATCAAGACCAAATGGTGGAAACTTGAGGTTGATGCCTACAGAAAGCAATTTGTTGATGAATTGATGAAGGTTGAAGACAAAGAAGAAGGGGAAGATCTTTGGACAAGTACTGCAAACAACATCCGTGTAATTGGGGATCAAGTTCTTGGCCAAACGTCGGGTGTGATAAAAGAGAATAAAGAGACTTGGTGGTGGAATGCAGAAGTGCAGAAAAAAATTGGGAATAAGAAAATAGCCAAAAAGGAGTGGGACAAAGATGGAGGGGAAAGTAGTAGGGTCAAATATAATATAGCAAAGAAAGAAGCAAAGAAAGCTGTTGCCAAAGCCAAGTTTGACGCATACTCAGATTTATATGAAAGTTTAGAGAAGGAAGAAGGAGTTAAGAAGATTTTGCGTATTGCAAAACGAGATAAGAGTGGTAAAGATACTAACCAAGCAAATAGAATAAAAACTCTAACAATAAGGTGTTGTGTGGCAAGAATGAAATCATAGCTAGATGGCGGCAATATTATGAGCACCTACTAAATGAAGAAAACTTTCGGATTGACAAGGGATTTGGGACTCCAAATTTGGGCCCAGCTTTAAAGATCAGTAGGGAAGAAGTTAGACAAGCAGTCAGAAGAATGAAATGTGGGAAATCGATGGGTCCAGATAACATCCCTGTAGAGGTATGGAAGGTAATGGGAGAAGAGGGAATCACCTTTCTGACCAAACTTTTTAATAACATCATGATCACGGAGAAAATGCCGGATGAATGGAGGAGAAGCATTTTGGTTCCAATCTATAAGAATAAGGGAGATATTCTAGAATGTAGTAATTATCGAGGAATAAAGCTGATGAGCCACACAATGAAAATATGGGAGAGAATAATAGCAAATAGGCTACGGCAGGAAATAGACATCAGTGAAGAACAGTTTGGTTTTATGCCAGGTAGAGGAACCACAGATGCAATTTTTGCACTGTGGCAACTTATAGAAAAGCATAGAGAAGTCAACCAAGAAATTGTTCTAATATTCATTGATTTGGAAAAAGCATTTGATAGAGTACCTAGAGATGAACATTGGAGATGCCTAAGGAAAAAGCTGGTTCAGGAAAAATACATTTGTCTGATTCAAGATATGTATCAAGGCTGTCAAACCAGTGTGAGATGTAGTTCAGGAGAAACAGACTCATTTCAGGTGAAAGTGGGTGTGCATCAGGGATCAGCCCTGAGTCCCCTACTATTTAATATCGTTATTGATGTCCTAACAGAGGATATTTGTAGGGAAGCACCCTGGAACATGATGTATGCCGATGATATAGTGATTGCAACTCAAAACATCAAGGAAGCTCAGGATAGGATAGAAGAGTGGAGGAAAGCACTGGAGGAAGGAGGAATGAGAATTAGCAGAAATAAAACTGAAGTGCTCTTCTGTGGTAATGGTGGAGGAAGCATTTTGTTAGGGGGGAAAGAAGTTGCCTGAGGCTGAAAAATTTAAATATCTCGGGGTCTGGATGAATAAAGATGGATCACTGGATGGAGAAGTTGTTGGGAGAACTCAAGCTGGTTGGAATAGTTGGAGAAGAGTCTCTGGGATACTCTGTGATAGGAGAATAGGTGCAAGGTTGAAAGGAAAAGTATATAAAACTGTGGTGCGTCCGGCACTGATGTATGGTGCAGAAACATGGCCGATCACTAAGAAAATAGAAGACAAGCAATGTGTAACAGAAATGAGAATGCTTAGGTTTGCCTCGGGCCTCACTAGAAAGGACAAAGTGAAAAATGAAGTAATTCGAGAAAATATGAGAGTGAGAATGATCAGTGAAAAAATGAAAGAATCAAGGTTGAGGTGGTTTGGTCATGTTAAGAGAAGAGAAGAAAATTACATTGGAAGGAAGATTTTGGAGATGGAACCACCAGGGAAAAGACCCAGGGGTAGACCTAAGATCAGATGGATTGATCGAGTGAGAAAGGGCTTGCAGGAGATGTCACTTAGGGAGGAAATGACTTTAGATCGAGTAGCCTGGAGAAGATTGATCCGCACCAGCGACCCCACTTGATGTGGGATTAATCAAGCTGTGGAAGAAGAAGAAGATATATTTGGCAGGAGCCATTTTGGAAGCAGAATATCAATTAGCAGGTTTTATTGTGAAAACTATCTAGACCATGTATACATGCACAAAAAGTTGCAACATTATTAAGAGTTTATTATTATTCAAATACATGATAGTTTCTTATATATATATTGTGATGGATGCCTCCAACACCCTTTCAATAATCAGTACACAACATGAGGTCCAATCCCAATTCAAGCCCCCTGATATTAAGGTTACTTGTAATAAAATTAGGTAATGTTAGGCATATAAACCAACAAACCAGTTATCACAACCTAAGTCTTAAAGCCAAATATAAATAAATTTTAAACCAAAATTTAAGCCAAATTGATCAAATGGAAGTGACAACTAATCATTACCATAATCAACATTAAATGTATTGTGATTACAAATACAAAAGAACAACATATAATGGATCAGATAAATAACCTTAATATAATATTAAAGTAACGAAAAAACAAATTTTATTTTTTTAAACTTTTTTTTAACAAGTTATTTGTGTTAATACGTAGCAAAGTGAATATATAGCAAAGATGATGTCAACATTAAAGTACAAAAGTTGAGCACAAACTGACTTAATATATAGGATAGATATACAACAGACTTTTTTGTTCAAGGAGAAAAAAGAAAACCTTTTATCTGAGCAAAAAAAAAAATCTTCCATTCTTTGCACAAAGGAACTGAAAGAAAAATTTGAGGATTTATATCAACCAATTCAAACTCATAATACTGGTGAAGAAATTTTTTATAAGGATTTTAAAAAGCAAAGCGAAACATTTAGCTCTAAAACATCTAAACAAAGATTTTGAAAATTCTTAATTTACAAACAAAATAAAGTATTCAAATCTCTAAAATCATCATTGATTTCTCACTGTAGATTTTCAGATTTAAATCTAAAACATGTAATAGCAGAAGCAATATTGAAATTTCTTCAATCTATTTAAACCGCAAAAAGTAATATAAGTATTGACTAAAGTGATTATGTATTGCTAAGTGCAAAAGGAAATGTCATGGAAGAAAAGTCATCATCTATTAAGCTAGAAATCACCAAAGCCAATATGGGATTGTCCTATCTCTATATGCCTGGATCAATAAACATCGAAATGATCCATCATGAATTCTTTTTTTTTACTCCTTGCTTCACAGCTCTAGTTTGATTGCTTCCATTGGATATTCAAATTTCAAGCTATGCATAAAGGATATACCATGGATTATGAGATAAAGCCATTAGAACACTGTCCATACAAACCATAAAAACAAGTTATAAAGTTGACATTATCTATATTTATATTTAATTACTTGTATGCTTTGTGTAATAATTTAATTTCCTTTATTTTAATATAGGACCAAATAACTTTAATTTAGAATTTATGAAATTAAAACAAAAAGAAGTTTCTTTTATTATTTTGGATAGACTATGATCTTTATTAAGAAATAATCCGATCATTATAAATGGGACAAGGTACAACATTACCTAATAATATATATATAAATTCAACATACATATATGTACAACACCTACACTTTCATTAATTGTTTATTCTAAAGTTTGTGTTAATTAGTAATACTTTTTTAATATATTTTCTGTGCATATTTTTTTATTATTATTTGTGTCTTAAATTTATAACTTTCCTTTATTGCACTCGCATTGTACATAACAAGGGGGTGTATTAAACCATCATGGTATTAACTAAAAGTCATAAAAAATAAGACAAATGAATATGTTATTATATATATAATAATATATATGACATGAAGATCGTTTATGCTAATTAGGACATTTAGTGGCTATTCTTTATGAGGAGGATGAGGAACATTGGTATAAACTAAGTGTAAATGAAGAATGACCACAGATGTCGAAATGAGTTTTACCTTCTTTTTTTTTAAATTTCCTTCTCCAAATGCTAATTTATGTATATATGTTCATTAAATTTATTTTAAATGTTAAAACATGTTTTTTGGTTTATTTTTCTGTGTTTAAATTCTGCTAAGTCATATCCTTACACACATATCACAGTTATTATTTGCATGTATGCAATTTACTATACTTCCACTCCTATTAAGAGGTATAGACTCATTTTACATATATTAAAAATATGGTGATGCAAATATTACCTGAACCTGAGGATCATACAACATCTTCTTGAGTTCGAAATCCAGAATAGCGGGAGTAAACTACAATACGTAGGTGACAGGTTAAAGGTAGAATCAGTAATTATTTAGATCTTACTATCTTCTCTCTTAAGTATGAGTTTAATGTAGGTAGGTATGCATGAATGTTGACAATAAAGATGTACTCTTTTACTTATCATGAGTAACCCAACCACCTTTGTGCATACCACAAAAAAAAATCCCATTACAATATATATATATATATATAAAAGTAAGTAAGTTAAATTTTATAAAAGTGATCTACTAAGAAAAGCCTCTGGCCACATGGTAAACTCCATGGGGCAAGTATGTGCATAAAAAGAAATGACCTGGCATAAAGCAAAAAATTGGAATTGCTCCATCTCATTTCCATCATACATAAATACATATATGTGCCTTACCCATGTGAGAAAAAAAGAAAATCTACTAAGTTGTAATAATAACCAGCCAAACTATGAGATATTTATGGATCAATCAAGAGATCGATCATGGAACAAATGCTACTAACCATTTTACTAACTTACAAAATCCATAACTATTAAAGAACCATATGGATAAAAGTGTTTAATTTAATCCTGTCATCAATTGCATAGGAATAAACAATGAACTAAGAATTCATTTAAAACTCCATTGACAAATGAAAATAAGAAAAAATTACCAGAGCATTATAATAGTTGGATGATCAAAGTGTCAGTTTTTAAATAACTATCTTTTTACCAGTAAATGACAGATACAATAATCAAAAGGTAAAGAACACAAAAACAAAGAATAAAAGACAAGGACTAGAAATCAGAATAATTATTTATATTGCCATTATATTATATAAACATTTATTAATGTTTTTTTTCTTCTCAGTTGTTAATCATTAATCCATAACAGTTTCTTTTTTTATATTAACCCATCTACTCTAAATATTATATATAAGTTTTCTTTAGGATAAGGTATATATTTATATTATATTATGCATTATCCAATTTCTAATTTGGGGACTGGATGTATGCATTATGAATATCAGTATGCATGTTTGTAACTCAACCTTTGTGGGGCATCTGGATAATAAAATACATATAATTTTGTATTTATATTTATCTAATTTATAAGGGAAAAAAGTAATGTAATTTATCATTACCTAATGATGCAGATGCCTTGTCAAAGATTATAATTTCATGGAAGAGGTAAATTCTATCTACACTATAAAGATTATTTTAAAGATATTCTACAACAGTGAAATAGCAGTCATTTTCATTGGAAAGATATTGCAGAGAGTGGAATGTTGGACAGCTGTAATTAGATATAGTGATGAAATATTTCAGAAAAAAGTTTTGTGTTGAAAAAAATTAAAAACATAGTATCATAAAATATCAAGTAAATAGAAAAATGAACCAGCATGTTCTATAAGTAGAAATATTATTGTTTCACAGATTGTATAGTCACTACAAAATTTATTTTAGAGCAGTTTTCTCTCTTTTTTTTCTCCTGAAGTTAGAATTGGCCAAACTTATTCAAGGAATGGCTGTTTTTATTATTATTAATATTCATTATTATTATTGCAGGGTGAAGGCCTTTCTATTAGCTTCTCATAAAGAGATAATGAAAAGGAGCAATACTCATCAGAATTTCGAATTTACAGATGGAGAGGATTTAAACATTCTTTTGTTCTTGTTTTTTCTTTAGCTAAAAGTAGCTACATATTTATTTACCAACCAAAATGGAATGGTTTTCTGAGTTGATTATTGATTCCCTATCTGAAGGAAGAATTGTATGCAGCATACTTTTCTTCTTTCACCACAGCAATGTGTAAGCTGAAAATATATGATATTTGTTGGTCTTATAAAGATTCTAGTTCTGATTGAAACCTGAAAAAATGTTCTTAAGTTCACTGATTAAGGATTCAAATCCATATCAGAAAGGTGAATGCACTACTGGTATACCTTGATGTATATATAATTATTTAGATATATCTAGTATTCTGTGTAATTTACCACAATAATGATACTAATAGACTTTAGAGTTTAAAATTTCTGGATTGATTTCCAGTTGAGAAGAAAAAATATCTGTTTGTTAATGGAATTGGTTTAAACTGCCTCTCTAGTAGTTGCCACCAACAAACAATTATACATTTACATTATATATATAATATTCAAATTAATATAAAAAATATTACAACAAAGTTTTATTGCACCAAGAATATTTTCAATGCTTTCACATCATATTCATGGTTAGTAATATTTTTTACATTAATAGTTATAATGACAGAGTATTAAAATGTAATAATATTCAAATGATTCAGCACTAAATCAATTTGCTTTAATAAATTGACCTTGATACAGAAAGCATTGCATTTAATATAACTAATGCTTGGAATTCATCTCTGAAAAATTTTACATATATAAATACACTAGAACAAAAGATAAAATCAGATTGAGATGTTTTCATGAATGACAAATTTGATTGATTAAGTTATAATGATTATTTAATTTTTATTTACAAATAGCAGTAATAAAATATGTTGATTATTTATGGCATATTTGTTTTTTTAGATTTTTCAATAGTTAATTATCAAACTTTTCAATAACTCATGTTATGAATGAGTTCTAGCACTCATTATACATTTTAATATATTTGAAGCCGAACCTTTTTGTCATTTGAATCATAAATATGTATATTTTATACATTCAACACAGTGTTAAAATTAATGAAAAATAGAACCTTTTTTTTTTCAAATAAAAGAGGTGTATACCTAGAAGTTAAAAATATATATTGCTTTATTATCAAAATTAATATACAATTGTTGGATTATTTAATTATGAGTTGATTAAATTTTAATTGCAAATAGTTTAATTGTGTGAAAAAATATTTGAATTTTAAATTATTTATTAATAATTAATTAGATAATTTTTAATCACTTGTATTAAATTGTTCTATTGTATATTTGTAACTTAAAAGTTCTTTTGCTGAGAACCCATTTGAAAAATCAATAATTACTTAGATTTTTTTCATCATGTCTTTGAATTTATTAAATTTTATTTTTTTAAAAAAGACTTTTAATTAAATCTAATTTTATTTTTTTTAATGTTACAATCATTTAGTGTAATGCTATATATTATATTCACTATTTTTAAAATGGTTAAAACATTTTTAAACATTTTCCTAACACATGTTAAAGTAAAAATATTTTATATATCTATAGTATTTCTTTATACATCTTGAAATCTCTTGAATTCATTGGAGTAGTAAATGCTAAAAATAAAGATATTTTTATCCTCTTTTAAAGATGCAAAAAAAGTATCAATGTTAATTTTAAAATACTAAAATATAAATAATAGGTCAAGCATTGGTGGTTGAAAGACCAGTGACAGCTGCTTTACAAGCAGTTGTCCCAGGTTAGTGGGTTCACTTCCAGGCTGATGCTATGACACATGAGAAAAAAATACAAATAATAGATAAAAATGGAGTTTTTAGATTTAACTTGAAATAAAAGCATGGGGGCTCCAGAAATTAGGTCAATCCTTTGATATAAAAAATAGAGATTTAAAATTTGTAGATCCCCTCCATGCTTTTATTTCAAGTTAAATCTATAAATACCAATTGTGATTGATGAAACAATTATTTTATTTATTTTTAGTGCACAATCAATAAAAGCATTTAACGTAAAAAAATGTCACTATTATTTTTAAGTTTTTAGTATTGACACAGTAAATTAAAATGTAAAACTATATTGTACTTAAATTGACTGGACACTTTTAATTTATATATATATATATCACTAGATATTTCTGCTATAAGTTAAAATGTATATCACTTATGTATATATATTTAGTATGTGTACATAAATAATACATGTGTATATATTGTAATGAACTTTTCTTAATCAATATAATTTTATCTTAAATTATTATTACACATATAATGTATATAAGTCAATAATTCTGCAGTAAGTTAGTATATATATACACTTAATGTATATATATTATATTTAGTGTGTGTACATAATTATATATGTAGAATAAATAAGTAACTTAACTTTTTTATTTAAAATAGTTTGATAGTTTTTTATTTCTATTTTAAACCATTGTTTTTAAAAAAATGCTAAAAAAAAAAAATTTGTGATCATTGTTTTAAAAAATAATGTTGAGGTTTTTTTTTTTAACTTTATGTGATTGTTTTAAATAATGAATTTTCTAACTAAAAAAGTTTTTAAATTGAAAAAAAAAGTATACTGCCATCTCATGATTATTATTTAAAACAAATGAAAATTCTAATAATAATTGTTAACTGTGATACATGAAGTTATTGAATATTTTTCATATTTTCCAGCCCTCTGGTTCTATATCTATCATTAGTTGACATACTGAAAAGATAAATGTTTTAAATATATTAGAGCCATATAACTTAGTTACGTAGCAATTTTCAAGAATTCTATTGAATTTAAATATATTAAACATTGATTTTAAAATTTTATTCTAATTTGAAAAAGATCAAAAATTAATAAAACCAATTTTCCAAACTCATTTAAAAAATAGAGAAATAATTTCTAATTTAAACTACTTTATTTACAAAATAATATAACATTTGATCTTCAGAAATGATAGGATGAAACTTAATTGGGAAACTAAGTATCTCTCAAATATGTTGATACAACTTGGATTAAACAACATGGGCCATGTAATTTAAAATCAAGTAGACCAAAAAACATAAGCAACATTGAGCAATTTAAGGTTATTAAGATGAAAACTTTAATGATGTTGAACAAGATTTTAATCACATTGCCTTATTCATGGTATGTGATTTCAAACCTACATGCAGATGTTTAAAACTCGAGATAATAAGTATTTGTCTGAAGATTTGTGATGATGGTATATTATTAGATAACTTTCCAAATACAAACAAGTTGTTAGTAATAACACACAAATAGACAACACAGGTTAGTAATTACACAATGTTTCAAGTAGTATTATTCTCCACTCTTCTTCAGGTGGTGCTGGCCTATATGTACCATGACAATATTTGCTTAGAAGTTGAACTCACCTTTAGCTTCTTGAATATCAAATTTAAAACAAAAACTCTAACCAGCATAGCTCAGTTGGCTAGAGTGTTTGCTTTAAATTTAATATTCAAGAATCTAAAGGTGAGTTCAACTTCTAAGCAAATATTGGCACTGTGCATATAGGCCAGCTACACCTGAAGAAGAGTGGAGAATAATACTACTTGAAACATTGTGTAATTACTAACCTGTGTGTCTATTTGTTTGTTATTACTAACAAGTTGTTTGTATTTGGAAAGTTTAAGTCAAGTTTAAAATTTTCTATGCATTCAACATTCACTCATAGATGATGGAAATAGTTCAATATATCACATCAAGATAATAAGTATTAACATACCATTGACAATTAAATATTAGACTTCAACAAATATAAATAATAAAAAGATAGAATAGTGCTATTACAAAAAAGTTAATAAAGTAATAAATCAAAATATCATATGATTAATAGTGTGCATAAGAAAAAAAAATGTCTGGCTGAGAGATGGTTCATGACATCATTCATTCAGATAGATATACATGAAAGTTCCAAATTTAAATTTATGAATAAAATAAAATTACACAACTATAGGTTATTAAAATTTCAGTTGGTAAGAGTAAAATATGGTAAGAATAGTGTATATATAAAAATTAGAAGTTTTATGAGATTAGCATATCTATTTGCCATGTTCACAATTTGAGATAAAACTGGACAAAATTTAAGAGATCTTTTTCAGCTTAGAATTTGTAACCAAAGCAGCTAATCATCCAATCATTGATTGATAAATGGATATCTATTTATATCTAGAGCGTAAAACAAACAAAAACTTTAAACTGCCATTATCTAATGTTTGATTAGATTAGTTTGTAAGAATTGCATTTACTGTTCCTCTGCAGAAGGATGAAAAAAACAATCATGCAGTGGGCTATTTGAAATTTGTTTTATATTTTTATTTGTATATAATTTAAAAAAATCTTTTATTTATACTATCAAAACAATACTATATATTTAAAAAGCCCTGCATAGTCAGATGCAATAATAAACTCTGGAGCCAAAGATCCATGCATCACAACCCAATTTGACGTTTACAGTGTTCAAATTTCTTATGAACTTCCAAGCAATATTTGTTTATTTAAATTAAATAAGATAGGATTTATTTTTTTTTCAGAGAATAGTAGGCAAAGTTTGGGCAAGTACAATTAGTTCACTCAACTGTAATTTCAGCAGATATATTTTTGCAATTGTAAATTTGTATAAAATTGCATGCAGCAGTTTTTATTATGTAAAGTATATCAAAATTAATGATTTTATTATCTTTTCTGCATAGTTGTAATATTCATCTAAATGTTCTGAATCATAGAGAAAAGTTAGTCTTTATACTTTAAACTTATCTTTTATTGTTGATTAACATGCTTTCAATATGTTATAATCATAGCATCGGATCTCCAAAGAAGTAATAATGTTATGATTATGATATTTTAAATGTTGAAAGCATGCTAAGCATTAATAAAAGCTAAGTTTAAATTATAAAGACTACCTTTTCTGTATAAATGCGGGGAACATTTAGTTGAATCTGTAAAGTATAATAAATTATTTTACATCTTTTTTCTTTTTGGATTTATTGGTGTAAATCCTTTGAATATATATTATTATAATACTTTTTAATACAAAATATTAAAAATAAATTAAAAATTAAAATAGCAATAAATAAAAGTAGATTCCCTTCAAGCAATGAAGTTTCATTCTTATAGTAAATCACCGTCATTATTTATAAAACAAAATCCAGTATTGGTAGTTTGATAGGTTTGTTATTGTTTTCATTCAGCTTGCACAGCAACGTCTGATTGGTTGCTGCACATAAATATACCTAGACTGTGGATTTAACTTTTATATAAAACGATGATCCTATTTACTAATTAATTTACACACATATATATATATTGTGTATATTGCTTTACATATTAATTATAGAATTAACGAAATATGAGAAGAAAAAACTTTGTAAACCTTTTTTTAAACTGTATTTGTATCTGTTTTTTTTTTTCTTATGAATAAACTTTCATCACTGAGGCGGGAAAGAACCCATTTGCTTATTGTCATAAAAGAGATTATTATTACTATGAAAAAAGTATTTCACTTATTAAATCATTTTAAAGGGTCAACTCAATTGACTATTAATGCAGAAGCATTAAAAAAAATATTGTCATTGTAAGTTGCCCACTAGATAAATAAATTTGAATAAAGAATTTGCAGAAATTCTAAAAAATTTCAAATTCAACAAACAAAACAAATAAGTGTGATCAAAATTCTAATAGCTTGAAGCAATTGCTATCTGTTATTACAAATAATAAATAAGATTTTAAAAGTTTAATTAATATTCAAAATTTCATTTCTGTTTATGAAAAAGTATTTAAGTTATATGTATTAAGAAAAAATTAACAATATAAATACAAGATATTCAAAATGTGTTTATTATCTAAAATTATTTTATTAAATGATAAATGCAAATCTAAACTTAATAATATTCTCATATTTTCTATATGCAAACACAAACGTGCAAAAGAATTGTATAGTATTAAAGTAATTCAATCTACAATTGAAAGACAAATTAATAACTAAAATATTTATATATTATTAAATGTGTGCCTACTTATGTTTATCTACTCACTTCTATCACATTTTGATAAACATTCCTCAGATATAACTGTATTCCAGACATAAATTTTAACATTTCAAAGTTACAATTACCATCAAAATGTTCAATGAGTCAAATGTTCTTTTATAACCAACAAATCCAAAAATATAATGACAACTCAGATTCATTTGTTCTTTTTATAATTTCTCTTAATATCAACTTTGATCTGCTTTTGAAATCATTTTTAAAATCAGATTGTTTTTAAGGCTGATTTGAGTTTGAAGTTTTCTATAGATGAATTAACAATTATCTTAATAAAGATCTTGTATAGAACTAACAGAAGAATTATTTATCTACAGTACATGATATCTTCTTTTTTATATTTTTTAAATAATATTATTAATGCATTATTTTCAATCATCTAGTACAACTTTATTGTTTAAATATTTGATAGGTAGCTTTGACAATAATTTCTTTGTTTCTTTTTCTTTTTATTTTAAGATTTCAATTGTAATTCTACCATTTCCTGGAGCTTTTTAATTTTCCTATCTCATCTCTTCATTTAAAATTTTTGGTATTTCAAATGTTATAATTTTTAGGGACTACTTTGTTTTCTTGTTCATTATATATATATATATATTGTAACAAGACCCCTATTTTTTCTTGTTCATTATATATATATATATATTGTAACAAGACCCCTATTTAGACTTCTATGACTAGACCACACTTCGGCACAAATATAATTGACTTCAAGATAATGACTTATTGGTGTGATCATAGCCTATTATGAGCATACTTAGGGAAATTATCAGATTAAAGACTATTACTAATAATGTTAGCTTTTCAGCAGTAATATTTCTTGCTTATCATATGGATATTTATTAGTTCTGGCTGGTTATATTATAAAAGACTCAAGAAGTGTGCCACTAGAAACCTAGGTTTGAACTTATACTTTTTGTAGAAGTTCTGTTAGCACCAAATCATAACTTTGAGATTCATGAAACTCACTAGCAATGTTGCACTACTCAGTTAACTTGATGAAATGCATAAATAAAAAATTAATAAAGCAAAACATATATACATATAAAACAATAATAGTTTTATTCCAGTAGTAACATGCAAATTATCTCTACATTCTGTCAAAGAATTGGGTACTTAAGGATTATTCTGGACACCAATATTTAGATGCTTAAATCATTTAAATTTAATGGTTGTTTTAATAAAATTGGGTTTTTTATTATTTCTTATGGAGTTCTTCAGTGGTGGATTGATTTTCTTAGCTTATATTCAATTATATTTAACTGTTTTGAAAAGTTTATCACCATATTGAGATTTTAAAAAATTGATTTGAGATCAATTTTCACAATAACCTCAGTTTTAATAATATTAGAGCAAAATGCTATATATTAACAAAAAATAGAAAAACAAAGAAAAAATAAGGCTAAGAAAAGTAGTGGTAAGTAAGGGTAAAAAAATTTCAATATCCAAAAAAATTATTACTTTGTTATTTGTTCATAATTTCTAATTTATCTTTAACTAAGTTTAAAATTACATTTTCATTAATAATTTCATTATGTTTCTCACAAAATTATCATTCATACTATATATAATACTTTTTACATGAGATAATCCATAGCTTCAGAACTTACAAAAAGAGAACCATAAGAATTTCTCATATTTTTTTGTACCCCAGAAGTTAAAAATCTCAAGGCATGTATAAGAAAAAAGATTTTTCCTAATAAAAAAAATACAAAATAAATCATTCCCAGAAGGTGGATATGTATTTGTAATCATAGCAATTGACTTCTTGTCTACCCAAACTAGAAATTGAAGAACATAGTCTTTATCAATCGTAAAATGAGTCTTCCCTCTTCATTTTATATTTTTTGTGCACATCAGTGATGCTATCTTGTTATATTTATTGTCTTACAGAGATATAATTTATTTGCATATAGCTCATTTTCTAGCTGTAGACTTGAAAATAATATGATGCAAGATGTGACAAAACTACTGACTCCACAGCATGAGTACCAAGGCATAAGCAAGAATCTGGATTTGATTCTTTGCCTGCATACAATTTTATGTGCTATGCATAACTACTCTGGCTATCACCACACATCCATCACTTGAAATCTCTCTTTATTAGTTTTAAGAGTTTATATTGTCACATGGCATTATGGACAGTACATTTTGTCATTGCTTCATCTACTGCAACCTTTCTGTGCATTTGATAATCAGCCTTAAAATTTACATTGAGTGCTCACTTTATAGATGCAGTCAAAATCACAACTTTTACTATATTTGAATACAAGTATAAAATATGTACTACACAGACATGCTAGTACAAACACAAACATACTAATGAATTATATTTATTACACTTATCAAATAATAAAAAAATCTAAAATAATAATAATCAAATAATAAAAAAATCTAAAATTGAATATATACATATAATATACAGTATTACGTTTGTTTTTGGAGCAAAGACTTTGAAATTATAAAATCTTCAAGGTATGTTGAATCCATTTTTACTTATATTTTCACCATATCTCATTTCTGTTTTTGTTTTCTTCATACAATCTAATAAATTGAGCAAAAAAAATTAAATGGATGTATTAATAAAAAGTTAATAAAAAATCTATTTTTTATCCAATTTTAACATAACATGCATCATTTGAAAAAGAAAATGAAACCACAAAGAATAGTGGTATTGGCACATGGTAGTCCATTTGGTTTTTCCACATAAATTTAAAATAAAATCAATGAAATTAAAATTTCAAATAAATCAGCAGCAGCCATGCTGACTTATTCAAAATAGTTAACAGAGATCATACATTCACACTACAAAATTTTTTTTAAAAAGAAAATTAAAAAAAGAAAACATCACCAACAGTAATGCAAGGTTTTAATTGTAAATTTTTTTTACAAGAAAAATGTGCCAAATTACATAAATAAAATGTACTCTATAAAGTATTTGGAATTATATAATAAACTCTCCAAATATAACCTAAACTACTAATATACTTATTGTAATATATCTTGATATCATTTTTATTAAATAATAAATTAAAATCTTATTTCTAATGAAAAGTAAATTATTTATATATATTAGCAAAAATAAATTTTTGAAGAACTCCAAACATTGAAACTTGAATCTACTAATTCCATTGTTGGAGTAACAAAAATCAAATAAAGTTTTTACTGAACTTTTGATGATGATTTATCAAAATCCAGGTAGATAATTGCATGTTATTTGGATTCTTCAATTTAATTTTAACTGTTTGTTTGATAATGAAAATAGCAACAAAAAATAGTAGTATGAGAATCATAATAAATAAACAAGTTTTTAACAAGAGTAACGGGTTATTTTATGGACTATTAAGGTTGAAATTGAGGAAAAGGTTGTTTAAATTTGTTCATTCTCCAGAAGCTATTTTGAATTTTTTAAAAATATATAACATATATCATTTGTATAATATCTTTAGTTTGAATAAATTAAATATAAAGTCATCTATATTTTTAGCATGAACAAATATGAAGGAATGTAATAAAACTGAAGAACTTCAAAAAAATTTAAAAAAAAAAAGATTTTTAATACTTTTAAAAGTTTGTATTTTTTACAAAGGTTTACAAATTTGAAAGTTAAATCACATTTTCATGGATAGTTTCATTACAATCTTCATAAAATTCTGAAAAATTTGGTATATTAGATGACTTACCTGAGATAGATCTTCATTATCAAAGCTTAAAATATGTACTTTCTGATGACTTAAAATTTTATTGGCCACCCAGATTTTATTCTCTCATCTAGGTATTTGCTGGAAATGTATTCCTTTCTAATTGAAAAAAAAAAAGAAAATTTAACAATAAATATTGTTTATAAGACATCATGCATTGTATATCACATATTATACAAAGAGAACTTTAGAAAACTGTAATTTATCAAAAATGAAATTAATTTTAAAATAATTGGCAAAATAATAGATAATACATATAAAAGAGCAAAAAGAAAAGGTGACAGAATGAAAAACTCAAATTTTTTTTCAGAGTGCATGTATATCACATTTCTACACATGATGATAAATAAACAATACAACAATTTTTTTTCAATTCAGTGCAATATAAAATATTAATGAAAATAGTGAAAACACTGGTGCTTCTTATTATTTGTTATACATTTCATTTGCCTTTGTAAAAATTCCTAATACCTTACTGTGTAGACAGCTTTATTTTAGGAAAATTATAATCAATTGTTATAAAAAAAATATGATTGTAAGCATAAATTGCAAAAAGAAATTATAATATTTGTTTAAAAAAGTAAAAAAAAATATCTATACATTGCAAAAAATGAAATATAATTGTTTATGTGTACATGACAAAGTAATATAATTCAGATGCACACTCAACAGACATATGAGATACTACTTGCAGCAAAAGATATGACAATGAAATATATTTGATTTTTCATTCTAATCATTACTTACTTACAATATATATATATATATATATGTAGTTATTATATATAATCTAGTTATATATATATATATATATATATATATATATATATAATAACTAGATTGAAAAAGATATAGAGATAAAATTGGTTATAGAGTAGGCAGAAAACACAAAGAGGTAAGTATTGGAACATAAAGCAAAGTTTTATTTTAGAGCATATAACTGATTAATATTATACAGCATTATAATTTATTTATATGAAAAAAATATAAAAATATATTATTTACTTACAACTTTTCATTATTGGCATTAGGTTATATTATATATTAACATAGCAGCACAAATGGGCCTTTTATTCAACAACACTGAAACAAATCAATGTTTCACAGCAATATAAATTATTTATATAAAACAAAATATGAACAATATTATATAATTACTGCTAATAAAAAGTATTACCTTTAACATTTTTTTGAAAACTACATTATATTGGCAATCCTCATTGTTTATAACTTACAAGCTTAAGAGAATATGGTCATGTGATATATAACTCTTATTTTGACTATTTATAGTCTCTGCCTTAAGTCTTATGCAATGTTATATTGCTAAGACTACTAATATATGGTATGGCTGAAGATCTATCAGCCCCATATAGCTATTTGAGTTGGATAGCTGGGTTTGAAGACATGTAGGTGTCTGAAAATTTCAGATTTTCCACTCAATAGATAACTTTTAGTTGAATGCTGGCTTTGAGTTGGTATTTTTAGATCTAGTGTCTGAACCTACCCTGGCACCTCTCTCAGGAGTGCCAAAGCACGAAACCATGGTCAGGGGTTTGGGGGAAGGGGTTCCTGACAGAAAGGGTTCCTGACAGAGATATTTTAAGTGCTTTCTCTGGCTGAGCATTTAACACAAAAAATTGTTGAGGAATTGGCAATCCTCATTGTTTATAACTTACAAGCTTAAGAGAATAGGGTCATGTGATCTATGACCCTTATTTTGACTACATTTATTGTAGTTTCTAAGCTTTCATATTTACATATATATGTGTCTGGATTTATAATTGTTTTCTTGGAAGTAATAAAAACACCATTAATTGTTTTCCATGGTTTTGAAAAATGAAGACAAGAAAAGTGAAAAACTTTTTTTTACTAAAATGTTCATAAAAATTACAATTTTTAATCAATAGAAAAAAAATACTGTAAGAAAGCCAAGACTATGCTGAAGAAAACAATGTATTACACATGCAAATAGTCTTTATGAATTGTATGCTACATAGATTTAAATTCTCTGATTGATCAAAATTGTAATAAAAAAAACTCATCATAGCTAATCAACTGAAATTGTTGAGTTTTTTTTATAGTATAGCTTTCCCAATCTTTTTTTGGACACACCCCAACTAAGCATCTTTAAAATCCTGACCAACCACCCTTATTCCATGACACTATTATTCAAAAAGTAAACCATTCACATAGAGGAATCCTAAATCACCATTAACAAAAGAACAGTTGAAGTATAATGAAGTTTTAAAACCACTTAAGTTGCTGCAAGTAAAGATGAGTAAAGATTATTTAAACAAAAAGATGCTGAGAAGATAACATGGAAAGAGGGGAATTTAAAAAAACATTCATAGTTAAATTTATAAATAATAAGATATAAGAACAATTAGCAGGCTTTCAAATTCTCTATTAATAATTAAAAAAAATCCACTGTTAATAACTCATTCTCAAATTATTCCCCTTAAAAATCAAATTGTCAGCTGTGGGGTATATATTTCACATTGGGAATCACTGCTTTAAAAAGAGTGAAGATTTAGATGATTAGAAAAAAGGATGCAAAAAGAATGTAATTTTTTTAGTTACATTTTAAAATAATAATAATAATAATAATAATAATAATAAAGTGAAAAGAAAAATAGAAATTGCAACGTTGATCTGGACAAATAAAAAGAATTTATTGGAAAAATATGAAATATACAGCAAAATATAATGGATATATACAGGGTCTTTAAGAGAAAATGTGAATCCCAGGGCAACTAATATTTTAGCGGTTCTTCAAATTTTAAAGTAAGAACGTGGGAGAGAGAGACAAAAAATGAAAGTTTTTACTTCAGGGCTAAAAACAGGACTCCAGGAGCAGTTAGTTACAAGTCACAGAAACAAGCAAGTAGATCAGATCCAGATAGCATTTGGATGGGCTAGATTCACTCTAGCACTGTTAGTATCATAAAACACTGTTATCACAGAACTGACTAACAATGGGCTGAGGTTATAAGTTCTGCCTGTCACCAAGTGCTATAGTCACTTTCATCACAGAGTCATCAAATTGGCACATTATTCCTAAACTGGCTTACCTTTTTGACTCATGATATATCTACTTGGAAAAGTTTATCTCAAATATTTTTTGGGAAAATTTAACTGTAAAATTAAGGCCATTCTATGAGCTGTGACATCACTGCCTTCTATATTTTTGTTTAACATATTGAGTTGCCAAGTTGAGGCTCTTAATGTTGTAAAGTTTGGGGAAGCTGTTCCTCCTATCCCACCCCATCTCACTGGTCCTGGCTATATATATAAAGGGACAAAAAAAATTTGATTGAAAGATTTACAAAACATTTGAAATTCTCCAATGAAAGTTTATATTTAATGAGTAGTTTAAATAATTAAAATTTAACATTTTTAACCTATTTCTTTTTTATTATATTTAATACAATGTATTTCATCCTTAAATTATTTTATAACTTATATTTTTTGTGACATTTCTAGGATTAATAATGAATAGGTCAACATTTTACTATTTCTATTATGTTTCAAAGCATACTTTGTTGATCAAAAAACAATGATTACATTGGTAAGATAGGGCTTACACAGTAAGCATAAGTCTGTTCCTGTGTCTCTTGAGCTCTTTATGTTATGTTTTTGCTACTCTTAAGGCATTGAAAGTTGCCAGAATTCAGCTCATCTAATTTTTTTTATATACATTATGTTGATGGACCCCATCATGTGTGTCCTGCTGGTTTTGGTGTATTGTGTTCTTTTTTTCTTAGTTTTTTTTATTCTATCTCTTTTCCTGTTTTTCAACTATAGTGCTGATTTTAGTTTAAATAGTGACAAAGTTGCAGCAAAAATATCTGGTGGTGCTAATATGTTATCCCTTTCTTTTATTTTTTTTAGATTGTGGTGGAATGTATTGAGGTTTTGTTTTGCATTGTAGTCAAAATTGAATTTACATCTGGTGTACCAATATGCATACAAGCTAAATGCTGCTGCCCTTATTATTGGGATTGCATTTTTTGTATACCAGGAGAATTTTTGCCATTGTTGTGTCTTTCTGACGATAGTTATTTATCATTATTTGTCTTATCTTTTCCAATCCCAGACAATCATTTAGAAAATGATGTGTTTCTTCTTCTCTTTGGCACAACCTGCACAGTGGGTCTATTTTCATGAAGAACCTTTTAAAATGGATGAAGTGTGGTGTAGGCAATGCATTCAGATTTACTCTGACTATGAAGTCAAAGAATTTAGCCTACAGGTACCAATTTTTATATTTTTTTAGGAGCTGTGCATTGTTTATTTCAAGGACCATTTTGTTGTTGATATCTTGTTGTGTCTGCTCTATTAGACTATGTATGTGTCAGTATATGTATTTAATTGGGTTAGACATGGTTATTTTGTCCCTTTGATTTCTTATGCTGTCTAAAAGTGTGGCTATATAGTTGTCTTTGGGAAGTGGTCAGTCAGTGGGTATTATATCTATTATTTTTTGAATATTTGGAAACTTTGTAAACATTGTAATCAGCAGGTTTATTATTTTTTGTGTGTAGAAAGTTGAAATTGTATGTAGTCCAAGCCCATTTAGTTTTGTGGGTTGGCTTAATTGGCTCATTGAAATGGCTACCACCTTTTTATTCCAAAGTAGTTTATTGCACAGGGAATTTACTGTTGATATAATTTTTTTGGTAAACTTTATCACTGGTAGGTAGTATGTGATTTTTGTCATTATCAGTTGGTTGAAGAGAGCAACCTTCGAGTATAGAGAAAGGTATGGTTTAGCAAGTGAGTCTGTGATTCTTTCTGTTTGTGTTAAGATTTTATCTTGTATTGTTCTTATCATCTGTCCCATTCCCAAAGGAAATGGGAAACCCAGAAACTTATTCGGTTTTCCTTGGTATATTTGTGTGTTGGTTTTCCCAGTAAAAATTGACCACACAGCTGATTTATTAGTATTTATTTTCAGATAAAATTTTGTTGTATAGTCTTCTGTTATTTTTTTGTAATGTATGTAGTGTTTCTTTGAAATTAGAAAAACCATAACATCATCCATGTAGGATATACAGAGTATGTAAATATTGGTGTTTAGTATTTGTATTCCTTGTAATTTTTCCTTGATTTTTTCAAGTAGAAGGTTTATGTATAGTGTGAAGAGTAGTGTACTTAGTGGAGATCCCTGGGGGATGGATTGGTTAGGGTAGAAAGTTGGTGATGTTCTTCCATTTAGCGTAATGTATATCTCCCTATTTAGGAGTAGGTTGGCTATCATGTATAAGATTGTTCTTGGTATTTTTGTTTTTTTAATTGATTGATTAGTTTGTTGATGGGGGCAGAGTCAAAGGCACTTTCAAAATCCAATTGTACTACCATGGCCTGTGTTTTTTTATTATCGTTGAATTTACTATTGTTTTAAATATTAGAGCTGCTTGGCCTGTTGAAGACCCTTTTTTAGCATATTGATGTTCCAATATCATTGGTAAGATGTAGGGTTCTATCTTTTCTTTTAGTATTTTTTGTACAATTTTGATTCCCAATGGCTCCATTGAAATGGGTCTTAAATTTGTAATTTCCAAGATGGATTCTATTTTTTTCATGAAAGGGATCATTGATATCAGGATTAAACCTTGTATGTTATATAATTTTTGTGAAAGTTGATTTGCTAGTTGACATAGTAATTTATTTGTAAATTGACTTAGATGAGTTAGTACAAATTTTGGGATCCCGGGTGGACCTGAGTGACAAGTGCTTTGTAATGTTGTGAGTATTCTTGCAAAATCTTCTGTTTTATAGGGGATTTTGTTTTCAGGTTTTTCAAAGTATTTTTTTGGAATCTTCCATAGGTTTTTTGTAGTGAGTTTACTTCTGAAGTATTGAAAGATGGGTTCTATCATGTTATAGCCTGATCACTTTATTTCCTGTTATAATTGCCATAGGTACTTTGTTAGTTGATGGATATCCTAATTCCCACCTAATGTAATCATGGGTCAAAGTGTGTTGTTTTCTGTTAAACATATTTTTTTGATGGCAATATAGTTTTAATTGGTTACATGGTTGATTGCCAATGTTATGAGTTTTGTTGGTGGGCTTGTTTTTTGTGTCATATGATTGATATTATAAGATATGGTTTCCGTGAAAGCTATATATTTTGTTATTGGGTCAAGATCCATTTGATTTAGTTTGTTTATTCCTATGTATATTTCTGAGAAAAGAACTTTCTGTGTATTGATTTGCAGTAGAATTCTTATGGTTTTCTGTAGATAGTATTTTTGGTTATAGTTTGTATCTAAATTTATTTTTATTATTTGCACTGCATGATCTGAGAAATGTGGGGGGGATAGACTCATTTCTATTGCTTGATGCAGCATTGGGGAATATAACATCATGGATATCAGAGTTCCATATCTGCTGTTATAGAAAGATATGGAGTTTGTTGGTAGGAATCCTCCATTCATAAGTGGTATTGCTAATTGGTGAATCCACTTATTAACAAACTTTTGGTAGCTCATGTTAAAATCCCGTTAGTATTGTTGGGTAAGGATTGCTTGCCAGCATTGAGTTTATTGTTGCAATTATTCTATTGATTATAATTGGCCCTGGTGGAATATATATATATATATATATTCCATTCTCATATCAATATCAATCAATATCATATATATATATATATATATATATGATATTGATTGAGAAATTTTTGTGGTAAAAAGTTGTGATTATTAGGTTTGAGTCTATGTCGATTATTTTGAAAGTAGTGAAGGGACAATTCCGGCTTATATATATTCCTGTCCCATTGGCTGGTGCAGATGAGTCTCTTGAGCATGCACAAAAACCTTGTGTGCTCATGACTTGTGCAGGGTCAATTTTTGATCCACTATGTATTTTGGTTTCAAGGAGCCCCAAGATCCTTGGTTATGTGATTTGTATCCATTTGTTTATATTCTGTATTTTTGTTCTGGAGTTTATACCCCTTACATTAACTGCAGCTAACTTTTATAATCATGCTGGTTTTTGATTTATAGATTTTTTGCTTTGAGATGTGTTGACTACTTTATTTTTTTAGTTGTTGTTGGTATTGTCTCTGTGTCTGTATTTTTGTTTTTTAAAACTGGTGTTGTTTGTGGTTTGTATGTGTCTGTGTTTATATGTCTGTGTTTAAAATGATCACTTTCACTGTCATATTTTGAATCAGTTAGTCAGTAGTTCATCATCTGTTTCCATTTCTATATTCTTTTCTTTTTCTTGAATTTTCCTTTTTGCTGGTTGGAGTTCTTTTGCATTAGTTTTGATTTTTTTAATTTCTCTCTTTTTTGTTTCCTTTTGCTGTTTTCTTTTGCTTTCTTTTGTTATATTCTCAATTTCTGGAAGGCTTTCTGCAATTTTATCCATGATTTCAGTAGCTGTCTTGTTTAGAATTCTGTGTTTATCTTGGCCAGAGATATCTGTTTTATTTTCTATTGTTTTTGTTGTGTCATCTTTGATTTTTTCCCATTAGACTGTGAGTCTTCATTTTCTTCTATTTCCATTTCAATTATTTGTTCTGTATTTACAGGTGTAGAAGTGTTTGCATTTTTATTTTTCTTTGTTATTGTATTTGTTTTGTTTAAATAGAGTTTTTGAAAGTGTGAATTTGGTGGTTGTGTGTTATTATCTGTGTTTACTGTAATCATTTCTACTAAATTGGAATTACTTTGGGTTTTTTTTTTTATGTTTTCCTTACAAACAGTCACTATGTGTCCTCTTTTTCCACATGCAAAACATCCTGGTTTGAGCTCTCTTATATACAGGTGAAGTATGGCTTCTTGGTCCGTGATGTGTTGGGATGTTTTCTGGCTCTATGTCTTTGTGTAATTTGACTTTGTATTCATAACTGTTTGATAATATTGGGATTGCTGCTTCTTTGATATAGATTTGTTGGAAATATGTTACTTTTCCAAAAGGGTTCATCATCCTTTGAAAGTCATCTAGATTGTACCCAAAGTAGGTATTTTTTGATAACTCCAGTTATATTTTTATATTTATTTTGATCAACTTGTATTACTGCAAAATTTCCGATTGTTTTCATTTTTTTAAACTGTTCTATTTGTTTGGAGCTTTTGAATTATGGTCGACTATAAAACTGACTGAATCGATAATTTAATCGATAATTTTATTTTTTTCTAGTGCCTCAGGTAGAAGTGGCTTAGGGGAAAGTATATAGTGAGCAGTGATTGTCTGTTACTGCTAGCACTACTGAGTTGTCCATGAAGAATCTTTTAAATGTTGTAAGGAGTGTCCGAGGTATTGTATTGTTGAATTTTTCTCCAATTGTTTCTAGCATTTCATCTCTCCATTCTGTGAGTGTGGGAGGTAATGTTTGATCTTGTTCTGATATGTTTAGATTCTTTAGATCTTTTGCTGTAGTTCTTCTGAATCTGTGGGGTCTACCCTGATTTACATTAGCACTAGGGCTTGCATTAACGTTAGATTTTTTTGCAATTGTAGCATATGTGTTACGTAGGGCATGTGCTGTGTTGGCTGCTAGACTGAAATTTTTATCAGTCTTCATAATGTTACTCATTAAAACTATTTTTCTTTTTTATTATTTTTGTTAACTGTTTCTTAATTGTACTTTTAACAACTCAATAATTGATTTATTGTTGTTTTCTATTTTAAAACTTTTTAATCATATTATTTCGAACGTCTTTTATTTTTCGGCCATGTCTCTATCACAGTATTAGATAATCATTTGCTTTTCCTATTAAATTGTCATAAAACTTTACTATTTATCTTTTTAATCAAAAGGTTATGTCTGGTCTACTTAGTATGCGATTATTAATCAGAAAAAATCATAATTTTGATGTTTTTGATTTATAAAAGGTTAGAGCTAAATTAGCTTACCTGTATGCGGGAGAGTACCTAGGTGGCGTATTACTTCACAATTACTATTTCTATTATGTTGATAAGAAGTTAAATAGTTAATGCTAATAATAATTTTAAAATGGCAACAATTTATGAGGTTTTACAATAAATATAATAATAATTAACAATCTTTTTTTTTTTTACTTACTACAATAGCATTTCATATTGTTGGCAGACTAATGACTGAATTTCTGCCATAGAGAAATATCACTGTTAAATAAATAAAGTTCGTATTTTTATTCATAAATATTCACCCCATAATAAACTGATGAATATCAGGGGTGCTTAATCAAACGATCATGATTTAATTGTCAAATTACATTTTTTGGTAGATCTTTCTATTTTTTCAATCACATTAATATTGCATATAAAATAGCTTGTTTTTTTGTTTTTTTTAAGAATTTAGTGAATCAGAAGTTTTAAATATAAATATAATTAAATTAAAAATTTCTGAATGATGAACACCTTGGAGATTATTCATTTTCTTTTATAATTTAATTTTAAAAAATTGCTAAGTCAGCATAATATCAAAAATCTTAATGATATTTTTAAAATTTAGATTCTATTTCATTATAAATGTTTATATTTTAATATGTGTATTAAACATTGAATTCAGATTCTAACACTATTTTTTGACCAATATATGAATCAATTGTGACTTTAGCTACTGAAAAAAAGTAGCTCATATCTATAAAAAGATTGAATATCCCTAATATACATTAAGAATGCAATAATCTCCACTTATAAAACATGAATACAAGAGCAAAATAAATAACATTAGTCACCCTAAAAATATATATATATCAGACAGCCATCACCTAATATCATTCAACAGAGAGTGCCACTAGACCTCTAGACTAGAATTTTTGGTTGACATGGATATTTATTACAAGTGCCTACACAACTGTTCACCTATTTATTAATCTCACACAAGCTGAAATTTTATAACAAAGCTCATATGTGGTGCAAGACCAAGACCATGAGAGAAAACATATAATGAACAATACTAAATAGGCCCTAAAAACAATATATATATATAAAGGTATCGGAAGCTTTATTACACTTGATCCAATGCTGAATCAATAATGACTACTATTTTTATGTGGTAAATAAGCTTAGGTTAAAATAGATCAAATATATAAAAGAGCATATGCAGAAACGTAGCTGATATCAATGCTAAATAAAAATAAATAGAAGGCCAACTAGATAAATAAACCTTCCCATGGTATCTAAAAAGGATCATTTATATGCATGCACACAGAAAACAATAATCTCTGTTTCTTTCAGGCATGTGTGATATAAATGCAAGAAACTGCTATGACTTTTGGTTGAACAGGTATATAAAAAATTGTCATACACACATCCACATACATCAAGTAAAAATGAATACATCAAGTTCTGAGACTTTATTAATTACAACCGTATCTAAAAAAAATTTTAATCAATAGTTTTTTTTTCTTTAAATCTAACTTACAAAGAACTCTTTGTACTTTTGCTCAGAAAACAATGATGAAATTGAAGGGCGAGGGGATTAGTCTGAAGATTCATTTTACTAACTGTTAATTTTTAAGAGTTAAAAAAAAACTGATTTTAGTAAACTATTAGCACTTTATTAACTGACTGATCAATTGTCAAAGAAATTGAAGATATCAAAAGAATTGAAACCAGAAATTTTATAATTTACAATAGGCTAAGATCAAAATTAATAATTTAATTGAAATATAAAAACAAGTTATACCTTAATAAATATATGATTATTTATATATACCCTGATATCATTGGCTTACTAATATATATATAATGATCATGTAAAGATTTTATCATTAGTCCATAGTGACATGAACGGAGAGCTCTTACTTTTTATACAGATTATATTTAAAAGAATATATACTGTTGGCAGATTGATATACTTTCACAGGATCTTTTTTTTGTTTCTTGGTTGTCGAGAAGTGCTTTGCTATAATGAGGTCTATCATGTTGGCAGTTGGTTGTTCAGATGAATTTAGCACATGCTGGCTAGAGAGTGGTTGTTTCTGGATAGGAGTTTATCCTTTGGGTGCCTTATCCACATATGGCTTCAGATGTGGCAACTGGAATAAATCTGGGGTTCATTTTCTAGATGGGCACATATAATATGGGAGGATCAAATTACAAGTAGAATAATAGATTCTAACGAAATCACCAGAATACAATGGAATAGAATAATTAATAATTTTTAGTTAGTCTTATATGGACACACTGCTTATTGTTTGTCCCAATCAGGAATTTAAAGAATCTCCTCTATCAGCACAACAGTGATTAAAATTTCTTAAAGAAGCCAGAAAATTAATTAATTATAAAATTTTAGATTAATTAAATTGATTGAAGGATTTTCCAGATAACAATGCTTAATGAAATAAAACTATATTTTTTTAAAACTCTTAATTAATGAAAGGAATTATAGTGGATAAAAAAAATGTTACAACATAGGCATTGTTTCTTGCCTCTAAAAAAAATTTTAACAGAAAGATAATAAAATTGGTTACAAAATTTACTTTTTTAAAAAAAAGATTCTTACATTGACATATCCAGCTAATTTTAAAATTCTTTTTTTATTGTTAGGGTGTGTACATATATATATATATATATTATAACTCTCACTAAAACACAACTTAAATTTTAAAAAACACAATTGAATTACAATTAAGTTTGCTTGGCTGACATATGAATTAAATTTTGAGATCAGCAAAAACATCTCAATACATTTCTTCATTCATAATGACTGATAAATATATATTTAAAAATAAGCACTATATATTATTTAAAATATTAAGGTCCTTTCTATTTAATTAAAAATTAAGTTATAATTCTTTGAGAGACTATTCTAATTGCTGATTTATAAAAAAACTAAAAGATAATTTCATTCATTACTTTTTAAAGATTAAACTATATTCATTTTTATATCTTTTATTCCTTTACATTTAGCTGATAAATTTTAACTTGTACACTAACTTCAAGTTCATTTATAGGGAATACATGCACACCCAGTTTATTTTTGTGCAGATTTTTTTTAATGTGGTTTTGAAGTTATGAGATTCATGTTCCTTCTTAATATCTTTTTATTCAGTTTTCGTTTATGCAATAAAGAACTTCATATTCCACTTAAAATCAGGATTTCTTTGTTTTATATACACACATTATATTTTACATACTTTAAATGCCTGTTGGAAAAAGATTTGGCAATAAATTTAGATACTGTAGAAGATTTAGAAAAAGATAATGAAACAGAAGTGGAATCTGTTCATTTCATAGCTAAAATGATTCAAGAAAGTCTTCAACTTTCTAATCAATTGGACAATCATTTTATTGTTAAAGACATGAATTATGAATGAGATCTTAAATTCCAATGAGAGCTAAATAGTTGTATGTCTGGATATCACAAGCTTCATAAACATTTAGTAAAATCATCATCTCAAAACTTAATCACCGATTACATTGTCGACAGAAAACCATTAACTTTTAGGCTGAAAATTTTTTTATTGGCCGAGTAAATTAAAGTTTTAAATGTTTGATTGGTTCAATTACAGAATCAGAAGCAAAAATATATTTGTCTTTTAATATTAGATTCATTTGTAAAGAGCAAATTAATAATATGTCAGATTATGAAAGTGAACAAAAATTATTTTAAAAAAAAATTCTATTTATAATTATAAAAATATTATATAGTGGAGAACCTAAAAAGAACATTTGTAATCTATTAGAAAATGCAGCGTACGTCATTGTAAAAGTAAAAAATTTTTACTAAAATCTTAACTATTTTTCTAAAATAATTATATTTTCAGCAGATTTTATGAAAATAATTTATATGTAAAAAAAATATGGAAAAATACTCTAAAATATAAATTTTCATTTTGAATGTCAAGTGCTCCCTTTGGTTCAAAATGAGCAGCAACAAATCAGTGCCTTAGAGTACTTTTTAAGCTTTAAAAAGACTGTAAATTTGCTATGATGATGCAAAAATTGAGTTTTAGAGTGACTTGAAGCCATGAATGAAAATTTTTAGTTGATGCACTTATTAAACCCAACATGAGACTGATGTTGGCGCTAATTGTATTTCCTCTTATGACAAATCTGATTTCTTATTAGTTCTCAAATGTACCCACATATTGTCAAATAATGATAATGATTAAAATATGTATGAAAAAATGTAAAATAAATTACACATAAAAATATATTGTTTTGAATAAAATTAAATAGTTAATAAAAAAAATATAAATAGTTTGTCTTGTATCAATTTTTTTTAAATATTTGAAATTTTTTATTAGTTATACTTTATTTCCTTATTTTTTTACGCGAATTTTAAAGTAATTTTACCTTGTTGCTTTGCTTTTATGCAATTTTTGTAAATTATGGAATGTATTCCACATTTTTCAATGTAAGTTAAGTCTATTTTTGTGTGATTTCTTTTATGCATGTTTTTTGTGGAACCTAACTATTGCATAAAAAGAGACCCAGGTGTATTTAATATTTTCAACAGGGTGTTCATAAAAATAAAAATCATAATCACCTCATTGTTTAACACCAGTTTTGATTTCAACTAACAGTAACAATGCTTTCTACTATTCCATTATGTAGAAACTATATAATATAAATAAACTTTGGTGGAAAACTAGCTTGTTGCAAACATTACCAACAGACTTTTTAATAACTATATCAAATGCATAAATCATGCTTTTGTTTGTGACCTTTTTTTGCATTTTTTTATAATAAAAAATATAACTTAAATAGTTTAATTTTTTGAAATGATGTAGATTCTGATAAACATAGATAAAAGCAATCTAGTCAATAAAATTCTTTGACAAGACTTTTCTATAGTAAATTTCAATAATATTCTATCAATAATATCACATGACTTTCTCTTAAAAGTAGACACATTCCATGTAATCTAAAGTTATTTATTTGACATATAATATTATAGCATCATAGAATTATCGTCTCCAGTCTAACTTTTGCCTTTATCAGTGAGACTATGATTTAAAGCTTTAAACCAATACCCAGAACTTTAAAAAAAGTAATATTTTGAATTCAAATTAACTTCACATTGCTATATGGATCTAAAACCAGGCCACTTTTTATATATTTTGGGAACCCTAGTCTTATGAGAATTTATAGGCTGCTTTTACTCTTTGACTAGGAGTTAATATCAACATTATCATATGACTTTTTCATATATTTATTTATATGCTTCCAAGAACAGTTTTATCATCCTAGTATACAAATGATTTCTCAGATTACAATAGATGTCTCCCCAATAGAAGACAAAAAGCTGTTCCTTGAAGTATGCAAATAAGCATATAAAAAACATATGATATTGTTGACAATATTAACTTTATTAGACAGGAGGCAGAAGGATTCTACAATTATAAACTGAGCTCTGAAATAAAAGAAAACTAATTTAATGTCAGATCTATATAATTATGCAAGCAAATTAGCTCAAGCTCAACCACTTCTAAATGGTTTTATTTAAGTTACAATCTCTGATTATTTGTTGGTTGGTTGGTTGGTTGGTTTCTTTATTAATTCGGAAACATTTTTACTGAGGTTAAAATAAAATTTTGAAATTTGAATTTAGTATATTTATATTCAATATAATTTGTTGAAATTTGTTGCATTTCTTATAATTCATTGGCAATGCAATATGATTCTAAAATATTTTAGGTAGGTGATCTAGATTCTTAAATTCAAAGAACTGGATGGATAAAGTTTTAAATGTTTCTATATCAAATTTACAATTCATTCAAATCACTTTAACACATTTTCAATAATAGAACAAGAGGGTAATATATATATATATTGAACCAGGTCCATTTAATAGAGGTTGTTTAATTGGGTTTAAACCTTATTTAACATAATTTTAAATTTTATATTTTTAATATTACATGAATGGACTGACCCTTCAAGCAGAGGGGAGAATACCATTGATAGCAGAGCCATCAATAATACTCACAGTCAGACTGAGCTATGCAAAGTATAACATGATCACATTTCCAGACTGTAGTAACCTCGAATGCTAGATTCAAACCTCTGCCATCCAAAGCATTTTATTTGTTTTGAGGATCAACCTCAGGCACCAGCTAATCATAATTCATAATTAGCATGCCTGGATGCCAGGCCTACAATCCAGTACTTGAAATATCCCATGACTAGCTCACACTCTGTCTCAGGGTCCAGCATATTTACTTAACACATAAAATAATTACAGTAATTTACTGGTGTTGCAATGACAAGAGAGAAACAGAAAATAGACAAAATAACAATTAAAGCAAACATTAATATTTAATTATTTATGCACACATATATTTAATACAATATAAAATAACAATAAATTTTCACATAAGAAAATTTTAAATGATTACTTTAGGCTATAGTTTTAATAGTACATTAATTAAAGTTCACTTCATTTAAATTTATATGTGCACACAGCTATTTAAAAGTATATTTATCCAGGTTTTATTTTGCATGCATTGTCCCAATGGTTTTTCTTTCCAACCAGTTGGCCTTTTGTTCCTCCATCGATGGCTTCATGGCTTTTCTTCTGGGTTTATGTCAAATAATGAGAGAAGGAGAGTATGTAACAGCTTTTACTTTATAACTTCGTCATTGATTACAGGTCCTGATCCAGAAGAATAGTTGATGGCTGATGACTTAGTGCATGACACCCTGTATGTGGCATCTCCATTAATGTTGATTGCAGCAGTAATGATTGTCTTACTACTCCAATTAAAATTTCTGAATATTCTGCATTCTTTAGAAAAAACCTGAACTCCAGACTAATAACAAATTGATGACAGGAATAACTTGATCACAAAATGCAGACCAGACTGTATAACAATAGAGAGAGTGAGTCTATATACTTTTTTCTCTCCTATTGTTTTAATTTCTTATCTTTATTTTAATTTTGATCTTAACTTGAAATCTGACTTTTAATTAATTTTACATTTCTTTAATTAATTGATTTTTACATTTACCTTAATCTTAATCCATTCAGATTCAACTAAACAATCTTGATAAGATAGTTTCATTTTTTTTTAATTAATACAATTTAATCAGTAATCTTATAAACTAATTAATTACATTTTTCAGAGTTTTACAAACATTTTATTTTTAGAGACTAAATTTTAGTCCAATTTCACATTGGCTTATTTTATACATTATAAAAGTTTTTCATTACAAAGAGAGAGAAAAAAGGAAAGATTTTCCTTCCCACTTGCTAAGAAGTTTTTGTTCTAAAAGAAAAAAATATATTATGTAGTACTTTTATTTTTGCAAAATTTCATTTTAAAGATCTTAAACCTAATAAAATTATTAAAAAAAAAATTATGAAACATGTAAACGCTATTCAGTAGTGATACTATATATATATATAGTCATGGTATAAGTTGACATGTATGAAAGTAATATGACCACTATTGGGTGCACCAGGTTGTAATCTGAAATGAAACAAGAAAGAATTATTATTCTAAATAATTTTTTTAAACTGATCTAAATTTCTTTGTTTAACAGTCATATTTATAACAATAAAGTAGTTGTTGTGATACATGAACACCCACCACACAATATAAAGAATACTTTATTATTACCTTTAACTGAACTAAACACTAATGATAGAAAGGTAATGCTATAGTAATAATAAAACTTATTTCTTACATCATTAATAAATTGAACTGTAAACTTATGTATTAAAACATGATAAATAAAGCATGATAAATCTTTTATAATTCTCTTATAACCCGATCTAAAAATGAATCTGTTTAATTAATATTTGAATACCTATCATATTACTTTTTAATCTTTACTTTAAATTCTTTTTAATTAATATTTGATTAACTAAATCCTACTCTAAATAACAATGTAACTATGCAAGAAGGGCATGCAAAATGCCTTATTACTATTGATACAAAGATTACACAGAGACCTCCTGAACCACTGCCCAATAAAGGACAGCATCAGGACTCAAACCATTATGCATAAGTAATCTAATGTAGAGATTACTTTCATCAATATGCAAGGCACTCTATCCCTAATTTTATTCTAGATGTCTATACAAAGGAGCATAACCAAGATTGGCAAATAACTTTGATTCAACCAAAATCTCTCCTAGGAGATGTCTATACAAAGAGGCATAACCAAGATTGGCAAATAACTTTGATTCAACCAAAATCTCTCACAATCTGAATTATCCAGAGCAAAAACTAAACTTAACCTTTTCCAGGATTTCTCCAATCAAAAATGGTCATAGCTTCAACTTGCTCGAATTTCATCATTTTTAACACTACGGTAAAGAATTTATGGTCATTTTAAAGCTTAACAAAAGTCCTGTAAGATGCTGCCCTCTCTTAAATTATTTTACAAATAAAAAGTCAATATTTTTGACATTTATACTTCAACAATGGTAGATGGCAGGTTTTCACTAGATGCTGATTGGTTGGTTCTCATTTCAACAAAAGAAGAGGACTAATTAATAATTTTCATCACTCCAACTTCTTTGTTTTGCATTTCAAAATGAAAATGAATGTTTTAGAGTGTTTTTTTTTAGTATTTTTTTTTATATGTTATAACTTTTTTCATAAAATATACTGAAAACATAATTATTTGAGAAAAACAATAAGATTTTAGTAAAAAATTGTATACTTTTAGATGAACGTAAATTGAAAAAGAAACCAGCGCTAACAACAATTTTGATAATTGTCAACAGTTTACATTGTCCCAAGCTTTTTATTTGATTTTCAAATAAAAATTAAAGTTTTAGAATATTTTGCTGGCATTTATTACCTATAATGTATTTTGGTAAAATATGCTGAAAATATAAATTATTTTAGGAAAATAGTAAGATACTAGTAAAAAAAATTTTACTTTTACAGGAACCTAAATTGAGAAAGAAAATCAGTGACATACTTCAACATTTTCTAATAAGTTAGTGAATGTTCTTTTTAAATTTGCCACTATAAAATATTTTAATAATGACAAACAAAAATTTATTTTTTGAAAAAACTTTTGTTCACTTTCATAATCTGACAAATTATTAATATACTTTTTACAAATGAAACTAAAATGAATATAATATTAAAAGATGAATATATTTTTACTGCTGATTCTGTAATTGACCAATCAAAAGTTTAAAGTTTTACCTCATTTGGCCAACCAAAATTTTTATCAGGGAAGGGTTAAAATATCATATAAATAAAATATTTGACCCTCTTAATTATTAACTATCCTAAAATTTTTGTCCAGGAATTGACCAAATCAAGAGTCATCAGATCCCATAAAAGATAATATCAAAATTATACATAAAGATATTTAAATTATTAATATTATGAACAAATATAATTATTTTATATTAGAATCATGCTCCATTGCTTTTAATATTATATCCCTAACAGTTTGAGACATTAGCAAATATTTTTATTTACAAAAGAGTTCATAATTACCCAATCCAAAATGTATTGCATTGTTACATGGGGAAAATCAAATGTACATTCTTGCATTCGTCTATAACACATTGGAATTTGAATTGTCCAGCTTAGAAGTATTGGTGGGAGAGATACCGCCACTGACAATAATATAATGTTCATAGCTTATTCATATGTGTATGATGGTAATTGTCCATTTTCCCAGATGGAATGCTTCAGCTATCTAGTGATTGATTTTTGTCCTTTGTGTGATGACACTTCTTTTACCATTTGGTCTCTGATGGGAAAAGCATTCCCCAGAGAAATCATGGCTTTAATTAGCCAGCATACATTGGAACTTCTCTGATATAAAAATTACACAGAATAATCATGTTATATATCAATTTATTTATATACTGTTTGCAGAGACATCCCTCATCCTTTCATTTAACATTTTCTTTTTCACTTTTCTTGCTTTAATTCCTCTTTTAAGAGCAATAACAAAGAAAATATCACAGAAATATTTCTCCTTTGTTATTTAAAATTCCTTATCTTCTCAGCTTAGATTTTTAAGATTCTGGATCCTTAATTTGTGATGCAATTAATGACTCATTTATAAAGAATAAAATCAATAAAATTATTTGTTTAACATTTTAAACAATGGAACAAATTTATTTCTCTCCCCCCCCTCCAGTTTACACACCAAGGTATAATTAACAGAAAATTTTGCACTTGATTAATTAATAGATTAGTATTACCAATTTATTTTAGTCATAGATTAAACTAATTAAATTTTATGTATATATAAAAAACTTAATGTTCAATTTAAAACTAAAATATCTACAAATTTTATTATTATATGAAAAAATACTGTATATATATATATATATATATATATATAAACTTAACATGAATAGCTGTTAACTTCTATGGAAAGAACATTAAATTTTCTATAAATGTCAGTTTAATCTAATTATTATTTTAATTTTGGAACCTAATAGTATATAATCTGCTACAAAATATGCACCTACAAGTGCATATTTTATATTCTATATTTTATATTCTGACTCTTAACTTACATGCTATGTTTTTGAGTATATATATTGAAACGTTTTTCATATTACTAGGCCCTTATATGCCTCAAATTTATATTTGAGCGTGAGTTGATCAAGCTGTCTCAAAAAGAAAAAAGAAAGTTGTATTTCTATTCTAAAAACACAGCTATTTTTCCTGACCAACTTCAGCCTATTAATTGTTAAGAATTGTGCTATTGACAAAATCAACTTTTAATTTTATTTCATATGGGCGCCAGGATTCCTAAGAATCCGCTGAAATATGTCGCCAGCACCTCTCGCAAGTTGTAAAACAAAAAAAAATAAAAAGATTTTTATTATATTTTTTTTTTAAGGGGTGGTAATTCTACCGTAATGAGAATTAATGATTTTTACGATTATTAGTCCTGGGCGTATTGAAACATATTGGCAAAGGTAACTTACGTTTAAATCTTATTACACTAAAAATAAATTTAATAATAAAAAATAATAACTATTATTAATAACGCACAATGAAAAGGTTGATAAAAGTAAAATCTCTTTTATTCTATCAAACTAAAATATTTATAAGTTAAATTTCATATTAACTACACAGGAAAGTACACACACACTAATCCAGATACTGAATCGATTAACAAAAACAGTGAGATTAAGCAATTAAAGCGATTTAATAATGTCCCAAGATCTTGTATAAATTTCTTTATTAGAAAGTCTCTTGAATACGAAAAGAAAAGTCTATATCAGGATGGTAGTCTAAGCTTAGATAAATAATTGTTTGCAAACTTTTAAGTCACTATCAGGAAAATTTACTCTTAACTTACCGGTAAGTTCATGTAGGTTTATGGGATTCCAGATCATGAGAATTTCCATTGGTCTCTCCTGCCGGCGTCTTCCATTATTGTTCCGTTCTATAGCTGGAGAAAAGGCACGGTTGTAGTGACCCTTTTATTGCAAAAAGCGGTCTTCACAAGGTCCGTTTCCATGCTTGCGTGACAGCTTGGTACAGCAAGGGGCATACCTGTGTAGAAGTATATTTCTTGCCACAGGTTATGCTCGTGGAAACCTCCAACTTTCAGAGACATAACTAGAAGTTAAAGAGAAGACCCAGATTGAAGTTGTCATCTCCTTTTTATATCGCGCTCCATTTTTGGAACTTCTGCGCACTCTTTTGTCTTTTTATCAGCGTATAAGATAATAATCTTATACACTCTCTCTTAAATTTAAGTTACAAAGTTCTCTTTTTTTTTTTAGCATTATTCTTCCATCTTTAATTAGCTAAAATATTTTTCTTTTAGCTTATACTTTTGGAATTCTTTTAATTTATCTGGATTAGTAATCTGTATGTCATTTATTCGTTCCAATTAGATAAAAAAAAATAAGAATGACAATTTTAACCTTCATTGCACGTTTTAACAAAAATTATACTAATCAAAAAAAAAATCTAAATTTACTTTTTTAGCTTTTACCAAATGCCAATATATTTATAACGTATATAAATAAACGTTACAATATACAAGTATCTTTACAGCAATTTTTTTGGCTAAACAAAATATTCATAATACAGTGGAGCTGGAATATGTATTATATTTTGGTTCAAGTCTCCGCACATGTATTGAACATTATAAGTAATAGCTCAAATTTTTGTTGCTAAGCTTTCATTGCAATAGAATACACATCATTTACTGAACATATACAGTATTTTTCAACATGCATATTATATATATGCTTAATTTATATTTTTCATGAATTTTTAGTTTGATAAAGAATGGAAATTAAGAAATTATATTCATGTAAACAGAGATAATTTTATCTTTTGATGTTGCTAGGAAACTATCAATTACTGATAATATCGCCTAAGCTTAAACATGTTTTCTTCATTAATCTATAATAGATATATATATATAACCCGAATGATTTTTATGTTTTGTTGTGTGTATATAAATTAATATTATAATATTCACAAAAATTTTTAAAAATAATGCAGTTTTATATAATATATTGTAATGAGACAGCGTTACATCAGTATTAAATCTAGGAAGCATAGATCAGAACGGGACAAATCGATAAACACACACACACCAGCAAGCAGCCTAAAACACTCGTAATTTTATTTTCGTAACGTGTAATAGTTTTGTTTTCTCTCATAAATACATTTATAAAACACATTGATAAAATACAGACGGTAAACGTCTAATTAAATGATTAAAGCTTTTAGATAATAAAAAAAAAATTTGCTCAATAAATAAAATATAATCTGCTCTCCTAAATAGTAAAATATAATTGTCAATCAAAAACACCACGGGGAATATAAAAATGTTTATTTTAGAAATATAGTTTTAACTAGAATAAAACTTAGAGAAAAGATTTGAGGAAAAGATAAAATGCTCGACTTCTAAATTTAAAATAGCTTGTATTGTTCTGGTAAAACACACGCACACACGCATGCATTCGAGGTGTGAAGGATAAGGTTGGTTGAGTGAGATTGCAAAATGAGATTGTCTCAAAATAAATATTGCCTTTAGCACAAAGAGTGAGTGAACAGGTAGCTCAAACGCGGACCTGAACGACAACTCCAAGAGCAAGGAACTCTGGGGGTCGATTGGATCCCAAGATATGGATCAACCCTTATAAATACTAGTCAAAATCTATTCAATGTGGGATTAAGGGATTCGATTCATTTCGATTGATACGTTATCATTACTATTGTTTATTCTCAATATTCCGAGTTATCACCTGCTCATTTTATTCCGATGCTTATGCTTTTATTTTAACAATCAAATTGTTCTGAATTAGCTTGATTTATTCCTCAGTTTGAAGATGATCACTATGAAATTAATACCAAGAGCGTCGATTGTCATGAGGGGCTAATCAACCCTTCAGTGACTGATCGGCGCTCCACTACTGAAATATCTCCGAAGCTATGAAATTCCGATAACATCGTCGTGTGAAGTTGATGCTCCTAAGAATAGAAATGTTCCGTGAAATAACCAAACTCGTCCAGACCAATCAATGTTCGTTGTAACCAAGACAAATCCTAGGTAAATATGTTTTATATTATGTTCACTCACTCAATTTAGAAACTCATAAGGCAATCTCGTAATTAACCAACATAAATTTGCACAAACAAATCTTAAAACTTTCCTCGTCATGATAGTTTATCCTTGTTACAGAACTTTGTAAACATGAACTTTGAACTTAAGCGAAGCTCAGGAAAGATAATATATTTTATCAAATAGAAAGGAACTTTATCTCGTTATTCACATTATGTTATGACTAATTATGATTCTCTGTGAGCGTGAATGTATGTGCGCGTGTGTAATAAATCAATTAATAATGTTTTCTTTTCATATTTAATAAATTTGTCAATATCTAATCAAGTTGAGCATTTCTCAAATCTTTTCACACACACTCAAAACCGTAGTTTATTTATTCTTTAATGACTTATCTTTGAAGTATATTTAGTTAAATTTAATTTTCATTTCAATTTATTTACTTTATTAATTATGTCAACATCGTGCCGTAAGTCACGATGTTTCTTATTTAACCTTAGTTAAGATAGATTTAAGAGCGGGCGGGTCTATAATCAATCGAAGTAAACGTCAAATAATTATGTTATATACGATACATCGGGGGGGATGAACTTGTAAGCCTAGTGTTCGGGGCGTAAACGAACCACCTCATTGATCAGTGACAACCAATAAATGGATCTTATGCCGTAGTCGAGTAATTAGAAAACCATGCTGATTTTTCATTAGCGGACAATGCGTCTTTTCCGGGAGGAGTCGTCCTAGAACAATCATGTAACAACCTTGAGAAACCTTATTGGTCCATGCTGGGAGTTTTGAGCTAGTGGGTGGGATTAGACTTCGAAATCGTTTTGACATGATGTAAGGTGATGCGAGTAATTAAAATCAACTTAAATAATCGTATCTGGCGCCCCCTTATGTGGATCGTGAATAACTGTCGATGTAAGAAAATAAATAAAGCCTTACGCTATGTCATGTTTATTTCGAAGCCCGTAATCTCGGTTAGATAGTCGGCCGGTTACATTGGCGCTTCCAACGTGAGGCTAGTATAAATGACGCTTCTAAACATAAAGATAAAGCAAATCTAGATACTAGCAAAAGCGGCCGAACCTGGGAGAAGACGCGGAAATGTTTATGTAAACAAAAGCTGAAAAAAAAAAAAATAATAAACAAACGGAACAAAATCGCGGCGATTCTTAACATCGCAAATATGTAAACAAAACATCGGGAACCGGAGCAAAATAAACAAAATAAATAAAACATAGCAGGAGATAAGGGAGCGGACGCCGATCGGTCGCTGTCACCATAAAACGAATAAAATCAAAAGTAAAAAGAACCACATTCCCGTAAACAGTAGTGACAAAAGTTAGAATAGGACAAAGATAAAATAAACATCAAATCATGGAAGAAGAGACAAATGAGGACATGTGGGAACAGACGGGAGAAAGTCCCATCCAGTTCAAAAAACAGGATACGCAAAATGAAGGGGATATCAAAACCCTAATAAGGATGATGACGCAAATGATGGCCGAAATGAGGGAAGATAGAGAAGAGCGGAGAAGAGAGAGGGAAGAATTTAGAGAGGAGATAAGGCAACTACTCGGGGGAAAGGAAAGGAAGCTAGAAGAGGACAAAGGGGAGGAGAGTAGTTTAACCCAAGTTAAGGAAGAAATAACTCAGAATGCGTCGAAGACGGACAGGACGGAGGCAGACCTGAGGGAGCTAAAGGAGAAAGTTGAGATCCTAACGGAGGACGTAGGAAAAGGCGAGAGGCATCAGGACGTGATGAAAGAAGCGATCAGGCAGACTGAAGAGGTGTGTCATGAAATTAGGCAACAACAGGACGAGGTCCGAGAGACAATGGGGGAGTGGGGACAGAGAATTCAAAGGATTGAAGCCGACCAGGGGCATGGGAACATGAGTAGAAGGATGGAAGAGATGGAGAAGAGATGGGAAAGGCAAATGTCGCAACGGGACACAAGTCATGTATGGGCGGAGAGGCAGATGAAAATCGAAATATTTAGAGCCGGGATGAACGAAAACCCAATGGACCACCTCGAAAGCGTCAGGAATCTGTTTCGAGAGCCGACGGAGAGAGAACCAGATCGAGTAAATATTGCGAGCGGCTACTTACAGGGCCCAGCGAGAGACTGGTGGAGAACGCTGGAGTTTAAACCCCGGTCATATGAGGAGTATAAAGAGGAAGTCTTGCGGTGTTTCTGGAACACAGCACGCCAGGAGGGGACTTATTTTAGGATCACTAGGGAGAAGTATGGGGGAAGGCCCAACGAGACGGCCACACAATTTTATTATCGGCAGGTGGCGAGCCTTCAACAATTGCCTGCATACCCTATTACAGAGACGCAGATCATATCGATAATCAGACACAATATGCCGACCACCCTAAGACGCATGATGCTGGGAAGGGATTGCAAAGGAATCCATGAAATGGGGGAATTGGTCGCGAAATTCGAACAAGAAGAGGGAATAGGGGGGCCGATGGAGGGGTCTAGTAATGAACACCCCAGAAAACGTGTACCACCGGACCGATACTAGCTAATAGGACGGAGGGAAAACGAGTTGACGACCAGGAATAGCATAAAGACAATCTTCAAGGGAACGCACAAGGGAAATAGATGCCACAAACCGGGAATGACCTAGGACACAAATCGGAATATGACGTTGGAGATGGAAAAAAAAAAGGAAAAAAAAAAAAAGGAGGATGACTAACCCCAAGCCCTGGAATAACACCGAACAAATCAAACGATCGCAAAGCAGCCTCTAGCCTATAGAGCCAACGTGTTGGCGGACCGACCGGAGAGTACCCTGCAAATCCAGGAGACGGCTGGCACATGACGGGCTCAACCTCAGTGCGGGAAATCACATAAACCATTTCGTGAGAGTTCGTGCTAGCTCACTTCCCAAACGTTGTTATTGCTGGGCGAGTCAGACTTTCCGAAATTGTAGATCGAGATCAATCATATTCTGTATCGGGGACCTCGGAAAAGTCCATCCCCATACCTCCCATCAGGGATGCACGAGACCCATTGGCCATAGTCGTCAATCGTGACATACCCTACCTTACTAAATAGTGTTATTGTATTTCTTCCGTTAAAAGTCGTGGTAAAGGGGAAGTCTGACCGCAGAGCACTTGATCCAAATTTTAAGGGAAGGCGGAGCCGCAGACGAACGGCCGGAATAGCCGCCATAAGGGGAACAGTACCGCACAAAGGAAAGGAGGACGTTGGGTCGATTCGTTGGACGCTGCACACACAAAAAAAAAAAAAAAAAGGGGGGGATTAAGGGAACACGTGATACCAGAGGGCCGAATAATTTCGCTCCTTCACCGAGCTAAAACCCGCAGCATCGGATTTTACTCTACACCGGGCGGGGAGATATGTAACGAGACAGCGTTACATCAGTATTAAATCTAGGAAGCATAGATCAGAACGGGACAAATCGATAAACACACACACACCAGCAAGCAGCCTAAAACACTCGTAATTTTATTTTCGTAACGTGTAATAGTTTTGTTTTCTCTCATAAATACATTTATAAAACACATTGATAAAATACAGACGGTAAACGTCTAATTAAATGATTAAAGCTTTTAGATAATAAAAAAAATAAATAACAAAATATAATTTGCTCTCCTAAATAATAAAATATAATATGCTCTCCTAAATAGTAAAATATAATTGTCAATCAAAAACACCACGGGGAATTTAAAAATGTTTATTTTAGAAATATAGTTTTAACTAGAATAAAACTTAGAGAAAAGATTTGAGGAAAAGATAAAATGCTCGACTTCTAAATTTAAAATAGCTTGTATTGTTCTGGTAAAACACACGCACACACGCATGCATTCGAGGTGTGAAGGATAAGGTTGGTTGAGTGAGATTGCAAAATGAGATTGTCTCAAAATAAATATTGCCTTTAGCACAAAGAGTGAGTGAACAGGTAGCTCAAACGCGGACCTGAACGACAACTCCAGGAGCAAGGAACTCTGGGGGTCGATTGGATCCCAAGATATGGATCAACCCTTATAAATACCAGTCAAAACCTATTCAATGGTTCGATTCGATTCATTTCGATTGATACGTTATCATTGCTGTTGTTTATTCTCAGTATTCCGAGTTATCACCTGCTCATTTTTATTCCGATGCTTATGCTTTTATTTTAACAATAAAATTGTTCTGAATTAGCTTGATTTATTCCTCAGTTTGAAGATGATCATTATGAAATTAATACCAAGAGCGTCGACTGTCATGAGGGGCTAATAAACCCTTCAGTGACTGATCGGCGCTCCGCTACTGAAATATCTCCGAAGCTATGAAATTCCGATAACATCGTCGTGTGAAGTTGATGCTCCTAATAATAGAAATGTTCCGTGAAATACCCAAACTCGTCCAGACCAATCAATGTTCGTTGTAACCAAGACAAATCCTAGGTAAATATGTTTTATATTATGTTCACTCACTCAATTTAGAAACTCATAAGGCAATCTCGTAATTAACCAACATAAATTTGCACAAACAAATCTTAAAACTTTCCTCATCATGATAGTTTATCTTTGTTACAGAACTTTGTAAACATGAACTTTGAACTTAAGCGAAGCTCAGGAAAGATAATATATTTTATCAACTAGAAAGGAACTTTATCTCGTTATTCACATTATGTTATGACTAATTATGATTCTCTGTGAGCGTGAATGTATGTGCGCGTGTGTAATAAATCAATTAACAATGTTTTCTTTTCATATTTAATAAATTTGTCAATATCTAATCAAGTCGAGCATTTCTCAAATCTTTTCACACACACTCAAAACCGTAGTTTATTTATTTTTTAATGACTTATCTTTGAAGTATATTTAGTTAAATTTAATTTTCATTTCAATTTATTTACTGTATTAATTATGTCAACATCGTGCCGTAAGTCACGATGTTTCTTATTTAACCTTAGTTAAGATAGATTTAAGAGCGGGCGGGTCTATAATCAATCGAAGTAAACGTCAAATAATTATGTTATATACGATACATCGGGGGGATGAACTTGTAAGCCTAGTGTTCGGGGCGTAAACGAACCACCTCATTGGTCAGTGACAACCAATAAATGGATCTTATGCCGTAGTCGAGTAATTAGAAAACCATGCTGATTTTTCATTAGCGGACAATGCGTCTTTTCCGGGAGGAGTCGTCCTAGAACAATCATGTAACAACCTTGAGAAACCTTATTGGTCCATGCTGGGAGTTTTGAGCTAGTGGGTGGGATTAGACTTCGAAATCGTTTTGACATGATGTAAGGTGATGCGAGTAATTAAAATCAACTTAAATAATCGTATCTGGCGCCCCCTTATGTGGATCGTGAATAACTGTCGATGTAAGAAAATAAATAAAGCCTTACGCTATGTCATGTTTATTTCGAAGCCCGTAATCTCGGTTAGAGATAGGCGGCCGGTTACATTGGCGCTTCCAACGTGAGGCTAGTATAAATGACGCTTCTAAACATAAAGATAAAGCAAATCTAGATACTAGCAAAAGCGGCCGAACCTGGGAGAAGACGCGGAAATGTTTATGTAAACAAAAGCTTGAAAAAAAAAAAAATAATAAACAAACGGAACAAAATCGCGGCGATTCTTAACATCGCAAATATGTAAACAAAACATCGGGAACCGGAGCAAAATAAACAAAATAAATAAAACATAGCAGGAGATAAGGGAGCGGACGCCGATCGGTCGCTGTCACCATAAAACGAATAAAATCAAAAGTAAAAAGAACCACATTCCCGTAAACAGTAGTGACAAAAGTTAGAATAGGACAAAGATAAAATAAACATCAAATCATGGAAGAAGAGACAAATGAGGACATGTGGGAACAGACGGGAGAAAGTCCCATCCAGTTTAAAAAACAGGATACGCAAAATGAAGGGGATATCAAAACCCTAATAAGGATGATGACGCAAATGATGGCCGAAATGAGGGAAGATAGAGAAGAGCGGAGAAGAGAGAGGGAAGAATTTAGAGAGGAGATAAGGCAACTACTCGGGGGAAAGGAAAGGAAGCTAGAAGAGGACAAAGGGGAGGAGAGTAGTTTAACCCAAGTTAAGGAAGAAATAACTCAGAATGCGTCGAAGACGGACAGGACGGAGGCAGACCTGAGGGAGCTAAAGGAGAAAGTTGAGATCCTAACGGAGGACGTAGGAAAAGGCGAGAGGCATCAGGACGTGATGAAAGAAGCGATCAGGCAGACTGAAGAGGTGTGTCATGAAATTAGGCAACAACAGGACGAGGTCCGAGAGACAATGGGGGAGTGGGGACAGAGAATTCAAAGGATTGAAGCCGACCAGGGGCATGGGAACATGAGTAGAAGGATGGAAGAGATGGAGAAGAGATGGGAAAGGCAAATGTCGCAACGGGACACAAGTCATGTATGGGCGGAGAGGCAGATGAAAATCGAAATATTTAGAGCCGGGATGAACGAAAACCCAATGGACCACCTCGAAAGCGTCAGGAATCTGTTTCGAGAGCCGACGGAGAGAGAACCAGATCGAGTAAATATTGCGAGCGGCTACTTACAGGGCCCAGCGAGAGACTGGTGGAGAACGCTGGAGTTTAAACCCCGGTCATATGAGGAGTATAAAGAGGAAGTCTTGCGGTGTTTCTGGAACACAGCACGCCAGGAGGGGACTTATTTTAGGATCACTAGGGAGAAGTATGGGGGAAGGCCCAACGAGACGGCCACACAATTTTATTATAGGCAGGTGGCGAGCCTTCAACAATTGCCTGCATACCCTATGACAGAGACGCAGATCATATCGATAATCAGACACAATATGCCGACCACCCTGAGACGCATGATGCTGGGAAGGGATTGCAAAGGAATCCATGAAATGGGGGAATTGGTCGCGAAATTCGAACAAGAAGAGGGAATAGGGGGGCCGATGGAGGGGTCTAGTAATGAACACCCCAGAAAACGTGTACCACCGGACCGATACTAGCTAATAGGACGGAGGGAAAACGAGTTGACGACCAGGAATAGCATAAAGACAATCTTCAAGGGAACGCACAAGGGAAATAGATGCCACAAACCGGGAATGACCTAGGACACAAATCGGAATATGACGTTGGATATGGAAAAAAGAAAAAAAAAAAAAAGGAGGATGACTAACCCCAAGCCCTGGAATAACACCGAACAAATCAAACGATCGCAAAGCAGCCTCTAGCCTATAGAGCCAACGTGTTGGCGGACCGACCGGAGAGTACCCTGCAAATCCAGGAGACGGCTGGCACATGACGGGCTCAACCTCAGTGCGGGAAATCACATAAACCATTTCGTGAGAGTTCGTGCTAGCTCACTTCCCAAACGTTGTTATTGCTGGGCGAGTCAGACTTTCCGAAATTGTAGATCGAGATCAATCATATTCTGTATCGGGGACCTCGGAAAAGTCCATCCCCATACCTCCCATCAGGGATGCACGAGACCCATTGGCCATAGTCGTCAATCGTGACATACCCTACCTTACTAAATAGTGTTATTGTATTTCTTCCGTTAAAAGTCGTGGTAAAGGGGAAGTCTGACCGCAGAGCACTTGATCCAAATTTTAAGGGAAGGCGGAGCCGCAGACGAACGGCCGGAATAGCCGCCATAAGGGGAACAGTACCGCACAAAGGAAAGGAGGACGTTGGGTCGATTCGTTGGACGCTGCACACACAAAAAAAAAAAAAAAAGGGGGGGATTAAGGGAACACGTGATACCAGAGGGCCGAATAATTTCGCTCCTTCACCGAGCTAAAACCCGCAGCATCGGATTTTACTCTACACCGGGCGGGGAGATATGTAACGAGACAGCGTTACATCAGTATTAAATCTAGGAAGCATAGATCAGAACGGGACAAATCGATAAACACACACACACCAGCAAGCAGCCTAAAACACTCGTAATTTTATTTTCGTAACGTGTAATAGTTTTGTTTTCTCTCATAAATACATTTATAAAACACATTGATAAAATACAGACGGTAAACGTCTAATTAAATGATTAAAGCTTTTAGATAATAAAAAAAAAATAAATAACAAAATATAATTTGCTCTCCTAAATAATAAAATATAATATGCTCTCCTAAATAGTAAAATATAATTGTCAATCAAAAACACCACGGGGAATTTAAAAATGTTTATTTTAGAAATATAGTTTTAACTAGAATAAAACTTAGAGAAAAGATTTGAGGAAAAGATAAAATGCTCGACTTCTAAATTTAAAATAGCTTGTATTGTTCTGGTAAAACACACGCACACACGCATGCATTCGAGGTGTGAAGGATAAGGTTGGTTGAGTGAGATTGCAAAATGAGATTGTCTCAAAATAAATATTGCCTTTAGCACAAAGAGTGAGTGAACAGGTAGCTCAAACGCGGACCTGAACGACAACTCCAGGAGCAAGGAACTCTGGGGGTCGATTGGATCCCAAGATATGGATCAACCCTTATAAATACCAGTCAAAACCTATTCAATGGTTCGATTCGATTCATTTCGATTGATACGTTATCATTGCTGTTGTTTATTCTCAGTATTCCGAGTTATCACCTGCTCATTTTATTCCGATGCTTATGCTTTTATTTTAACAATAAAATTGTTCTGAATTAGCTTGATTTATTCCTCAGTTTGAAGATGATCACTATGAAATTAATACCAAGAGCGTCGACTGTCATGAGGGGCTAATAAACCCTTCAGTGACTGATCGGCGCTCCGCTACTGAAATATCTCCGAAGCTATGAAATTCCGATAACATCGTCGTGTGAAGTTGATGCTCCTAATAATAGAAATGTTCCGTGAAATACCCAAACTCGTCCAGACCAATCAATGTTCGTTGTAACCAAGACAAATCCTAGGTAAATATGTTTTATATTATGTTCACTCACTCAATTTAGAAACTCATAAGGCAATCTCGTAATTAACCAACATAAATTTGCACAAACAAATCTTAAAACTTTCCTCATCATGATAGTTTATCTTTGTTACAGAACTTTGTAAACATGAACTTTGAACTTAAGCGAAGCTCAGGAAAGATAATATATTTTATCAACTAGAAAGGAACTTTATCTCGTTATTCACATTATGTTATGACTAATTATGATTCTCTGTGAGCGTGAATGTATGTGCGCGTGTGTAATAAATCAATTAACAATGTTTTCTTTTCATATTTAATAAATTTGTCAATATCTAATCAAGTCGAGCATTTCTCAAATCTTTTCACACACACTCAAAACCGTAGTTTATTTATTTTTAATGACTTATCTTTGAAGTATATTTAGTTAAATTTAATTTTCATTTCAATTTATTTACTGTATTAATTATGTCAACATCGTGCCGTAAGTCACGATGTTTCTTATTTAACCTTAGTTAAGATAGATTTAAGAGCGGGCGGGTCTATAATCAATCGAAGTAAACGTCAAATAATTATGTTATATACGATACATCGGGGGGATGAACTTGTAAGCCTAGTGTTCGGGGCGTAAACGAACCACCTCATTGATCAGTGACAACCAATAAATGGATCTTATGCCGTAGTCGAGTAATTAGAAAACCATGCTGATTTTTCATTAGCGGACAATGCGTCTTTTCCGGGAGGAGTCGTCCTAGAACAATCATGTAACAACCTTGAGAAACCTTATTGGTCCATGCTGGGAGTTTTGAGCTAGTGGGTGGGATTAGACTTCGAAATCGTTTTGACATGATGTAAGGTGATGCGAGTAATTAAAATCAACTTAAATAATCGTATCTGGCGCCCCCTTATGTGGATCGTGAATAACTGTCGATGTAAGAAAATAAATAAAGCCTTACGCTATGTCATGTTTGTTTCGAAGCCCGTAATCTCGGCGGGGTAGCGGCAGGTTACAATATATTTGTTGTATATGTATTCACTTATTTCCATTTACTGAAAAATAAAAATAATAAAAAACTTATTTTATTTTCTTAAATAAAGTGAAGTATGAAACATTAGACTTTCAACACAATTAAATACATTCTAGACAATATCTCTTTTTTAAATAACTTTTTTTCTTATGAAAATATAATAGCAGTATTACTATTATTAAACTATGACCTCTCTAGTTGTTTTGATGTTAAATTCATATTGACTTGAAAATCTAAACAGTCACCTCTACTTACTATTACCTACTTCAGCTTCTTGGTTAACTTTTCAAACTTAAGATTTTATAATGCAATATAAGAATGTTTTACAGATCCTTTTTTCTATCAACAACTTCAACTTTATCTCTTAAAAAAGATACTTCATGAATTTTCTTAATTTTTATAAAACGTTTAGAAAATATTTTATTGTATGAAATGCATTACTACATACATCAAATTTGGGAAGGATAATAAAGCAAAAAATAAAATGTGCATGTTTTAATTGTAAGCTGATGGAGCATTATTAATAATCATGATTTATATACAATGTTCTGAGATGGAAAAATGGCTGCTATCATATCATCATCATCATCAACCATTATCAATTCACTGCAGGATGAAGGTCTCTCCAAGTTTAATCCATCTTCTCCGATCTTTAGCTTCTCTTCTCCACAACATCCCTGCACATTTTCTTATTTCATCCATCCATCTCACATGTGGCCTCTTTCTGGGTCTTTTACAATCTCTTGGAATCCAGTTTAAAATTTCAATTGTCCATCTATTATCATCTCTTCTAGCAATATGTCCAGCCCAACTCCCTTTCAATCTTTTAATTTTTTCAATAAGGTCAGTAACACCTTATTGAAAAAATTAAAAGATTAAAATGCAGAAAGGAGTTTGCTATTAACTGAAAGGAGACCCTTTGATTCCTCTTGGAGGCCTTAAAGGAACCGAGCAGGGCAAATTCCTAATGTCCACTCCATACGTTCTTGTCGTTGCAGCTGTTATTACTATGTGATTATTCATATAGTATACGAACATGGATGGGCTGCTCACCAACACGCATTAGCCAGCGTGATGAGTTTATTGGCTTTTTTTTTACCTCTGAGTTTAAGATCAAGAAACACCATGGTCTTTCTTCTCAGTGCCTGATAAGGCTATCATATAATAAACATTATTAAATTTACAAATGTTGATGTTTATATTTTTTTGTATTTATATATATTGAAGCAGTCAGATCTAAGTTCGATCCTAGCTTCATGATCTTTCACATGTAGCCAACTTCAAACCCTTGTACTAACCTTGAATTTCCGATGCAATGGGGCTTTATATGTTCAGTCCACGCTAGTTTCCTTAAAGAAAAACTATTATAAATGTGTGTTAAAATTAACTCATTTGAGATTTAAAGTAATCAATGCTATTAATAAATTCATGATAAAATTATTCATGAATTTATATATATTACAACTGCGTGGATTGTGCGTATATATTTATAAATGTTTAAATATATATAATTGTTCGAAAGTTTCATTGCGTCGGGAATGTTTATTTTACTTTTAAATAATATGTTAAATTTTTAGTGATTAAAAGCTACATTCTTTCGATAAGCTTTCAGATTTTCTCTTTCCAAAACAATGGTTAAAGTTTTTATTAATTAGAAATAGATAAGTCTTTAAAATGTTAGGACGGTCCTAATTAAAATCATTTTCTGATTTTAAAAATTCATTTTCTAATTAGAAAATGAATTCAAGTTAATGAGTTTGAAAGCCTTATCGAAGGAATGTATCTAAAAACAACTAGTAAATTTTTGTAAGATTGATTAGGAAAGAAGCGCTAGCCTAAAGGCATCAGATACAGTATAAAGAGCCCAGGAAAAGTTTCCAAGCAGCTATTATTCCTCATTAAGAGAAGCCATATATATTTCATTAGAGAAGAAGCCGCCCAGTTAAATTATGAAGTAAAATAGTGTTTCTACCATGGTGGGGGGGGGGCTTAACTTCAGGAGTCTGACTACAGTTCCTGAAGTCCACTGAAAATCTTCAATGTGGCTGTAATATAAAAATTCATATACCAATCGTAAGCTGCCGAAACCTTAGAGAAATCCTTCAAAATGTCATTCAAATAATTTTCCAAAATGTGCATCTACGTTTCATTCAATTGGACTCTGCCGTGTGTAATTTAAGGACCCAACCATGAAGAAATGGTAATATTTTTCTTATATGAACCGCTACTTTCTCGCCGGTCTTCGAACTTTATTTTACACTACCTTTAAATTAAGTACTGTTAAAAGCTCTTCTCTTTCCTTAATGTATTAATGCTATTTTAAATTATGTAGTAATTCTCTATCTTAATCTCTAGTCTTTAAATTTAATATTTGTTAACTTTCTCTTTTCTTACGATGGCGGTTCATTTATTATATTATATATATTTATTGTGTGATTTATTAATGTTGTTTATTTTTAATTATATGCCAGTAAAACTTCAACTCGATAATAATTTCCTTCATTGCGTTTGCCTTGTTAAATAACATTATATTAATTTTTATAGTAATTCTTACCCATTAGAACTCATTGGATACAGTTCTATTAATTATCGAGTTGAAGGAGTTATACAATTTTTGCTATTTTTATTAATGGTTAATAATCATAAATTATTAGCTCAATTTCTAACCTATGCTTCTGGCCACTTTACTGAGTTTATAATATTCATTTATTCACATTAATAATATTAAAATGTTTTGCTAAAGGTTGATAAAGGGAATAAAGTGAACATATTCTAATTTAAATTTGTATTTCTGTATTAATATTCAGGGAGAGCATGACGTTTGGGGCATAATTAATATAATTTCTAATTGCATTAAATACTTTTGATTAAAGCACGTTTGACTTTAATTTAACTTTATCAGGTCATCACGTAGAGCATTCTTTATATAAAATGGGTTTTATTAATTAAAAGATGATTACCAAGTCATCATATTTCCGAACGTTGCTGACGCGAGTCATCTTCTGCTTCACAGGCTTGCCCTTGGTGATATTACTGTTCATTAAATTACATAGGAAGAAAGTACTTCCTCACTTGTTCATTTTATATTTGGAACACCAAAGGTTCGAGGCTACGACCCGACCTGGTTTTCCTTGTGTTCTATGGATCCTTCGTATAGGGCATCAAAGTTTTGTCAAATACAAGCCGCCCTGCTATTTTCTCAAATCACAGACAAGCCATTATTTTTCATATTTATTGTTATAGCTCATAAGTCGTCAGGACCGTTTATTTTTCAGTTCCAATAAAGCCCGCTCTCATGCTCTTAAATCATGATGAATTGATTTTATTAAAGTCGAACAAATTCATATTTATTTATAATTAAGTTTTCTATTAAATATTAAAGTTATGCCCTAAATACGGATCTTGCTCTTTGTGAATTGATTTGCGAATGTGAAAATAAATCTCACATTCTTTCTTTTAGAATTTGAATCATAATTTCTGTCACAGCCAAATACCTTTATCTACCTTTACGTCCTCGTCGGGGCATAGATATATATAATTCTCCTAGAATATTGCATAATAGTATTGGCATATAATAAGGACTGCCATTCTTATTGTAAATATAAATTCCGTTTAAAGACTAGAGGTAATCTATATAATCACAATCTAAAAGTTGAACAAAATTATAATTATTATTAAACATTTTATTAACACATTTGGTTTTTTTAACTTTTTCTTTTTTTTATTCAAATTATTTTAATATTAATGCTCACTGTCTGTATTGGCAACCCAAACATATATATATATATATGAGTTGACTTATAAAGATTGTTAGTTATTTTATTATACTTCATTAGAGTTAAATCAGGGGTCTCATTAATCATCATCATCCGTTGAGCTAGTTCCTTGGCGCATAGTCATGTACCGTCAATATATGTCATCCATTGATTTCATCTGAGCTCGTGAGTTGGGTTTAAATTCAGTTTGATTCGCCTGAGTTTGAATCCGACTTTGAGTTTGGGTTTGTTGATATGGTGGCTTCTTTTTGACCGGTACAATATGCTTTTTTTGGATATTATGTAATTGAAGTAAGCATAGTGTAGCATAGTATAATCAATTTATGTATTGTGCAAAAATTCAATAACAATAGGTCATTCAATTTCTAATGCTATTATTTGCAATAAATTTGAATTACAACTTTTTGTTTCTATCAACACAAGCATAAAGTCTCCAGAAAGATATTTTGTCTTTTAATAGTATTGTTACAAACACTACCCTGCAAAAAGTAAACATTTTTTTTTTCTACACTTTTCTAAATCTAACATTGGAAAATGAGCAATGATGTCTTGCATTGGTGGTTGAGAGGTCAGCGCGACTGCCTTGCACTTGCAAGCAATTGCCCGGGTTGCGGGTTCGCGTCCCGGCCAATGCTATGACACTTTAAAAAAAAAAAAGAGTAATGATAAAATGATACCATTTTTAATATTGTTAGCCTTTTATGTATCTAGAAATTACAGCAATAGAAATTACCAAGTCAAACTTCACAGTCAATCTAACACAGTGCAGCAATCCCCCCCCCCCATGATTATCTGTTCTTTCAAACATAATAAATATTAGATAAACTTAGATAAACCAAAAATATAATCTTATTATGATGTGGACTTATTAATAGTAGAGATGTCATACTTCTATAGATAGTGAAATAATTCACTTTTATTATTATTACTCAAGAAAACTAAATTATATCACTGTTATTTATATATAAGTAATAAATGCCGCACTGCCCAATTAGCCCAGTAATAGACAGGCAGATTTAAGAGTTAAAGCTTTCTGGATTAATTCTCAGCTATATGTTTTTTTTTTAAATTCTCAATTTGATTAGAATAATAGAATTAATGTGTTCATTTGAGAGTTCAAATATCATATGACTTCAATAACTGACAAGAAAAAGGTGATTGGTAAATTCGAACTGTAAACAAGAATAATTGTTTGGTGTAAAGTGATCCAATGAGTTTTAACTTTTAAGCGTACTTTTTTTATCACTGTGCTAAAATACAAGGCAGCATTTATTTATATTTGATTATAATAATAAATAAGTGTTAAAAAAATATCGAAATGGAGTTTTAATCAGGAAACTATTATAAATATTATAAATTTGAAAATTGTCATTCAAAATGTAAATTATCTTCATTGTATTAGATAGTTTTTAAATCTTTAGACTGTAATCCATGAAGTGTTGAAAATATTCTTTCTTTTTTGCCAATAGTTTCATTTAGATCTAAGATGCGTCAAGAATCCTGTTTCTTTTAATCTTCCTTCTTGTAAAACATGACCCAAAGCAAAAATTTGAATTTTTTTAAAGCCTTTATTCATCTGTAATAAAATTCCTCAAACATTCTAGATTTCACCGATTTATAAATAAAACTGTAATATAAATAAGATTTAAAAAACAAAAACAGAAATGAAATTCTCTTTTCACTTATTTACCTATTAAAATATAGCATTTCGGTTATTATACAATAGTTAAATTAAATATTTTAATTTTAAAATCAAAACTACTCAGAAAAGTGTCATTGAATACATGTTTATAAACGTTGACGTGTAAATATATCATCACTTACGTCATAGGAAAAATATTTCAAACAGCTCTGCAAATTTTTATTATAAGCTTTTAATCTCTAATCTTACTGGCAAGCTGCCATTGAAAGTAATCTACCGCTTTTCGTTTTTTGATCTCAGTTGTTTGTGCCAATAGTTAGTATGGGGTTATAAAACTATTTTCCAATAAATTCAAACACATTATTTTTTAATATCCTTTTAAATTTTTAATGCCGGTTTAAATTTAACTCTTTTTATCTCTTATTTTCCTATCCCTCTTTCTATTTTGTGTGATAAAATAAAGACTAAATAAATAAAAACTCAAATATCTTTTTATATATAACTAAAGACATAAAAAATAGATTTAATTGTTGCTGAAGAAAGGAACATGCCACTTCCTTATAATCCTCTTTGAGGCCTTAAAGGAATCGAATAGGATAAATTGCTAATATCCATTTCATACATTTCTTGTCATTGCATGGTAAACGGGTTAGGATACGCTGCTCACCAATGTGTGTCAATTAGAATGAAGAGTTTATTAGCTTTTGTCACTATAGTTAAAAAAAAAAAAAAGAATTTCTTCTCCATTGTCTAATAATTTTTAAGAGAAACATCAATTGAGTTTTTTTGTAGGTAGAATAAACATGTGCGTGAATAATCTTTTTTAGATATTTATAATCATGATAGAAACTCTAAATAAATCATAGTTCTTGTTCTCAGAAGGCTGTAAAATCAACAACCAATGCAGAAATTGGCTGCCAAAATTTCCTGATTATAAATTCAAGCTCCCATTCAATGCTGACCTTTTATTTAATTACCTAATAATTTACAAGCATTTTTAAAAGCACCTTGTAGTGCATGATACCATTTAAATCATTCTGTTTACACCTATAACATTTTCTTGAAATTACATGATTGCCCACTGCATGTGAAAAAAATTTAGATGAGAATTTAGTTTTCAAGCAATATTGAAATTATCCAGAAATTTTACATATGTACTGAAATTTATAACCTTCAATTGTAATGCCAGAAAATCATGAATATTGAAATAAATTTCATTTTTATGTTTTAAAATTTGTTATTGATTTATGGATTCAAGATGTCAATATGTTTCATTCACAAACAATTTCAGTCTTTAACTTAAATAATTACTCCAAACGCACTGGAAAGATTTTTATAGACCTGAATTTAAATTCAACAAAAAGATAATGCAATTTCTTGTTTTAAAAATAAGTTTTAGGCAGTCTTCCAAGTTATATGCTTAATCATATCTGACAATAATATTATTAAAGCATTTCCCAATTTTTAAAAAATTTGATTTTTGAAAAATATAGAACAAGAAGACAGAAAAAAAATAGTAGTGTTGTAGTTAAAATCAAATTTCCATTTTGGAGCAATGTTCTTTTTTTTTTTTAAAAAAAAAAAAAAGAAAGACTTATTACAGTAATTCATTTAAAATATTTTGCAAAAATTATAAAATTCACTTTAAGTAATATTTATATTAATCTTCACCAAAACTGGTACAAATCTCCCTATTAACAACAATAAATTTAAAGCCATTTACAACAAAATCGTTAGTTTTACTTTACCTAAACAGAAACTTATATATTACATTATATGTGCAGGGGTGTGTAAGCCTGTACAGTGCATTAAGTTACATATTAAAACAGAGCATTAAAAATTTGCCCATCCCTTGCATATGTATGTATAAATGGATTTTCTCCTGTACATGAGGGGTCAGAATGACTAATGTCAACATGGGTAAGATGACAACCTTGGCACTAATGTGGGCTTTGAACATTCCATCATCAGATTTTCAATGAAATGGATGGCTGAAGAGTTGTGGTTGGAGTAGTTTGAAGCCTGTCCATTAAAGTATAAAGATTGTCTATCTTAATATAAAGCTGAGCATTGATTGTATATATGTGTGGAGATGGTAATCTGGACCAATTGATGATTGCTGGTTTAGCTTGAAATATGTGTATTAGTGATTATTTATCTTTTCAACATATGTGTGATCAGGTGGGTCAGCAATATGAGATGGCATTGAGAGTTGAGGGCATGCGATCCCTTATATACTAAACAGCAATTGAAAATAAAAAGATTTAATAATCAAAAAGCTAATACAATTAACTGAAATAAAAAGATTGACCTGGAAAATGAACAAAACAATTTCTAATTTAACCTTCAACTGATCATTATACACAATAAATTAATTTTAGAAAATTATAGACATGATACATTTAATTTTGTCAGAGCATCCTAGATGTAAATCTTTTTAACAATTTGCTTTCTTGAAGCTTCTCCAAAAGAATTTTTATTTGCAATGAGACTTGCACTCTCTCGTAAGTTAATTTCAAATCATCTGCACTTTGAAAATAAATATTATTTACATATATTTCTGCAATTTATAACATCGATAATCTACTGCATAGTGAATCTAAAGATTTCATGCTGTATGTTTGTAATTTGAAGTCAGTGAGTAGTGTGTGAAGGTATTTAATATTCACACTTTCAGATATAAGTACTTTGGACTGGCTTGGATATATAGACAGACAAGTAAAGTTAAGAGTGGTTACCACTCTTTTCTTGTTAAATCGTTGTCCCAGTATTTACGATCTGATTGGCTATTAATAATCACAAGCGCTGAGAGACTTGCACTCTCTCGTAAGTTAATTTCAAATCATTACATTGTATTGTAGATTTTATTAATTTTAAAAATCTGTTCATTTCATACTGTATCAGTCTTTTATAAATGTAATATGATTTTAATTTTGTATGTTGAATGATAAATCTAATGCCATTAAATTGAATCAATTTTTTTCCCAAATAGGCTATGAGATAAAGTATTAGCGTGTTATTTATTGTGATGATTTATATTTCACTACTTGTTGAAATAATGGAATATTAGAAAGTATATTTGAATGCAGTATGATTAAAAGAATGTATAGTGCAATTTAGTATTGGAGAGGATGAAGATTCAGCTCAGATCTAATCATGAAATCAAGAATTTGTATTCTTGGCAGGTTATCAATTGAAATATGAAGACTGATTAGAATTTTCTTTCTTGTATGAGTATTGAAGTTTTTAGTTGTTAATAATGAAATAAGTTGGCTAGTTTAATTAAGTTGCAATCTGGAGGAAAAAATAATTCATGCTAATTTCTCACAGTGTGAAAAAAAAACAAACATTATTGCTGAGAAAAAATACAAAACAGTTTGAGAATGAATTAACTTCAAAATCATATGGAAATTATTTCAGCTAGCATTTGAATCATTTTAAATAATGTTTGCACATTCAATACATCTTAAATACTCTTTTTTTTTTTGGGAAGAATATATAAAATAATTTTTTTATGACTTGAGATATCTTAGATAAATAAAATATAGTTTTTTGACCAGAGATTTTATCTTTGTTAATTAAAACTACTATTTTATTTAATGTTCTATTGTTTAGTTAAAATATAAGCCTCCAGTAGTGAGAAATTAACTAGATAATTGAATTCATTTTATAATTAAATTATTATTAATAAATCAAGCAAAAAAAATTCCAAACTTGTAAATTTTGAACTAAAAATTCAACTCAATCATACTGAGATCATTCAAAATGAAATTTATACAAACAATATACATTTTTAATAGAATTTATCACTTCCTTAAACTATACTTTTTCTTTGTACTTTTAACTTTAGAAGTACCCATCTCATCAACATGTGAACTTTGTTTTATTCAACTATTACTAGGTTATGACTTACTTTAGCTAATAATCTTGATCTGTTAATAATAATACATATCTTCTTTTTCAGAGAAGTGTATCAATGAAAAGCCTTTACTCTGAATAGACTAAACTAATATGTTCTGATTATGACTTATTTACTGCTATTATCAAATTAGTAAAATATTTGACAATCTCAATAACTTTTTAGGAATGATTTTATTCTTATGATAGTATATTATGCCCTGTTACTCATTTTTATTATTTTTAATCAACAAATCTATTTTTTAGTATTTAAATACATGGATAGTGTATTGACTATATGAAAATTATTGTAATTTAGAAGGAATTTGAAATTCAGACTTTCAAGCTTCCTACAATTATTTGCTCCACCTTATATAACTACCACACATGGTCACATACATGTAAAAAGATAAATGGTCTACAAAATATATATTTCATGCTGAAACAGCACTCATCAGTTAGTCTAGAGCATTATCTCCCACATATATATAATCAGTGCTTGATTTATATTAAGATGGCAAATTTTCATACTTTAATGGACAGACTTCAATCTTCTCCACCCCTAACTCTTCAGTCATCCATGTCATTGAAAGTCGGATGATGGAAGTGCACAAAGCCCTTGTTAATGCCAATATTGCAGTCATACCTATGTTGACCTTAAGTCATTTTGACTCCTCACATATAGGACCTTAATATGCCATTTAAATATACAGAAGAGGGATGGGCAGAATATAGGCTGAGTATATAATATTTAATGCATGTATACTATATTATCTACATTAAAATTAATGTAATTTAGAAAAGATTTGTATTCAGACTCTAAGCTCCCTACATCTATCTATTGGAGATCATTTGTTCTTTTCATATTTATGCAATCTAGGGAGCTTGAAAGTATTGAGTTCAAATTCCTTCAAAATTGAATTAATTTTAATATAATCAATAATGTATACATGTATTTAAATATTACATTTTCAATCTGTATTTTGCCCATCTGTGTGTTTAAATGAACATATTAAAGTTCTATTTGTGAGAGGTCTGAATGACTTAAGGTTATCCTGGATATGATGACAATATTGGCATCAACAAGGACTTTGAGTACTTTCATCATCAGATTTTCAATGATATGGATGCATGAAGAGTTGAAGAAAGGAGAAGATAGAAGCCTGTCCATTAAAGTATGAAGATTTGCTATCTTAATATAAACCAAGTACTGATTATATATATATATATATATGTGAGAGATGAAGATCTTGACCAAGTACTGATATATATATATATGTGTGTGTGTGTGTGTGAGAGATGAAGATCTTGACCAATTGGTGAGTGGTGGTACGTATATTGAATATCATTTATCTTTTCACATGTATGTGGCCATGGGTGTTGGTTGTATAAGATGGAGTACATAATTGCAGGGAGCTTGAAATTCTGAATTCAGATTCCTTCTAAATTAAATCATTTTTTTTATAAATGGCAATTTTGATTTCATCTTCTGATATTTGCAAGTCCTCTTTTTCTTTTACCATCACATCCAGAAGGGCTTTTGACAGAACCCTACAAATATATTCCTACATGCTGAGACTTTGTCAATAGAATAACTAACTTTTACATGTTCAAATATATAACAACAGAAACAATATACATGAAAACGGTCAACTATTAATATTAATCACCAAAGATTTTATCTTGTGCTAATTTTAAGCAGAAGTCAAAGTTATTAGCACATTAATTCTAACACTGCTGCAATACTTTCAATAATAACAGAGAATATTGATAAAATGAACCTATGAGTGTATGGAGATTAAGATTTATAGCATATAGTAAATTTAATCATCATTCAACAGATGAACATTGCTTTTTGGCAATCTTTTACTGGTAAATAGTCGATTACAAGAAAATATTTGCATAGTAATGGAAAGAAAAATGAACAGAATCTATATTGATAACTTCTCTCCATATATGCAAATAGTCAGAATAACATTTGAATTACAAACAAAAACTCTTTAACAGAAGCTTCAAGTTAATAAATTAACAAGAAGATTGACATGTAAAATGTACTGGAAAAATTAATATTAATTAGTACTTGATTTTGTAAGGATGAATGGGTCAGTTTATTAATGAAATTATTTTATCATATGAAATAATGAACTAAAGTTTGAATTTATTATTTATTATTTTCAATTAATTTCTTTATTAGTATAACCAGTATCTTCATTCCCAATTAGTAATATTAGCTTTTTTGTAATTAATCTTCTTTCATTTCAATTTGTTTAGAAGGATTACTCAGAATATAAATTTACATCTATTGACAATATATCAGAAGTGATTTTGATGCAACTAATTTCAAATTCATTATGTCAATGACTGTAAAAAATAAACTCATTTAACATTATTTTTGTTGGAAGTGAGATATATAATTTTAATAGACTTTTTTTTAACTCTTTTATTATGAAATAATTTACCCTTAGTAAAATCTTCTACTAATGATATAATTTTAGGAGTATTTTTAGAGTAACTCTATTCTTTTAATTTGTGTGATTTTATAAATATGATTTCAGGCTGGAGATTTGACTTTAATGCCCTCATTAATATATTGTCTTTCTATCACATGATTTTAGAAATTAGCATTTTTGGAAGTTCTGAGTGATAATTTAATGTACAATTATGAATGTTATTAATTAGATAGAAAGGATTTTCACCTTGCACTGTACTTATTATGAATGTTAGCATTTGAATAGAAACTTCTGCCAGTAATATAATAATTAAATTACATCAACCAATATGCAATAATTTTAGGAGCTAATGAAAATCTCTTAATGTCATTTATATTAAATTTAATTAATTATCTCACTAAATGTTTATTCCCAATTATATTAATACATAGAAATAGAACTCATTTTCAATTGTTTTTTCAGTTCCTATTGAGAAAGCCAGTACTGTCAGTAATTTTGAGGTCTTTTAATGATTGGCATAAAAATAATTTCTTCTCTATTATTTTGCATTGAAACATATATTAATAATTGATCTGGAATTTTTTAGTGTAATGAATCACATTTGTGTGGTTTAAATTGTGTTAACAGAACCTATAGTGAAGCAGAGAACAAATAACTTCAAAATATTTGTATAAATGTAAGATCTGAATAACATGAAAATTATAACTTATAATTGTTCAAAACTCCCATTATCATATATACCAAAAGATTTATAATGTGGTGATTAGTGGACTATATCTGCCATACCTATAACCTAGAATTCAAATGTAAATAAAATGAATGGCAGTGAATTGAAGTCTGTCCATTAAAGTATGAAGATTTGCTATCTTAATATAAACTGAGCATTGATTATATATATGTGTGGGAGATGATAATCTGGACCAAATGATGAGTGCTGGTTTAGCATGAAATACATATGTTGGTGATTATTAATCTTTTCTGCATGTGTGTGGTCATGTGTATCAGTTGTATGAGATAGTGTGAATAGTTGAAGGGTGCTTGAAAATCTGAGTTCAAATCCTCTATACTTACAAATTAAGAGCATAATTTTTTAAATAAATATTCTACAAATAATTCAGTTAGACATCAAATTGATTAATAAATAGATATCTATTATTTTTGTTCTATTATAAAAATTCAAGATAATGAGGATTGATCAAATTAGTGATAATACTCTGATCTTAAAGAAAATATGTTTGTAATATGATAAAACTTTTTCTGCTGGTGAGATGTATCATAGATCTAAGAAATTTTAGTTGCTATATATTTTCTTCTTTTTTGTGTGTGTAAAAAACATATGGCAATGCCACAATATCACACTGATGATGATCAAACACCATAATTTGTTCATGATATTCTATTATCAATAATATAGAAAAAATAATTAAGAACATTTTAATATGAAAAGTTTTAATAATATCCAGATGTTAAATTAAATTATTTGAGTGATATATAAAACGGTTCACTTCTCTATATATATTCACACACATTCTGATCCAGTTTATACCTACAACTTTTACATAAACTTTAAAATATATCTTGAAGTTTCCTTGCGTGTATTACAACGATAATAGCGAAAAAAATGTCTAAATTCTACATAAAAAATTATTTAGAAATTGAATATTTGTTTATATTAATAAAGTTAAAAAATAAAATATATTATGAATTTAAAATTGCAGCCTATAAACATTCCAGTCTGCAAGTTGAAATCTGAGATTGAAATATATGTGAATCTCTTCTACTCAGACATTGAAAGATATTTGAGAAATGATAACGATGGTTTCTGAGTGTTTCCAATTTCAATATTTTTCTTCTTTGAAGAAATTCATGATAAAAATCACTGACTACTTATTAATCTGAAAATATATATTTTTTTTTAACCTTTATTATTTTATAAATCTTAAAAAAGAAAATAGGCAAAGATAATCTTCGTTTAAGATGCTTTAAGAATAAAATTAGTTTATTCATTTTATCTGTTTATTTATTTTCAAAATAGTCTTAAAATCTTGTGTATAAATTAATGCATTTCATTTTAAACTATTATTTTAAAATAATACTTACAAGAAGTGCCTTGTGGCATAAAGTCAGAGTGTGATTTAGTTTGAATGTGATCAAAAAAAATTTTCATATTACGATCATATTTAAGAATTTTCTTTAGATAGATATTCCATATTCAATCCACCTATTCATCTAATAAGAGTCGATAAACAGACATCTAATTGTTCTTAGTTAAAGGATTAATCTGGGGTGGTCAAATGAGCGTTGAGTGCCTATTGCAAAAATAAACGAAATATTATTGTGATACGATGAAATCTTTGTTGCAGGTGGGGAAATGTCCTACACCTACCGATGGTGAGCCCTGGTTAATACCTATAAGATAGTAAGTACATATATATAATATCATTATGTTTTGCATTTAATCTACATTTCCAATAATAACCAATTATTCTACTGTCAAAAGTTCACATTATTGTTTAAAATATACATCCAGTTTTAAATATATTTTTAAATTTATATTTATACGCGCGATGTCTCAAAAACAGGTATTTGTAATTATATTTTGGAAATTGTACCTTTAATAAACAAACTAGTGGAATTTTATTTTCAATATAAATAATTGCTAATCTGAAAAATTATATTTTTAATGATCCTTTACGTCTTTTAGACCTCCCTCCCTATATTTAATTGATTTTGCCAGCAATTTTTCAGTTTCTATTATTGCATCTTCTGCTTGATTGATAAAGTAGTTGTTTGCATTAATAGTTAACTCATGTAGTTTTTCATTTCTTTATACAAGTATAATAGCCATTCACTTTATATTAATCCTGGAAAAATCAACTGATTTGATATTAAAAGTCAAATATTTATCATTGTGATTCATCAATCAAGGCAATTTTTTAAGAGTTGAATATATATTATTATTATATTATAAAATTAACGGAAGAGCAATTTTATACATTTCTCAGTACTTTCTTTTATATATATTATTATGTTTCAACTGTCTAAAAATTTGTTTCCGGGGTTCCTATTTGCTTAAATAACAGTTATATAGAAATTAAACTTGGATGAGATTTGTTAGATATATAAAAACCTTTAAAAAGTGTAAAATTGAGTATTAGTTACTGTTACAAGGTAATATCATAGATCTTAGTAATAAGTTATGAGATTTATTTCATCTTTGTTTTGAAATTATGAAACCTAATTAAATTTATTAGTACCTACATATATATGATAAAGGCAAACGTGAGATAAATAATAAATTTGAAGATAAAAAATAACTGTTTCAATGTTTTGATCATGGTTTGTCTTTTTATGTAATCACTACTTTGTAATTATTCCATTATGAATAACAATTTGTGTTTATTCAATTAATTACAAGATATAAGAGATTAGCATAATATGGAAATCTAATTTCTTATCTTCTATTTCTAAGTCGCAAACAATCCGCACTAAAGAATCATTAACAAATATTTATGAACCTTCATTTTAAAATGAACTGATTAAAATATAAAAATTTCCAATATCATAATATATAGAAAAAAATTGGATTTTAGACAAACAAAAGTATTGCTTGAAAAAAAGTGAAAATATTGATGAGAATCAAAACTGATGAAGTGGAGTATATAGAAAAACATTTTTAATATTGGAAGCAAAGTTATACAATATCACAATTATAAAAGATAACATTTTTTGTGGGAAAATGTTAATAAAAGAATATATAAATTTAATTAAAATGTTAATTATTTAAATTACTGCATAATGTACTGGTCAGTTTGTGTAATTCATACAACCAGACCTGGAATTCCAGCCTGAGTACCTCGAGTCAGATTATGTACAAGATACATAAGTTGGAGACACTCTAACTCTGCCCCACAGGTTTAAACCTAGGTCTCTTTACTTATAGTTAGCAATACTGATGATACAAGTCATATTCAATTATTTTTGGCCAGCAGCTCAGTGGTAAAACAAAAAGACTATAATTAGGCAACTGGCCAGATCTATATAATAATTATTGATAATTGTTTATGTCTTATGGGTACATGTCATCCTAATGTGTATAGGTATATGTGTGTGAGAAAGCATAATCAATAGTAGAGGCAATGATTCAAGAGTAAGATTTTAAATATAGTTGAATAAATGTTAGTATTAGCCTCACATTACAACATTTACATATTTCATAGACTTATACATATATTAAAAACAAATATAACTTTATTTAATACCTTATATGTATATTTAACCAGGTATAATTTTATTTAATCCATTTATTAACAGTGCGGTTTTATACGTATATTAAAAAAGATATAACTTTATTTAATACATTATTAATAGGGCAGTTTTATACATATGCCAATAATTCATTATTATTGCATTAATGGAGTAAAAATGGAATATAGTAATTTAATTGAATAATATGCTAATTATTATCAGCCTAATGCAGGGGTCCCCAACCCTATGCCCGCGGGCCCACGGTGCCCGCAGACCATTTTATGTGTGCCCGCCGCTATCCAAACACGATAAAAAATTATTTATCTGATATAAATAAATTTAATTTTTAAAATTTCTTATAAATTATTGTATTATATTGTAATAAAATTGTAGGGCATACTATATTTTTACAGCGTAAAAATATAAACGTTAATTATATGTTAAAATTTTATTTTTGATAAAAATATTTTTTTGTACATTATGTGTATTATTAACAATATCCAACTATAAATTTACATTGAAAAAATAAATTGTGCCCACCACCTGGTTGAAAAAATAAATGGTGCCCACCACCTGGCCAGTATTATAGAATGTGCTCTTAAGTGCAAAAATGTTGGGGACCCCTGGTCTAATGTTACAAGCAAATATATATAAGGGTTTATGAACAATCACTTAACCTTGGAATGGATTATCAACATTTTGTATTCGCAATTAGTGTATTGCATTAGGACACTATATATCAATAAAGATTTGATATTTCAGATGGAACGTAAGGGAAGGGTATACTGAGCATTTTAATTATCCAAAATCAGATACTAGCACATTAATTTATAATTTAAAATATAAAATTAAGCAATAACCATACTTCAGCCTCAAGTGATCACAACATCAAACTACAGAATTGTATAGGCAAGGTTTAATAAAGAAAGAATAAAATAGGGTAATAGTAGTGCTAATGTGTGGACTGTTTTTATATTAAAGAAATTCATTTATGAGACATGATGTTGTGCTTATGAGAGTAGCAAATGGAAGTGCGATTTTTGTTTTGCATCATATGAGACTGACTTGCCATGCTCCAAATTTACAGAGGTCAGTCACTGGAACAAAAATATATTCAGCCTGCATGAGATTACACTGGTGGTGAAAAAAATTTATTATTAATCTATTTCCCTATCATGGACTGGAAATGACAAATGAATGGCTCGGGTCTTTTCCGATGCCTACTTTGGATGAATAGCACACAAATAGGAAATAGACCGACATTAGCAATACTTGGACAATATATATAACAATTATTTCTGGTGCTTAAAGTTAGCCCAAGGTGTTAGTTATTTCTTTTCTTGATGGTATGATCAAATTATTTAAGTGGACTTAACGAGCATTATGACACATACTTTGAAATATAAGATTGATTTCTCACTTAAGTAGTTTTCTTTTCTTTTATTGAATTTAAAATATAGAACTCAATTTTCCCCCACCCTATGCCATCTAACTTTAACTTTAACATTATTTTGGATTTGACACAAAGTGGTAAAAATTTAAATAGCATTAATTTAATTATTTACATGGTTAGAATATCTGGAGGATCATTATATGATGTATGAGTATTAATTTAGGCAATTTTTAAACATAAAATGACATATGATATATATAGTCTTTACTTTTTAGTTTCAAAACATTTTATTAATGAATTACATTGTATCTATTAGGTATTTAGATACATACTGTTTTAAAGGTCAATAGTTTTGAGTGATGAGTCTTTTGGTGCTGAGGTTTATTAATCAATTTGATCTGTAACTTATGTTTTGGATAGTTTTGGTATTTGGAACAATTTCCAGGTTTCATCATATAGAAATTTTGATGAGAGTATTAAGTCTTTATTTCTAATTTTGTTGATGAGGTTGATAAATGTGAGGTCTGGATTAGGAGATAAAGAGGTGAAAACTGTCTTGCATCGAACACTCCAGATGGGGTGAGTCAGAAAAATAGATAGTCTAATAATTGGGAAGTGTCTACTCTGGATGGAGTCTTTTATTGAGAGTATTTTATAATAGTCAATCTTTGAACCATGAAAAATGAGCATCCTTATGTTTGTAAGACTGGTACATGATTTTATAATATGGTCAAAGGTTTCTTCTTGTGTTTTGCAGATTGGACATATAGGGTCCACTTTGTTTAGAAATCTTTTATAGTGTAAAAAATAGTTGGTATGTATGGCACCTAGGTTGACCTTGGGTTCCAACTTTAAAAATTTGAATAAGGAAGTGATTCTGTGGTTGTTGATTCCTATTGTGGGTTTTATATTGTTGATGATTGGATTTAATATTAGGTGCACTTCCCAGATGGTGATTTTGAAGGTAAAGGTTTTATTGGAGATGTTTTGATGCCGTTTGATATATTGGAATATTTTATCAAGCCAGCATATTTTTTGAGGAGGCGGTGTGTCAGTTGGTTGTACTGTTTCAGATGTGATTATGGTGCCATGTTTTAATATTAGGTTATGTATTAGTGTGTGGGATTTTTGATAATTTAAAGAGAGGATTGAATGCAATGACATGCCATTTACCTTGCGTTGGAGTTGCATTTTTGTCATGCTAATGGAGTTTATGTTTTCTTTCCAAAATAGTTTAGAACATTGTTTATTTATTTTTCTGATGAATGATTTTGTTATAGTCATTACAGGGAGGTAGTAAGCAATTTTAGATATAACCTTCATATTAAGAAGAGCAACTTTTCCCTGCAATGAAAGATATACTTTGGACAGTGTCTGAACAATTTGGGTTGTAGAGGTAAGAAGTGAGTTTTGAAGATGTTTTGACATAGATGCTTGAGACATATGTATGGGGAATCATAGGAATTCTTGGGGTTCAGCCAGAAATTTAGAGTTAATCTTTTTTCCTGTTGAGATTCTCCAAGAGGCTGATTTATTAGGATTGAACTTTAGTTGTGAGTCATTAGAGAATTTATCTAGTATATGGTAAAGGGATGGCAGATGTTTTTGTGAAGGTAGTATGACAAGGACGTCATCCATATAAGCAAATAGCTTTATGAATTTTTTAAGTCGTGGAATGTAAACTCCAGGCATCGCATTTTCAATCTCTCTTAACAGTGGGTTTAAATAACAAATGAATAATAAGGCACTTAATGGTGATCCTTGAGGTATAGAAATATTGGGTGAGAAGCCATTAGTATATGATCCATTTAGAGTAATATGTATTTGACGGTTGTATAAGTTTTCAATTATACGGATGATTTGAAACGGAATGTTAAGACTGTTCAAAATTGATAGGAGTGTGTTGATGTTGATTGAATCAAATGCTTCTGTTATGTCCAATTAAATTGCAATTGGTTTAGATAATCGGTTTGATCTGATGTGGTCTAACACAGTTTTCACCTCCCCGATTGCCATAAGCGCTGAAGAGCCTTTTCTAGCATATTGATAGTGAGATACATTGTCTAGCACTTTTTGTTGTATTTTTTCCTTAATGACTTCCTCTATAACTTGGATTAGGATAGGGGTCATTGAGATGGGTCTAATATTGTTAATGTTGGTGGAATCTCTGTTTTTCTTTAGAAAAGGCACCAGCACTACAGGGTAAAGGTCTTTTATTTCTCTTCTACTTATAGATAAGTGGTTAATCATGTTCATTAAAATTGGTATTGTGAATGAGCTCAGGTGTATGATTAAGAATTTTGGGATGGCATGCATCCCAGGATGTACATTGTCAGATAAGGCATTAAGACAGTTTTTCAGATCTGTTTGGTGTTATTCCATGATTTTCTAGATTGGATGGTATGATCCAGTCATCATTGGTTGTTTGTGTATTATTTTGTAGGCGATTCTTGAAATATAATCCTATGTGATTAATCATTTGATGTCCTGTTATGTGATTAACATCAATTTCCCAAAATCTGTGATCTTAAATCATTTACTTTTTTTTATTAATATGGGAAATGTTTTCCCCCTCCATAAAACTGCAATAATAATCATACTAAGAAAAATCACATTTTAAAACTTCCCAACCCAGAAAATATACAACTTTATAATAAACAACTTAATTAATTAAATGACGCTCCTTTTTCTTTTTAAATGACAGGAGAGCTTAGACAAATTTAAACACATTTGCAGAGTTGGGAAATAAATTAATGGCATATTACAAGAACAAAACAAAAAGAAATATAGATTATAATTATATAAAAAAATCAATGCCGCACCATTTCAAAATAAGAATTTTGCAAGGCTAATAGAGAATTATATGATTAGTTTTATAAAGAATCATGCAGAGATTGGATTAAATATTATTACATAGGTAAGTTACTTTTATAAGAATATACATTTAGTTTACATTAAATTTAATTATAGATAATATATAGAAGATAAGGGTGAGGTGGCACTATTATCTTTGTAATACTTTTTTGACTCCATTCTGATGTAACAGTACCTTAATTTTTTGATGTGGTTTGAAATTAACAGCAGGTAGCATACTTTTCCAGATCAGGTTGAGGGCACAGTTAAATAGTTCAAGGTTTTATTTAAATTTGGAAAGCATTTCCATAGAGAGTGGTTCAGAAATGGAAAAAAGGAAAGGTATGATGGTTTTACTCCTCAATCATGTCTGAGGTAATGAGCAACTGAAATCATTTAAACAAGCTCTTTCTAAAAAAAAAAAACTAATGATTTTGACTAAGCTAAAAACAAAGCAGACTCGGATTCAGATTTTGATTTTTGATTCCTTATCAATCCAATTTTTGCACTATTTATATGATCCCTTGGAATTTTGCAATGCACTTCAAACTTGTGGCCTGAAGCAATGTATAATTTTGATACAATATCTAATTTTCCACAGTAAGCCCACTTTTGTTTCATAAGAGAATACGATCGGTCTGAAAAATTCTTGAATGATTGTTTTACATTCTATTTTAGTATTTGTAAAGATTTCTTAGATAGATTAAGTGCATGTTAATGTAAAAGTGACTTTTATTCATAGCACTTTTGATTTATTTGATTACACTAATTAATTTTTCCCCCTTTTTCTTTGTTTTAAATTTTATAGTAATGTTTCTAGAAATGTCCAACCTGAATGCCTTATCTTGTGCCGCCATGATTAATAAAATATATAAAACTTTAAATACATATTTCTCAATTAATTCATAGACACATTATTAGTACATTAAAAGTGTGTGTATATTTTGATTAAATCTATCCCTCGTTGCATGTCCATATCTATTAATTCACTTTCTTTCCCAAATTGTTAATTTATTTCTATGAAAATGGGATTAATATTGAAGTGAAAGGAAAAAAAATTCTGGGTAAATTGCGAGTACATGTACAAGCATGAAAAGATAGACTTTGAACTCTGTTAGATGGTACAATGAGTGTTAATACTTATGAGGCGTAATCTGAGCTTCAGATTATCCACTTCAATAATAACATGTTTTTATTATTTTATTCTTACTTTCACTTTACATAACAACAAAGTAACACTGTTTTATTTTTGAAATGTAATTAACCCACATAGTTATATTAAAAATGCTGTCATTCTTTTCATTGAATAAGACAATCATATGCAAGTATTTCACTGTTAATGTTTCATTAAGACAAAATCATGTTTTATTTTATATAAAACTGAAAGTTAAAATTTAAAATTCTAAAAATAGATTTATTAATTTTATTCAGATGTGGGAGGAATATGAATTAGTGGTCAAATTACAGGTCATATTTTTCTGAAATATTTTTGATAAATCTACTGAAAAATAAATTATGAAAAAAAAAGTGGAAATAGTTAAGACACAAGTATGTGAAAAATAATTTATTTTACACATTAAATTGGATATTGTGGATACTTCCATATTTAAATTTGAAATAATTTATCTGGATGAGGACAAATAATTTATTTAATGAGAATAATTATGAATTTGAAAGGGATGCTATAGAAAACATAAGGGATAAAAAAAATAAATGATAGATATAGAAAAGTGATTGGATGAAATCCTATTAAAAATAATAGATAAGAACAATTTAAAGATTATTCACTAAAATGAATGCCAAGTACAACTTGAATTTTATTATCCAAACAATCAATCCATACTATTACTTATAAAAAGTATACTGCAATATAAGGGATTTGAATACAGACTTTTAAGCTCTTTCAGCGATCCACTCTATCTCATACAACTGATACACATGACTAAACACATGTGAAAAAAATAAATTATCTATAATATTCTATATATATTGTACTGAATAAGCACACATCAGTTGGTCCAGGTCATCATCTCCAACACACATATATAATCAGTGCTGCAGTTTTATATTAAGATAGCAAATCTTCAAACTTTAATGGACAGATTTCAATCTATTCCACTCTCCAATACTTTAGCCATCCATACCATTGAAAATCTGATGATATAATGCCCAAATTCCTTGTTAATTCTAATATTATTGTCCTGCCCATGTTGCTTTTAAGTCAGTCTGATCCCTCATATATAGTACCTCATCCGTTTAAATACACAGAAGAGGGATGGACAGGATGCGGGCTGAATTTGTAATGTTTAATTACAATTAATATAGTTGGAGTTTAGATATAATTAGAGGATTTGAACACAGACTTTCAAGCTGTGTTCAAATCCCCTATATTATATCTAAACTCCAAAAATATTAATTGTACTTGTACTTAAATATTAAAAAGTGTATGCATATAATTTTAATATTACAGTAATAACATATATTTAAAAAACAAGTTAATATTTTATTGATTAATAAGAACTACATTTTTTTTTAACAAACATGTTTTTATTTCAATTAAAAGACCTTTTAAAGAATTGCCTGGAAAAAATATATAATAGTTTGGTAGTCATACTATAGCAATAAGTTTTTAAATCCTAGAAAGAAAAAAAAACTGAAAGTAAATTCATTAGAAATAAAAACGTAAAAATGTTTTTGAAAATTTGTAAGAATATTTTGTATATATTTTAAATTATAATTTAAAAATAGATTTAATTAATAAAACATTATTCAATAATCTGTAAACTAATTATAATATGTATGGGTGTATGTGTGTAAATGGAATAATAGTATTTACTAATGGACCAAATAATTATAAATTAAGTGTGATATAAAATAGTTGTGTATTATTTCAAATTTAAAAAAAAAACTATTCGTGGGTAAACATATTGTGTTGGAACCATGATCTATAAAAGATAAATGCAAAATATAAAAGATCATTCGAAAAATAAAAGATCTATAAATAAAAAAATTTGAATTATAATGGCATTAGTTGTGGTCCAAAAAAAAAACAGTGATGGAGGCTGAAAAATTATATATGTGTAATCAATGAATAATGAAATAGACAAGTTTTATAAAAATAATAATTTGGATATAAAATTTAATGCAAAAGACTATAGGATAAAATGACTATTATTTGATCATAGTTTTCAAATAACTGTCAATTTTAAATTAAACTTCTACTTTTTAATATTATGTATTATAAGGAACAAATAAAGGAGAAAGGATTTATAAAGATTTGAATGTTGGTATTAGTAAAACTATCTTAGTTGTTTTTTTTTTTGCTAAAAATAAACAAAACAATAGATAATTATTAAAGCACTACATTAATTATGTATCCTGAAACAAAAAGATTTTTAAAATAATGATAACACTGTAGATTAACATGTATTGTTTTTAATAGAATCAAATAAGGTTAATTTTTATTTGCTGGTGGTCACAATGTAAGTCTAACTCTTTTTCATATCATTTTACAGAATTTCAATAAAAAGTAGCAGAGAAAATATAGAAGAGAGTAAAAGTCTAAAATTATTTTAAAAAAACAACAATATTTTGGTGTTGGAAGAAGAGGGATGTCATCATGAAATGTGAAAAAAAAAACTGTAAAGAATTGTAAAATAAAGAAAAAAAACCATTACAATTACTTTATTTTTTGAATTGTCAAGTGTTTTTTTAAAAAAGGAGATGAAAAATGTAAAGAAATCTATGAAGAAGGGAAAAGCTACAGGAAATAATGGAATTACTATTGATATTTTAAAAGAATTGGATAAAGAATGTATTTTTTTTTTCTCAGTAATGAAAGCTTTTATTCATCAAAAAGACAAAATACACAAGAATTAAAAAAAGGTTTACAAAGATATGATTGCATGGCAAAATGAAAATTCAAGTACAATATGGTGAAGGGGAAGGGAATACATATGAAATGGGAAGGGGATATGGAAAGGATGTGTAGTCCAGGCAAAGAAGAGTCTTTGGTAAGGAGCAATGTTGATAGACTTGTTGTCCTGGTGGATTGATAGGAAGATCCATGTGTGACATTAACTTTGGAATAATTGCTATATGTTAAGTATTTAAAGTTTTCAGGGATGGAAGAGAAGATTTCTGAGATATTAGATGTAACAGGCTGATTTTTGTCTTTTGTAGATGAAGAATTTTTATTTTTTCCCATTGTACTTGGAGTGGCATTATGATTGGTCATGTTGTTCTTTTTGACTTGCTTTTTACCTTTGATAAAGCAAACCACAGTCTGAAAGGAAGGAAAATCCAGAGGGCAAGGAGATGGAGACTTTGAAATAAGTTCTTTGGTGATGATGTTTTTAGTTAAATTTTGTTTGAAATTTGATTTGGATAAAATCTGAGTAATTTTGAAGGTTTTAGTTCATGTAGTTTAGGTCTCTGCACATTTTTGATGCTAGGGGCAGTGGCCAGCTTTAAACTGTTTGAAAGAATGAAAAGTAATATGAAGAAAACAATTTTGAAATGGAAAATTTAAATATATTAATGTAAAAGCAAAAAAAAAAAAAACCACTGAAAAACTTGTTATTAATAATTTTAGTTGAGTAATGAGAGAAATTGAGTGGAATTTTAGGTGGTTAATTACCCCAGAGGAGGGGGTGTGTGAAAAAAATTTGTTAGAAATGGCCTAAATAACTGGAACAACACACAAAAAAAACTTTATAAACAAGTTCTGAGTGACAGGGAAATTAGAGTAGAAGAAATATTTAAGAATCTAAGAGAATATAAAATCCTTTATGGTCCATGAAACAATTGAACTACCCACTAAACAGGGGACGAAATAAGGTAGTTAATTGCTGATAAGCACAAGGTAAATATAAGGAAATTATGTTAAAAATTCACTAAAACTGAGATTTGTGAATGAAAGAGCACACTAGCAGCAAAATAAGGCTTTCAAAGGATGAAATAAATATAAAAGGTACCTTTCACTGCTGCAAAACCAACTTTTCAGTGCCATTCTGTAAGAGCTGTGAGGATGATGACTTGCCAGTAAGAGCTCTAATATTGATATTGATATTTAAGAAAAGTGAGAAAGAATATATTAGAAATTACAAGCCTATCAGTCTTTTATCAGCTCTTTATAAAATCTTTACCAAGATAATTACAGTTTATCTGCAGCAAACTTTGAAGTCACAAATCAAAAAGAACAGGCTGGGTTTAAAAATATTTCTCTAAACATAAAAAGAACCAATGAATATAAATTGACATTATGTTTTGGGTTTGACTATAAAAACTACTGATTTTATATATATTTCCACAGTAATTAAAGCTTTAAATCTACAATAATATTATTACATTCCAAAGAAATATTTACTAAAATACAACAACAAAGATTATATATCATGATAATATTAAAAAGATTAACATTGATAAGGGTATAAGTCAGATTATTACACATCTCAAAACTTTTTTACAGCAGTTTAACAAAAAATATTTTGAGAAATAAAATTGGAAGCTAAAAAAATAAAGATACATAATTACATTTAAGATATCTAATTTATTCAAATGATGAGGTTGCTTTTGCAAATCATGTTTCACAGCTTAAGGATATGTTGAAAGAGTTATCACAAAAAAAGTAAAAAAATAAATGCTATAAAAGAATAAAGTAATATTCAATGGAGTTTTTCAGAACAAAATAAACATTGATAATTATGAATTAAGAGAAGTGAATGACTGCATATATCTTAGATATAAAAACATAATAAATAAAATTAATCACAGAAATAAATTTTGGTGGTAATACTTATATTTAAAGGAAATATGCTTATTTATTTGAAAGACAAAAAAAGATTTTTAAAATATATATATATGTGCCTTATCAGTTCTTACATATGTTACAAAAATTCAGATATTTAACAAAAGTGCAATAAGAGAATTCAAACCATCAGTGAAGTATAGAGAGATGAATATTAGAATTAACAAGAAAAGATCAAAAGCAAAATATGTAGATGAGAGAATAAATAGCTATCTTTGAAATTATTGAAAGAAGCTGGACTAGTCATATGTAAAATTTGCTAGATGAAATAAAGAGGTTTGCTATTGTGATATGAAGAAGAGAAGCTATGAATTATAAAAATTAGATTAAATTTGGAGAGAACTTTGTACTGTAGTAGATGAATAGTGGTTCAAAGTAATGATGATGATGAATAAGTTTTTAAAATATATTCTGTTTAAAGGTGAGTGATCCGTACTGTTACTTGCTCATTATATTCTATTGACAACTAGGCAGGAAACTTGCCTACAAATAATACGATTGATTTTCCAAAAACATTTTGTACATTAAAAGGAGAAAACGTACTCATATATTACTTTGTTTCAGAGTGTATTTCTGTTAATAAAAAAAAAATCATCGTTTTAAAAATAAATCCTATAATTTATTGAAGAGCAACAACAAAAAAATTACATTAAATATGCGAGAAAATGTTAGATTCATATATATATTTAATTGCGTGAAAATAAAAAATAAAACGAAATCGTAATATCAATCTTGGGTATATATATATATAAAGTAAGATTTACTAAATTGTTAAATTTGGGTTCAAAATTTTAATAAACAAAAAAGAGCATTATTTATTTATATTTCGCAAAATATACATTAAAAAATTTTTTTTAAATTTATTGAATGATTAATTAAATGAAAATTGTGGTAAAGGACGAAGAATTTGTAGAGCCCATTATTGATGGTAATGATACGAAGCATAAATTCTAATTTAAATTACTCTGAATATCAATCGAGAATGTAAATTCATAATATAAAAAAAACGATTTTTTTTTAATGCCTCCATAATTCAAAAATTTATATATTTTTAATTTATTTTTTTTATTTCGGGCACTGAAATATATATATGGAGATTTGACAATTACAAACTTTTACGATTTTTAAAGATTGTGCGAATATAATATATATAGTGTATTGAAAATGCCAATAAAAAAGTTCTTAACATTAACATGGATATCAAGTTTTCTTCTGCCCAAAGGCAGAGTTGGTTTTCTAGGCATTTAAGTAATTCTTTGAATGAAAAACACTTTATCATCATTAGCGAAAGTTTACAACTGTTTAGCACTCGATCTTATTTAAGGAGGTCGTCGTAAATCTTAACAGTAAATCTGATATTAAGAGTCAGTCACATTATAACAACTCAAATCTTAAAGTTAATTTTTATTTACAAAATATTTTTTATATAGTATTGATATTAATGAATTTCTCAATATGATTATTATAATAATATTGATTTATTATATAAATGTAGATGTGGTTATATTTTTTAAATTATTATTACATAACTAAGGTATCCATAATGAAAGCTTTTAGTGATTAAAAATTAAAATTTTACATATCGTGATATGCACAAAATGACTCAAGAAAAAACACAACCATGTTAAAAATAAATAATGCTGGAAAATGTCAAAATGAAAAAGAATGGAATTGATCTCCATTTCAATGCTCTTCATGTAAAAACTATTCTCATATTACAGTCTATTCAGTTATTGCATTTTATTCCACTGAAGACTTGCTTTATTTTTTAGATAGTAATCTTTTACAAATGTAAAAACTCACAAGAATAAATAATGCAAGTCATTTTTGCTATCTAAAAATAAATTAAAGATAATATGAAAAAAGTGAAGTTATTGGTAATTTATTCATATAAGATTAAAACTAATCTTGAATAGATATGTTTTATCTCAGATAAATTATACTTCAATCACAACACAAGAAAATTTATTGTTACATTCACTAAAATTCTCATCCAGAATTAAAATTTCAGATTATTTTTTTTAATATGTCTTCATATTTGTAAATTTACTGGTATCATTACAAAATAATCAGTTGCAATGGATTAAGTAAATTAAGATACTCACAAAAACATCATACTCATAAATTGGATTAATGAAAAAGATAAACAGAATGATTAATTGTATTTTTATATTGGACTATTTCCATCATCTAATATGTGTGTTGAATGTCTTTAGAAAAGTTTAATTTTTAGTTAAATATTCCAAATGCATTCAACTGTTAGTAATATCACAGCAAACAGGTTAGTATATGCACCAACTGTTAGTAATATCACAGCAAACAAATGTTAATAATATCACAGCAAACAGGTTAGTATATGCACTAACTGTTAGTAATATCACAGCAAACAGGTTAGTATATGCACAACGTTTCGAGAGGTATTTTTCTCCCCTCTTCTTCAGGTGTTGCTGGCCTGACCAGTGACAGTACTAGCATGGGATTCGAACCTGGGTCCTTAGATTCTTGATTATTGAAATTTAAGGTAACGCTCTAACCAACTGAGCCATCCTGCCAAAGGCAACAGTATGTAGTAATTTCATATACTTATCTATGAGGTTCCTCCTGATTTCTCCACTTTTTCCTCAGAGCAAAGTTGATTAGTGATTTCCATACATTATGTATAGTCACACTAGGTTGGCTTATGGGATTTTTTGCCATTGTCATGTGAGCAGCTTCTTTAAATTTTCTTCTTTGTACCTTTTCTTCTTTATCCAATATTTTTGTATTTTCCCAATTGAACGTATGTTCATTGGTCCATACATGGTCTGCTACCTTAGACACATCTGTTTTCTCTCTTCTAATCATCAGTTTATGTTCTTGCAAGCGCTTTTGAATGGGACGGCTGGTCTCACCAATATATGTTCTTCCACATTCACATGGTATTTCATAGATGCAGTTTTTTCTTTGCAGCATTTCAAGTTTAGGCTTTGTAGATGTTAGAATTCCTCGTAGTGTGGTATGGCTCTGGAAAGCTGTTCTGATGTTATACTGATTGCAGATTTTCCTTAATTTGTCTGCTATTTTTGGAATGTATGGATACACTACAGTACCAATAATTGTCTTTTCTCTTGATGGTTCTTTTTGTTGTCTATTTAATGTTTTCTTAATAACAGCTGATGGATAACCATTTTTCTTAAGAGTTTGTTCTATATAGATCTTTTCTTTTTCCAAATCACCAGTTTCTGAACAAACTTCTTTTGCTCTGTTCCACAGTGATAGTATAACTCCATGTTTTGTGTTTCTGGTGTGATTAGATGTATAGGCTAGGTATTTTCCTGTATGTGTAGGTTTTCGGTAAACTGTAGTTTTGATTTTGCCATGAGGGAGTCTTGTTACAAGAACATCTAAGAATGCCAATTTTTGTTCTTGTTCTGGTTCTATTGTAAATTTAATTGAAGGGGATATGTTGTTGATGTGTGTCAGGAAGCAGCACCTGAAAAGAGGTGAGAAAAATACCTCTCAAAACATTGTGCATATACTAACCTGTTTGCTGTGATATTACTAAAGTTAGTGCATATACTAACCTGTTTGCTGTGATATTATTAACATTTGTTTGCTGTGATATTACTAACAGTTGGTGCATATACTAACCTGTTTGCTGTGATATTACTAACAGTTGAATGCATTTGGAATATTTAACTAAAAATTAAACTTTTCTAAAGACATTCAACACACATATTAGATGATGGAAATAGTCCAATATAAAAATACAGCTAGAACACCATCATCACAAACCTTCAGAAAAACACTAAGTATTCGGTATGGACCCGATACTATATTAAACTTTAGACATTATGAAAAACTATGTCTAAAGCTGGCCAAAGTAGAAAATCATTTAACTTTCCTATGTAAATGTAAATCGGAAGGGATAATTCCTAAAGGTTTGCAACTAAAACCTCCAATTCACTCTCAGAGAGCTGAGAAAATTACTCAGAGAGCAAGTGAAGCTCTGTTAAGAGAAAGAATAAATGCTCAAAGGTTTTCTAAGTATCAAACAATGCATTCAATTAATACTGTAGAATGTCTTCTAAAAAATAAACTTACTGATGATGACTACATGAGAGTTTCTCAAGCAGTAAGAAAATCATATTCTATATTACATGGAAAAATAAAAGAATGTCAAAAGAAGAAACTTGCTAACCTACATGGGCATATCAAAAATCATAATGTACCAAGCAATGTAACAGCTTCATCTGTTAAAAATCTAAGTTCTAAACATCTAACAGATACTGAAATTTCTGTTCTTGAAAGAGGATTAAACTTTGCTGTAACACCATCTAATATCCCCTTATTAGATATAATGGCAGCCACTGAGGAAGTCACTCAAAAATTGCCTTTAGAAGAAGCAGCAGAATTACGCTGGAGAATAAAAAGAACACTTGACAAGCAACAAAAATTGCAGTCAAACATATCCTATGGGGAGAGGAAAGCAATTAAATCTCTCAAAGCAGATAAATCTATAATTATTCTCCCTGCTGACAAAGGCAATGCAACAGTTGTAATGGATACAACTGATTATGACAACAAAATACAAGAACTCCTCACAGCTGGCCAATATAGAAAAGTGGCAAAAGATCCGATACCAAGTACAGAAACAAAGTTACAAGCATTACTCAGAAAGCATCGCAAGTACTTCACTGATTCAGAAAAGAGTAAAATAACATCATATTTCAGCAAAATTCCTCATCTTTATGGTCTACCTAAAATCCATAAGGATCATGTTCCATTACGACCTATTGTTAGTTCTAGAGATTCACCTTGCCAGAATTTGGCAAGATTTCTTCTCAAAGTTCTAAGTCCTTTGGCATGCAAGACCCAATCATTTGTCAGGGATTCTAGACACTTTGTAGAATTAATCAAGAACATGAAAATTGAAAGAACTGACTTACTGGTAAGCTTTGATGTGGAAAGTTTATTCACAAATGTACCATGTGAAGAAGCATTGTCTATTGTAAGAAAAAGATTAAATGATGATAATAGTTTACAAACCAGAACAGCTCTTCCTATTGATAGCATAATGGAACTATTAACATTCTGTATAAAAACAACCTACTTTCAATATAACACAGAATTCTTCCAACAAAATCAAGGAATGGCTATGGGCTCACCATTGTCTCCCCTGATTAGCAATATTTACATGGAAGAACTTGAAACCACAGCCATAAAAACTACTCCTTATCCACCTAAAGTTTGGCTTCGCTATGTGGATGATACATTTGTTGTATGGCCACATGGTGAAGCATTGCTACAAACTTTCTGGACACACATCAACAACATATCCCCTTCAATTAAATTCACAATAGAACCAGAACAAGAACAAAAATTGGCATTCTTAGATGTTCTTGTGACAAGACTCCCTCATGGCAAAATCAAAACTACAGTTTACCGAAAACCTACACATACAGGAAAATACCTAGCCTATACATCTAATCACACCAGAAACACAAAACATGGAGTTATACTATCACTGTGGAACAGAGCAAAAGAAGTTTGTTCAGAAACTGGTGATTTGGAAAAAGAAAAGATCTATATAGAACAAACTCTTAAGAAAAATGGTTATCCATCAGCTGTTATTAAGAAAACATTAAATAGACAACAAAAAGAACCATCAAGAGAAAAGACAATTATTGGTACTGTAGTGTATCCATACATTCCAAAAATAGCAGACAAATTAAGGAAAATCTGCAATCAGTATAACATCAGAACAGCTTTCCAGAGCCATACCACACTACGAGGAATTCTAACATCTACAAAGCCTAAACTTGAAATGCTGCAAAGAAAAAACTGCATCTATGAAATACCATGTGAATGTGGAAGAACATATATTGGTGAGACCAGCCGTCCCATTCAAAAGCGCTTGCAAGAACATAAACTGATGATTAGAAGAGAGAAAACAGATGTGTCTAAGGTAGCAGACCATGTATGGACCAATGAACATATGTTCAATTGGGAAAATACAAAAATATTGGATAAAGAAGAAAAGGTACAAAGAAGAAAATTTAAAGAAGCTGCTCACATGACAATGGCAAAAAATCCCATAAGCCAACCTAGTGTGACTATACATAATGTATGGAAACCACTAATCAACTTTGCTCTGAGGAAAAAGTGGAGAAATCAGGAGGAACCTCATAGATAAGTATATGAAATTACTACATACTGTTGCCTTTGGCAGGATGGCTCAGTTGGTTAGAGCGTTACCTTAAATTTCAATAATCAAGAATCTAAGGACCCAGGTTCGAATCCCATGCTAGTACTGTCACTGGTCAGGCCAGCAACACCTGAAGAAGAGGGGAGAAAAATACCTCTCGAAACGTTGTGCATATACTAACCTGTTTGCTGTGATATTACTAACAGTTAGTGCATATACTAACCTGTTTGCTGTGATATTATTAACATTTGTTTGCTGTGATATTACTAACAGTTGGTGCATATACTAACCTGTTTGCTGTGATATTACTAACAGTTGAATGCATTTGGAATATTTAACTAAAAATTAAACTTTTCTAAAGACATTCAACACACATATTAGATGATGGAAATAGTCCAATATAAAAATACAGCTAGAACACCATCATCACAAACCTTCAGAAAAACACTAAGAATGATTAATTGTTCAAGAGATGATATGATTTTCAAGCAATAAAAATGATAAGTTGAACTTATCCAGATTTATCTTCCGAGTGTGTAATTCTAACATTGAATGGATATTTGAAATCTATTTTTAGAAAGTAAAATTTAGCACAGCAATAAAATGATGAACTCTTGAAGTAAAAGTTTCTAATCAAAATTCAATCTATTACTTTTGTGGTGCAAATATTCCATAATTGCTGGAGTAACTATTAATTTTTTTATTGTATAAATAATTTCATTGAATGCATATCAATACATAGTATTAATGAAGAAAGGCTAATTAAAGTTTATGATATAGCTATAAAATTGAGGTGATGAGATAAATTAGGTAAAGGAAGTGACAAGTAATGGCAAAACCATCACCGAAAGTAATCAAACAATTTGGTTATATTACTTCATTTCCTAGTCAATTTCCCCATCTTTTTTTTTCTCAGTGATGAAAATTTATTCATAAAAAAAACACAGATACCACTATAATTAGAAAAAGGTTTACAAGGGAGTGATTATTTGATAAATTGAAATTTCAGAAGCAACATGGTAGGAGGGGAAGGATACATGTGAAAAGGGAATGGGAAGTGGAAAGGGGAAACAGTGTGTAGTCCAGGCCAGTCCGAGATGCATGTTTCATTGGGAAAGCACTTCATGGGTCACTAACTTTCAGAGGATGGGAGTTGGAGGATTGCCCAAGTGTCTGTGAAAAGTGAGGGTGGGGCTAGTGTGGTATCTCTGGTTTTGAGAGAGCGAATTAGGTCCAATAGCTTTTGATTCGCTGATTGGACGCTCTGGTCAAAAATAATGGCACATCGGAGCAACCAGAGTGCATAGATGAAGAAAACTGATAATCTTAATAGTTGCAAAGACTTCTGTTTCTATGGATTTTTGGAGGTTGAAGATGATATTCCTGTGCAAGGAAAGTCAGGAGTTGATGACATGTCTAACTCTAAGTAGAAAGGGACATTTAAGTAGGAAATGCTGGAGGATCTCATTATCAGTTTTACAGAGCTGGCATACAGGAGAGATCTTGGTGAAACATCTATGTTTGACCAAAAATTGATTTGTGGGAAGGGAGTGAAGATTGATTTTGAGGAGGAAATTGAGGAATTTTGCCTCAAAAGACCATCTTTTGAATTTGCAGATTAATTGAGCATTGGTAAGGTTGAAGTATGTAGGGGACACAATGGAGAAATCTGTAGTCTGATTGAAAACTTCCCAATACTTTAGTTTGCCACTGATGGATGGTATAACAAAGCCAGCCTTTTGAAGTATGTTGGCAATGAGTGAGGTCCATGACCTGGGCCTTTCACTGGGAGGAGGAGTGTCAATGGGTGTGACAATGATATGCACAAGGTTGGCAGGAAAATGACTTAGGAGTGTGAGGATAATGTTGTGAGATCTCTGTATAAGAAGAGTGTCAATGGAGTGCAGGCCCAACCCATTGAGGTTTTTAGGAAAACCAAGTTCTTTTTAGGCTGATGGACACCACCTTTTTGCCCCAGAGAAAATGGATGCAAAGGGAATTGGATTTTGGATATAAAGGAATGTGTAGATAGAACAATGGTAAGGTAATGTGCTATTTTAGGAAACACTAAAAGATTGAGGAAGGTGACTTTCCCAAAAATAGAGAGGTAGATGCCTGTGATAGCACTGAGAGTGGATGATATGCTTTGATACAGAATGGTTTGGACCCGTACCCTCATGTCCTTAGGAGACAGCATGAAGGGGAATCCGAGGATGTTGTGTGGCTTGGCATTGAAGGTGGAAGGGATTTGTTTACCAGTTGATAGTTGCCAGGCCACTGATTTATCACTACTAAATTTTAGCCTGTGTGTTTCAGTGCACCAGGTGAGGATTTGTTAAAGCCTGGGGATGAGATCAACTGAGGGAAAGAAGACAACCACATCATCTACATATCAAGGCATTTGATGCTTTTACCCAGTGCAGGAGTGTGGATGCCAGGGAGGTCATGTTCCAGTCTGAGCAAGAGGGAATTCAGAAATGTGATGAACAACAAAATGCTCAGCAGAGAGCCCTGATGGATAGATATGTTAGGTGTGAAGCCAGGGGCAACTTTCCCATCCAGGGTAACTATGATTTCTCTGTTGGACAGGAGATTGTGGAGGATGGACAGAAGGGCCTCTGGAATGTTCAGATCCCTGAGGGTGCCAAGGAGTAGGTCAATCCTAACAGAGTTGAAGACTGCCTGGATGTCTAGTTGGACAGTGATGGGCCTGCCATTTTGAGACTGGCTAACATGCTCAGTGGCCATCTTAAACAGTGTGGCAGCCCCAAGAGTGGAGCACCCCTTACAAGCAAACTGTGAGGCAGAAAGGGCAGGGAGTATGAATTGTTCTAGTGACTCTTTGATGGTAGACTCAATAAGTTTTATGAGCAGATGGGTCATAAAAATGGGCCTAAGACTCTTGAGCTCAATTTCCCCATCTTCAGGCAGAGAACTTAATATACTGTAGTGCTGGAGATAGAAGCCTGCAAAAGTGGACAACCAGCAGTACATGATATAACTGTAATGGCTTATTCAAAATTGTTTTAAAATTAATAATAATTTGTTAAAAGGCAAATGCAATAATTCAATAGTATTTATTTTGAAGGTGCATGTATGTGTGTGCATAGGTGAGGTATACAAAAGTACATTATTTTGATTAAATAATAAATAAAGACATAAATAAAATTTATTAAAATAAATTTTAGTTAAGGAATTTAATTCGTGTAATGGTATTTTAATAGAAGCAAAAGAGCTTGAAATTTATATATAAAATAGTTAAATTTATGGATTAAAAAAAAACTGAATTTGCTAATCTGGTAAGTAATCATTATTAAACAAAAAAAAAAAGTAAAAAAACACCAAACAAACAATGATAAATATAATTGTAATTAAAAAACAAAAAAATATTAAGATTAAAAAAACAAATATTGAAAAAAAAGATTAAGTGAAAAGAAATGCACATCCCTCTTATCATTGTATAAAAAAAAATTAATAATAATCAGTCTAGCTCTAACTAGTGAAATGAGTGAGATAATTAAAAAAAACTGTCTATGGAGACATAATATTAAATTCAAGAGAATTTTTTTTTGCTTTATAAACTATAACTGTGGTAGATATACGTCATCACTGTTCTGGAAAGAAATGATTTATTAAATATAAATCATTATTACTAGGAATAGAAGTCCTTGATTTATGGCTTACTTCTTGTTGAAACAACCACAGAAAATGCATTTCTAAAAATCTATATGTGTACCAGCTTTGCCATGAATTATACAATCATTTCTTTGGACCACTTTGAACTCCATTCATATAATGTCATAACACCTTAATTAAATAAAATCACCTGTGCCTATGATGAAAGATTATATTCCATTAATGTTTGGAGACTCACAGCTTAAGGAAAGAATAATGGAACAAGAACCAAATTAAAAATAAAATAAATACCACTGGTTGTTTTCATACTGCAGGATCAGCAAGAAAAACATAAATACCTTGAATATAAAAGCTATTTAAAGATACAGATTTATCACAGTAAAACTTTAAAAAAAAAACTCTTAAAAAGGAAAAAGAATGGGCCTTATTTTAACAAGTTCAAAATCATTTATTGTAATTTATTTTGTTCTGTTTATATTAGTGATCAAGATATTTTATTTAGTTTTGTATCCTTATTAAATTTTATGAATTTATTATAATATATACATTTGCATGTATATGAATTAATTGCATCTTGTAAATAATTATTATTTTATAAAATTCAAGATGTCATTTTATATCACAGTTTTTATTTCAAGTGATCACACTGACAATTATGATTTCTGTACCTATAAAAAAAATAAGAGAGAATGCTTAGCCACTGAGAAAATGCCAAATGTTATCAACAATTGGAAAAATAGGGATTGTTGACATTAGTCCACTCAGCATTTTTCTTTTTACATGAAAAGATGGCACCCAGATAAAGACTTAAAAGGATGCTTTTCTCATTATTTCAATTAAAACAAATGACTTTTGAATGATAAAGCTTATTTTAAATTCCTATAGTTGATTTGTGAGATGCTGATTTTGAAAATATAACCCATTTTTTAGTTCAATCATCACCATCATTATCTACATTCTATATAACTTTATGAAGTCCCTATATGTGTAGCTTAACAGAATGTCTTACATTAAATAATCTTTGTCTTTGCAATTCACAATTATAGTTAAATACTATGGATATGTATGATAAGCCTTCTGGGATTGATTAAAAATAGAGTAATATAAACAAATTATAACACTTGATCATCATCAAATAAATTAGGTAAAGAGAGTGGCAAGTAATGGCAAAATCATCACTAGTGAGTGTTATGATGATGAAATAAATTAGGTAAAGAGAGTAGAAAATAATGGCAAAACCATCTTTGATGATGATCAAATGGTATAATTTGTTTAAATTACTTGTATTTATTAAACAATCTTTCCATTTTCAGCAAAAAGTTTAACATTCATGTCAATAGTATTTAATTATGAATGTGAATTACAAAGATCATGATTAACATAAGATATTCTGTCAAACTACACATGTGGTATAATTTAGTTCTAAAACTCATATCTTCTCAAATCTAATATAGTTTATAAAATACAATAAAAATAAAAGAAAAACCATATATTTAATTTTAATTTTTTATGAAGGATTTACTACTGATGTATAATATGGAAATACTGTAGAAATGAGATAGGACTTTGTTTATCAAATCAGCTAACCAATGCAAAGTTTGATATATAACAAAAACTTAAATTATTAATATTTTATATTAGATAATTTATTATTTATAGGTATTGATTTTTACTTTTGTTGTTTGTTTCACATCTATTTATAAAAAGTTTTCTTATGAAAGTATTGATATCTTAACGTTAAAGATTTTTTTTTACGTTTCACTAGAAACTCTTGGACAATTAAAAATATTTCACAAACAATATTAAATAATCTAATAACTCTGATAAAATATCTTTGTCAATCGTTGTTTAAGACTTTTTATAAAGCCGAAAGATATATGACAGCGAAATCAGTTTTAATATTATTCCTCACTTATGACTTTTTTCCCCCAAAACACATTGTTTTTATTTCTTTAAACTAATTAATTAATCTTTATTTTTATTTAAAGCTTTGATGTTTAAATTCCAAAACACTGACAATTGTATTTCTGAGTTGTTGTTTTTTTAATTAAAATAATTGCTCAAGTTCTTTTCATAATTGTTATATAAAAGTGGTTGGTGCTTAAAGATATCTATTTATATTCTTAGTTTTGCCTTATAAGTTTTTTTCTCAGATTATATATTAACTTCTTTTTCTATGCAAATATATATTAACTTAATGCCCTTTTTACCGTTTTCTCCAGCTCATCTTTTATAATTATTATTTTTTAATCTCAATTTATAAAATCATTATGATATGGTAAATTATAGTATTTGCTTTCCATGTCAGTCCAATGATCCAGATTTCAAACATTAGTTTGTTTAGTTTTTAGGTAGTTGATTTACAATCAACTCAACAAGCCATTCATCAGATAAATGTATATTCAGTTATTGCTAGATCCAGAGAATTCTGAATTGATTTGATGAAAGTCTAGGCACTGCCTTTAAAGACCAAAAATTAATAAATATAATGCACCATTATCATTGATAAAGAGGCTCTGCATAGTTCAGTGCAAGTCACAGATTTTGAAACACAAGTTCTATAATTCCCAGACCAGCTCTGTCATTTCTGGGTTCAAACCTCTTATAAACTTCAAATACTAAACATTTGATTATATTATTTTTAAAAGTGAAAAGCACATCATATATTCAAGTAACCTGAGTCTGTTATTAACTTATGCCAATGTGTATCTAACTTTCCATTCATATTTTGTAGTAATTCTATATTTTTACCTGTGTCTACATAATACTTTTTATTTTCTTAAATGATTGTATCTTTTTCATTCAAATATTTGCTTATTATGTAATAATAATATTCTAAACAAGGACTTTGCAATAAATATTTTTATGGTGTAATTTTCACTATATATACCACTCTCACACAAAATAGGGACTACCAACATTTTATACTCTGTGAAGGGATGAAATCATACACATATAACCCAAGACATGTGAAAAAGATGTATGATCTCCAAGATCCACATTTTGTGTTGAACCAGCACTCATCAGTTGGCCTAGATCACAATCTCTTACATATATCTTTATAATTGTTTAGAATATATAGGTAGCCAATTACTACCATTTATTAATAGATAAATGTCAAACTTACTGCCCTCATAACTTTAACTACTTGACTGAAGTATATTAATATTTTTATTAGTCATTCATTAGACTAGGGTTTATCCATATAATAAATAATATTCCTGTAGTGTAATTTTCACTATACTACTTTCATGAAAGGTTTGGACTGTTTTCAGCCTGCTTTTAACACTTAGTGGAGGGGTGAAATTATAGACATACAACCAAAGACATGTTAGAAAGATATATGATTTCCAAGGTACCTAATATATTAAAAGTGGATAGAAATCAGTCTCTACCATGCATGATAGTGGTGTAGTAAAAATTATGCTATAGAAACATTATTCACTAAGTCAATAATCTCTAGTCTTATGAATGACTAATAAAAATTATTTATATATTTCCATTGAATGGTTTTTGTCAAAGTTATGAGGACAGTAAGTTTGATACTTATTTACTAAACTGTTGTAATTGTCTACTTATATATACTGAGCAACAATAAAAATATATGTAAGAGATTGTGATCTTGACCAATTGATGAGTGATGTATTTGCACAAAATGTGCATTTTTGGAGATCAGATGGAAACCAGATCCTACCTAGCATGAGAGTAGTGTAGTCAAAATTACACCACCGACATATTATTCTTTAAGTGGATAATATCTAGTCTAATGAATAACTAATAAAAATTATTAAGCACTTTGAAAGTCTTTTAATTATGATTTCAATAGTACTTGTATATAAATTATTCTCATTTTTAAAAGTTTGTTTCACTCAATTTCATATTGATTTAAATTATTTTCTATTCCACTAGCAATTTTACATAAATTATCTCTAACTGCCTTATTTTTCTTTTTGCATGATTGATATAGTTAATCTTGCAACATTTTTAATAATATCCTTTATTGGGAAATTATCTTTCTTGTTTTCTTTTCATTTAAATTTATTTCATTTCAATGCTTTATTTTTGTCTAATAACTATTCTGCAATGACCACACATCCTAAATGTAAACAAAAGCAAAACTCTCCATACAGTAGTGCCACCCTGTGCCAACCAGAGTAATCAATGGATGCCAGAAGGCTTGTGCATAAAATCCCTATCTAGTACCTACTCATCCAATATCCCCAGACTAGTTTTTGCCTTGTGACCATCATCAGTGAGAAGTCTTGGATCTGAGAGCATTGCACTTAGATCTTAGGATCTAATGCAACCCTCCAGCCACCTTTTAACTCTACTTTACTACAAAACTATGAGAATGAAATTGAAAACACAATAATATTTTCAATCTAAGCTCAATATGAGATGTTGATCATGTGACATCCTAAATGTGTTAACCTTTGATTTGTTATCATAGTCTAAAAAAAATATTTTTAATTTTATTAAAAATAAAGTATTCTATTTTACTCACTAAAAATATCAAGATTGATAATGTCAATTTTTCCATTTATCAGTACAGTTAGCCATCATGTTTAATAATACTTATTCTGATAATTAGTAACATATGAGAGGGGACTCAAAAATAATCAGAATCATTCTTTGGTCTGCACATCTGTTGTAGTATATACTTTTGCTGTTACATACTTCTTGCAGGAACTCTTCTACATCAATCTGCCAAATGACATTGCCATCTAAAATTGTGAAGCCATGTAGCTCTTTTTTTTATAAAGTGCATTTTGCATATTTGTCAATTTTTTATGCCTGAATTGTTCGAACAGGTAATGCAGATTTTTTTTTACTCAAACAATATTTTTCTTTCAGATTTAGTTCATAATGGTCAGGAATTTTATCTGCAAGTTCTGAAACATTTGTGTTGTGGTGAAATGTTAACATCCCATTTTGTGGCAAAGAAAAGAATGCAAACTCCACCCCAACACTGCCCTCTCTCAAAGCCTTAAGTGTGAAACATTTTTTAATTAAATTCAGTGGGACTCAGCTTATCTATTAGCCATATTTGCTTGATCTTGCTTTGTGCAATTTTTTTTAATCTCTTGAATAAAAAAATATCTTAATTTGTGTGTGTGTTTGGACTTAGAAGAGATGAAAAAAGCTGCAGGCATTAAAATGCATCACTTCACAAGTATTTCTGGACTACTTTGAAAAATGGAAAACATATTTAGACCAGTGTGTTTCATCAAATGGATAGTAATTTGAAAAAGATTAAATTTATAATACTTAAAATTAAATGAAATTTTATTATGAAATTCCAGTTATTTTTGGGTCCTCCTCATATATTATTTTCAATCACTTTTCACTATTTTTAATCATTTTCTTTGCAATAATGATGCTAGGAAACTTTATAACTATTCCAGTTTATATTGGAATCTATCTTTGAAAAACATGGAATCTTTGCCGAAAATATTTTTTGGATCCCAATAATATAAAACCATAATACACCTGGGTCTCATTTTATGCAGATTATTTTAATGCAATTTTGAAGTTATGCAATTTATGTTTCTTTTTAATATCTTTCATATTTCACTATATTTATTAGTTATCAAGAAATTTAAATTATTAATAACTCATTTTGAATTGAAATACTTTTTTTTTTCAAAAATATGATGTTATATTAGCAGCTAATGTAAATATGGCCTAAAGCTGTATTTAGAATCTTGGCTTCTATGTAAATGAGTAAATAATAATAATAATAGATTTACACTTACCTATAAAAATATCACAATAAATATTCAAAAATTTTAAACTTTTAAAATGTATTTTGTTAGATATAACAGAAATAAATAATTTTTTAGATTGTTAAAATAAATAATGAAGATTTTATTGGTTTGATTGTGATCTAATTTTTTTAATATAGAAACAGAAAATCATTAACACAGCACAAGACTGAAAGTGGCGCTAGTTGTACATCACATCACGAATCTGATTTCTTACCAGTTCACAAATAAACCCATATTGTCAAATAGCAGTAATGATTAAAATATGTATGAAAAAATGTAAAATTAAATTCTGTAGTTAATAAAAAAAGTTTATCTTGTATTTTTTTTTTTCAAATATTTGAGAACTTTTATCAGTCATACTTTATTTTCTTATTTTTTTAATGCGAATTTTAAAATAATTTTTCCTTGTTGCTTTGCTTTTATGCAATTTCTGAAAATTACAGAACCTATCCCCCATTTTTGAAAGTAAGTTTAAGTCTATTTTTGTGCGATTTCTTTTGTGCGCATTTTCTGAGGAACCTATCTACCGCATAAAATGAGACCCAGGTGTATTACAAAATAGCAATTATACTTTGTAAATACTTTTGAATTATTAAACCTTATATAAATGCCTTCTTTTGCTTATTCATAAGAGAGAGGCTCTATATTCTATTTAAGCAATATTTTTTTATAAAAATTAGAATTTTATTTCTGACACAGCAAAAGTAGTATGTGCAATTTTGCATCTAAATAAGGAAAATTTTTCACAATTTGAATATATCCTTCTATAGTAATAGAGTGAACAGAATATTGCTGTTTAGAACTATTCTTTGATAGTAGCCTAATTTATTTTTCTCATTTATCTAAAATTAGATCTAAAATAATTTCTAGTAATAATGTTCTTTGAAAGTTGACATATATTATTTGGAATTATGACACAACCACACTATAGATAGCATACTCTATCAGTGAATATAATGTTTCTATGTGAAGAAAAATGTCTATACTAATCTTTTGGATGCTCAGTTAAATATTACTATGAGGAATATTATTGATACATTTGTGCCTACTCCTTTGCAGTGGTTTTCTGTTTTTTCACATATTCCTCCACCAGATATCAGATGAGAAAATATACAAAAAAAAATTTCTAAGTAGATTGGACTTACCAATAATTTAAGATATAGTTTTTCTATTTATTCCTTTTTGTATGTTCAACTAAGTATCTACAACTGAAAAATTATGGCATAAAAAATAAACTTTATAAGATAAAGTTTCAAGAAAATTTCTTTTTATAGATCCAACATTAAAAGCAAATAGCTATGATCTTCCTAGACACTATTTGAGTTTCATTAACAGATTCAGAATAACCCATAGTCTATGTAGATGTAAACAACATCAACATGGTTAATGACTGTTAAATCTATGGTTGCAGTTGCAGAATTGAAGGAATTAACAAAAGTCAGTAATAAGTCAATCTCTTATAGATTTCTTTATGATAATGTGTTATTTTTTTTAAAAAAAAAAGTCCATTCATATACTAAGTAAATAGATCTTATATAACAGTGCAAACAAATTTCTTATGGGGAGGGGATAGTTAGCTAGAAATTTGTTTTGAGGAATCTATTACATTGCTTTTTAAAAATTATTGATTATTCAAACGTTAGACAGAATCGATTATATAATAGAGAAAGAAACGTGATTTCTAACTAATATAGATTATATATAAGCTAGAAAGTCATGGAAGACTTTGTTTTGGTATTCTCAACACTTTCTTCAATATTCTACCAGAGAAAATCACCAAAAGAGCTCATCATGACTTTTATAGATTTATTTAACTCACTTTGTCTAGATACAAATAGTTACTGACTCAAATTAATTCATTAGTTGGATTGACTACATGTTAGCTATGAAAAAAACATTTTCAAATTTGAATTCTGTCACATGGACAGGATAAACTTATGTATTTATTTAGAAAAAACTTCAGCTATGACATAATTTAGCAAATAATTAAAACAGGGCAATTGCAAACTAAAATCACACCATCTAATAGTAGAACTTTTATCTGACTTATCTTTTTAGATTTTTTTTCTTTTTCTTTTAATTTAAATGTAAGTCAGAAAGAAATTCTATTATTACATGGTATGGTTTCAGTTTACAGTTCCCAGTTTTAATTGGTTAAGAAATTAACTGAAGTTTATCTAGAAAACTAAACAGAATTTACATATATATAAATACTTATTCACTATTTATATACCTGTTTGTGTGTGTGTGTGTGTGTCTATGTAATAATAATTAAAAAGGAATTATTTTAAAAACTTTTATTACTTAAAGAATTATTAAAAACTGTCTACACATTAACATGATTTAATTATACAATATTTCATATAAAATAAAATGGGATGTGTTTGTTGTTTACTTATAACTCAAAAATCCATATATCATTCAAATTGCTTTTTTACCTTGTGTCATATCTGACCTTGCCTTCAGAAGTGGACTAGTCTAGATTCCTTCCTTATCTGATTGGACTGATCATACATTGTCATGAACCAATGTGTAAACATGTCGATAACTAATATGTAAACATAACCAAAGGCTGAAACTAAGTATGGTCAATGTGTAAACATGTATATAAAATCCTATCATTGGTTAAGCTCTCTGAATCTGATTGCTGCCAATAAGGGAGAGCCCTGATCTGGCAATAAATAGTCAGCATTTTTGGAGGCAAGCCAGAGAACATCTGTCTAACCTAAATGACAGTATGCACTCTTAAGAGAGAGTATTTGTCTACCTGAAAGTGCTCTCCACTGAAACCACTTCCAACAGTGAAGGTGCTTCTACTTTATTCACTACTACATCTATGCAATGAGGCAAGTCCATGGTAGGACTGGGAGCTGCTATGACTAGGGAAGACTTGAGGCAAGCTGTCCAGTACAGCCAGAAGAGTCTTGACTAGAACTCACAAGGTAAGCTACTATGTACAGCTGGAAGTGAGTCCAGTCATTTGGCATGATGAGCTCATTATTGACTAAGTTATATGTAAAATTGTATTTATTGATTGTATAATATGTATGAATATTTGTCCTAATAAATTATACATATTAAATTGTGAGTGTTCACATTTTTTGATATTATTGTTGGTTTGAACCTGAACCCTGCAATTCAGTCAAACATAACAAACAGATTTGGCACAATCAGACAAAAGGAATTTTTTCCCCCATGACAGGAAAAATAGATTAATATGTGAATAGCAGTTAAAGACATTCATCATATTAAAATCACTATTCTACCTGAATAAAAATGAGATTCAGCAGTTTGGAAAAAATACATCAGTGCAAAACAAACTCAGCATATTCAGAAATCAGTGATAAAATATATCACTTAGATCTGCCTGAATGAAAAACAGATTCAGCAGATAGAAGAGGTAACTCACAAAAATAAAAAATAAAAATCGGTATTTTATTTCTCTTGTGAAGAAATGCTGGAAAATTAAAGCATGGATAATTCTATCGGCTCCATGAAAGCTTTTGATCCAGGCCATCCTGAGGATTGGTCAAGCTATAAAGAGCAATTAATATTTTACCTACAGGCTAACCAGATCGAAAAGCCTGAGGTAAAACTAGCCCAGTAATGATAAGAATCAGAACTCAGACTTACGGGATCCTGAGATCACAATCTACATCAGAAAAGGCATCTGACCTAGATTTTGATAAAACATTAGTGACTCTCACTGATTATTTTTCCTCAAAACCTTTGACAATAATGAAGAGATATTATTTCAATCTCAGCATTCAAGAGCAGCAGGGAAGCTAGAGAGTTTGCAACACAAATTCAGATATTGGCATTAAAGTACAAGTTCAAAGACTTCCTGAATCATTTTATGTGTGGCCTAAATGATCACAACTTAAGACTCAAACTACTAATGATACTGGATTTAGATTTTGAAACAGCTATGGCCCAAGCAGTTCTAGAAGAGTCAATAGCTAGTCAGGCAAACCCATTAAAAAATTACTAAGTATGATATGCAAAAAATTGAGCATAACACTGAGTCAGTCAGACACTCGGTCAGCTCAGATAATTCAACATCAAATAGTCTATGGTGTTATAGATATAATGAACAAATACTCACACATACAGAATGCCCACACTGCTATACTACATGTATGTTTTGCAAGTGGGTCAGACATATAAAGGTTGCATGTTTGAAATTAAAAAGGCAAACAGCCGATATGGAAAAATCAATTCCAAAAAACAGCAAAGGCAAGTATAAGAAAAACAAACAAATTGTCTGTATAAATCATATTAAAGACAATCATTCTGAATTTATACATATATTATAATTAATGATATGCCAGTTACAATGGAACTGGACACAGGGTCTCCAGTGTCTATTGTTTCCAAAAAAGATCTGAGCTATCATTAATAAAAATAATGAATATAAGCTGTATCCTAGCAGCAAGTCAATATAAAACTGTTGGGCCAAATAACAGTTAATATTACAATGCCTAACAAGACCTTACCACTGGTAGTGACATCAGGTGATCATAGTAACTTATTAGACTGTGACTAGTTCAGTCACTTAGGCTTTGCAGTGACAAAAATAAACCAGGTCACAATATTTAGCAAAATGAATCAAAACATGCCAGCAAAGTACAAAACAGTTCAGTGGCCTAAACCTGAAGGGCCTTGGTTTAGACTCCATGTGGACCATGCTTTCCCATGTAAATGCAAACTGATAACCAATAGATATCTACAAACTAACCTATCAGTCTAAAAACTGATCCAAACTGTTAGTAAAACAGAAAAGACAATATAAAAATGCAAATAGGCACTCAGGTGCTATATAGAATGTGCTATGGATCCACAAGATAGATACAAGCAATGGTTACACAACTGAAAGGACTCCGTGCTGTAGTAGTCCAAACAACAGATGGATATCAATATCATCACCACCTAAACCAACTGAGACTGAACCACCCAGAAACAAGTACATGAAGTGGAAATGTTGACCACCAAACTGAAGACAATAACAACTCAGGCAAACACCCAGGGACAAGACCATCAAACAAGGAAGACAAACAAGACAAGAGCAGCAATAAACCTAAAAACCCAACAAAGCAGACAACACATCATCCAGCTCATTTCAATGTCATTCTCCAGGGTTAAATTTAGCAAGGGGGGAAGTCATATATCTGACCATGCCATCAGAAGTGGACTAGTCCAGATTCCTTTCCTTATCTGATCAAATTCAGCATGCATTTCTACTAACCAATGTGTAAACGTGTGGATAACCAATGTATAAACATGGCCAAAAGGTGAAACATAAGTATGGCCAATGTGTAAATATGTGTATAAAATCCTACCATTGGTTAGGTTCTCTGAATCTGATTGCTGTCAATAAGGGAGGGGATCTGACAATAGTCAGCCTTTTTTGCAGCAATCCAGAGAACATCTATCTAACCTAAATGACAGTATGCAAAAAAGAGAGAATGTTAGTCTACCTGAATATGCTCTCCATTGAAACCACTTCCAACAGTGGTGTATTTACTATATTCACTATCAATATGTCTATGCAGTGAAGCAAGTTCATAATAGGACTGGAAGCTGCTATGACTATGTCAGACTCAAGGCAAGCTCTCTAGTACAGCCAGAAGTGTCATTTAAAAAACTCGAGGCGAGCTGCCCAATACAGCTGCAAGAGTCATAACTAGAACTCATGAGGCAAGCTAACATATACAGCTGGAAGTAAGTCCAATCATTCGGCATGACCAGTTCATTATTGACTAAGTTACACATCAAATGGTATTTATTGATTGTATAATATGTAATAAATTATACATATTAAATTGAGTGGGTTCATATTTTTTGATATTACTGTTGGTTTGAGTCTGAACCCTGCAATTCATCCAAACACAACACCTTATATTGCACAATTTTCATAGAAGGTTTTGGTTTATTTAATCTTCTCACTTTAATGGCAGAACCAGTTCTAGAGCCAAAATATTAATATGTTCCACATGAAATGGACGAAATCTAGCATGACTTGTAAATGAACCATATTTATTAATGCATATTAGTGGCCTTTTTTCTCTCAGAAAATAAAAAAAAGGAATGAAATAATTTACATTAATTATTTTCATCTTACCCTTTTTTTAAATTGAAATAATATTACTCTTTAAATGATAAATTTGTTTCATCTTATTATTTCTTTTGATACTTGTAAGTTTTCAAGTCAACCAAGATGGCAGCCTGTATTTTTAAATATACAGTTTTTAATGCCGATAATCTCCCCAAAATGTGTTAGTTCGTAATTGAAACAAAATTAATAAATCAATTGTTAAATTAAAAAAAACAAACAAATAAATTCCAATAAATTTCATTAAAAAGTTTCATTTCAATTTTTTTTGTTGTTATTGTTATCTTATACGTGGGGGTGATTCAATTCATATTTATTTTATCAACAGTTTTTTTGTTGTTGTTGTTGTTTAACTGTCATAATGATAAAAATTTGGAATCTGCCTATCACAGGACATAATGCAGTGAACTATTTTCAAAGGTACTGGATTATGCCCCCCGAAAAGTGTGTACATTAATGGTCATAATATAATTGCAGGTCGCCAATATAAATAAATTGTAAATATTATATTTATATATTTTTTTCCAATTTTATGTTAATAAATTAATTCAAAAAATAAATAAACTTTAAATATTGTAATTAATTTTTCCACAATGATTTCTAAAATAACAGTAATAAAAAATAAAATGTAAATATAAAATACGACATTTCCTAGCAGGCATTTTTTGTAAACGTTTTTTGGGAGCTCCCAAAACTGCAGATTTATGAAAAATATGGGCTGCCATCTCGTTTATTTGAAAACTCACAAGTATCTTTTTTTTTTTTTTGGAAGAATTAAATATAACTAAAAAAAATCTCAAAAAAAAAATTCTAATTTTTAAAAATGACAACTTCCAATATTATTACTAAAGTTGATCAATTTTAGACATAAATTTTTCTTTGAACAACCAAGGCTATTCTCATTAAACTTTATTGATTTTTACTGTTCGCTCTCAAATAATAGGAATATTAGATTTATCCTTGGCTCCAAAGACAGTCCTGTTCAGCAACAAGGCAAAATCAGAACACTTGATATTTATTTTTATCTTGCTGTTTTTAGGGGGGCTGGGGTCGAATACATTTCTCATTTGCATCTTGAATTTTAAAATATCTTTATAACACTACATTATGACTCAGAAACAATATATTAATTTTGAAGACTTTTTAACCAATAGAATATTCTTTTTTTTTTAAAGTGTCATAGCATCGGCCGGGACGCGAACCCGCAACCCGGGCAACTGCCTGCAAGTGCAAGGCAGTCGCGCTGACCTCTCGACCACCAATGCAAGACATAGAATATTCTTATGAGCAAAATATATATTGGAAAAAAAACAATGTATAGAAAACTATATTTTTTTGTGGGCAGTAATATTTATTTATTTTTTAAATACAATAGCCTGAAGGAGAGCAAGCACATCATATGGACCGTGTTAAAAAATGTGTTCAACGATATAGCATCATATTAGTTAAGTTGAAAATATTCTTGAAGTACCACAGTTACTACATGACAAAGTAACCCCCCTCCCCCGCCAAAAAAACATTTTTTGTGATTCAAAACCATTAGCATCATGATATAGAATTGTTTACAAAGAATAAAAAAGTAATTTCTAAGAGAATTTTTTAAATAAATAATAATGATAATAATAATATAATTATGATGATAATGATATAAATGACACTTAATCATAAGTTCCGGGGATGTAATTACTTTTATAATTTTCTCAATGAATAATATTAATATATTATAATTTTTACAATTAGTGAAATAATCTTCAGGCAAGCTTATTAAACAGATAGTATGATTTATTTTTAATTTATTTTTCTAATACATACATTTAGCTTAATCAGTTCAGGTATCTTTGATTGATATAAGAAACATAGCCATATACATTTGAGGCAAATAATAATATTACAGATGTCAACTGGTATTAAAATATGAAGTAAGATACTATATCAAGATTGTACAAGTCCATGTTGAAAAAACATTGAAAATCTTGAATTTTTTACAGACACTGCTTCAGAAAATAAATCTGCCTTCCCACTACTTGGACTGAATAAATATTGCAGACTGTTTCTGATAAACGTAAAGCCTTGGAAGTGATCCAAAGTCTTTGAGCTCCAAACTCTGCCATTTACTACTGCACCAAACCACACAGGGCATTTTTAAAAATTAGATATATAAATAGGTGCTGTCATTTAACATATAATAAAAAAATATTGAAATTGTTACATGATAATAACTAGTAATATATCAATTATTATTATTAGGTGCTATCAAGTTATCATCAACTTTTGGCAATCAAATAAATAGTATTTTTCAAGATTATCTATCATTCGCTTAGTCTTTTTAAAGGCACATTCATTGCTGTACTGATGTGATATTTATCTCCTCCCTCATTGCTGGATTTCTTCATCTTTTTTTACCACAAATTTTTTTCTAAGCATTATAAATTATTCTAGTGAATCAGATTAACTTATTTTATAACTAAAATAGGACATTTTAATTTGATAAATGTGCTTTGAGAGTTTAGATCTGATAAGATTCTCATTAGCCCATGGAATACTCAAATGTTTTCAACAGTCCATCAGAATTCAAAAGCATCAATATTTTTACAATTATAAAAAGTTACAAAAAGTTCTAACTATTCTAATCTTCATTTTTAAAGACATATAATTAAAACATTTTTCATATTTTCGTTGCAATTCTTCCAAGGAAAGACTGTGATAAATTTCTTGGCTTCTAGCATCTATGCCATTGATAATGAACAGAGAAAATTAAAACCTCCATCCAATTCTGTAACTTCCTTATCAATTTTAAAATAACCAAATGCAATCTTTTACTTCTTTATAATTTCATTTTCCCTCTATGTTTTTGCCTTCTTAATAAAAGTTGCAAAGAGTTTTTCTATTATTAACTATAATGTGATAATATATTTAAGGTTTTTGATGCTTTTTCCAGTATTCATTTTTATCCAATCTGATTTTTCTCATTATATATTCAATACGTAAGTTGAAGAGATAGATAATTTTATGCATTCTTGGCAATTATTTCACTATTATTAATCCAATCTGTTTCACTTTATACATCTATTACTATATTAGTACTTCTTATGAAAACAATGAAATATTCATAGTTAGGCATTTTTTAAAGAACATTGTAAAATATAGTATGGTAAAATAAATGAAAAATCTTGTTTTAAATGATAACAGCCATATAGACTTTTTTCTGAACTTTTTTAATCAGCTTCTACAAATAGAAATCCTCTTTTATGGCAAGGTATACACTATAATTTTATAATAATTTTATTTATATGTGATTTAAGAAATGTGGTGAATTCATTTGGTAAGATTCGATTTGTTTTGTTTTTAGTATAGAACCAAAAATTGTTTATTTCTAATCTATAGGCTGCTAAATAATTTTTCAGATTATTATAATTTGATTACATACTTTTAATGATTCTTTTTCAATTTCCTAAACATTTATCATGTAATACAATCAATTCCTTAGGATTTGGTAAGGATCTGAAACTAATTGGACTTTATTTTCTATCATTAACATTCTTTAATATACAGTATTTAATCAAAAATGTTTTTATTGTTATGCATAGCTTTATTTCTATTACTGTTTGATCTTTGTTTTGATCTTTGTTATATGGCTTATAATTTGACCATTGACACTTCTCAGTAAACCAACTCATATTTGAAAAATTTTTGATCTCATAAATCTCTGAAAAATAACTTTTGTTTTTCAATGCTTTTTCAAATAATACCATAATATTACTTACTGTCTTTTCCAGGATGCTGTTTAGAATTTCATCTTTATTTTTTTTAATTTTGGCTTCTTATTTTCTTCTTGTAATTATCATTATATCTTTTAAGATTTATTATGATTTTGCTGATTTTTTCATCTTACACGAATATATCTTTAATTTTTTCCACATCTAACCATAGTTCTATCTTGTCCACTATCGATTATATCCAAATGTTAAATAGATTTGGGATTTATACAAGCATTAAGTATAAATGTCAAATACGACAGTAATAATTATTAGCATTTTTTATTCTAAATTCTTCGTAAATAAAGGGTTAAGTTTTGTTTGAGTAGAATGCATGTAAGTTTCTTCACAGTTCATCTCAAACAAATATATCTATACAAAAAAAAATAAAAATAAAAAAAGTCAGTTTTGTTAACTAATTGTAAAATTAACTTTTGGGAAAGGGAAAGGAAGTGAAACCATTTTATAAAGTTATCAAACTCTGTAATAGACCGAATTTTTAAACTAAATCTCCTTTATAAAATTGTGGAGTTTCAGAATAAATTTGTATTACTAAAAAAAGTAATATTTTTATTTTATTTTTTCTACTTTCTTTTTTCCATTTCCAATTAGACTTAAGCACCACATTCTCTTTCCTGTGCTTTTTAATAAGCAAGCATTGTTAATGGTCAAGGAGGAAGATTAAATGAGCTGCTTATTAATAAATACCTTCTAGAGTCAGAGGAAAGCAATTAAGTTTCATAAGCTATAAAAAAGGCTGTCACTGTAAATTTAAGTCAGAATATGTTTTGGCACAGAGCATGGACTGGTAAACCTTTTTATTGTGAAAACCATCCAGACTGTATATACTTGCTAAACATTAAAATGTCAGAAAGAGTGTGTTATAATTCAAATATGTGATGGATTCATATATATATAAGTTAATCCCAAGAGGAAAGAAAGAAATGGTACTGAGACCTAATAATGAGCAGCAAATCTACTAGCAAACTAGAACCAATCATTGAAAAAATACTATGAGGCATTTTGTTAACATATAAAATTCAGAATTATTTAAGAACAACATGGATAAAATTGTTTAGATCAAAAATGGAAATAAGAAAAATTGCCAGCAAAAGATAAATACAACAAACATAAGATAAAGGATTTAAAAAAAGAAAAATCAAAGACTTGAAGTAAGAATAATTATTAATGTTGTCATTGTAATATGTATAAGTATATATGTTTTTTCTTCTCATTTATCAATCATTAACCCATATATGTTTTTTGTATATTAACCCCACCTACTCTAAATATTATATATGTTTACTTTAGAGTAAGATATATATTTATATTATATATTTTTTATACATATCCAATTTCTAATTGAAGGATTGAATATATGTATTATGATTAATTATCATTATTAATTCAACCATGATGGGACATCTGAGTAATAAAATATATAAGTTATAGGGTGACTTACAACCAACAATCCACCTGCACTAATCTATGCCATTCTAAGCCTAACCAAGTAATTATCAAATAACAGTTATCCTTTGTCAAACACACATATATATACACAAAACATTGCGATAAGAAAAATATTTTTTTTAAAAAAAGAAAGATAAAGTTTTAGATTTCTATATTAAGAAAATAATTACACTCACATATATACATAATATGACTAACCACAAATGTCCTTAACTAACTGATATTATGTCATGAACAAAGATAAAAGATTATGACCTAATGTCAAGCATGTTGCTAAGCAACCAGGCTTGAAAATGAAAATATAATTCCAATAAATATTTATCTTAATAATATTACATCGATGTACATCATGCAACAATAAACAAATAATGCAAGCATGGAAAATGAAAGCTATCGCATGGTTTTACCACAATTTAAAAAAAAAAAAAAAGACATAAATACCACCTTCATCTTATAATTGCAAAGATTTCACAAGAAAGTCAACATCTCGATAGCCATATATTTAGAGCTAAATAAGATGGATGTATATGTTCGATTCTAGAATGAATTTCAATCACACAAAATCAAAAAGGAATTTGTTTTGTTCACCAATATAAATTTAAATTTAAATGAAAATACACCTAAATTATAAAAGCAAACAGTGATTTAACTTAATTGTAAAGAACTCCATGGTTGAATGACATCATCATGAGAAAAAAAATAAAAAATAGCTAGCAATTGTCAAGAAAAGTTTTTTATTATGTCACTTCCCTATGCAAAGAAACAATCCTATAAAAATTACATATAGTAATGAGGTTATTGCAATGTGGTCTGGCTAAAATAACTATGCTATAGGAGGCTGGATGCCAACTCTTCATGCCCATAGAAATGCTATGACATGCAAAATGCCTATCTTATTAAACACTGCTCAAGGACAATGATCTTTAGTGGATCTTCTGCATCTTTTCCAATGAAACAACCAGACAGTGCTGATGATCTACAATCCTGGAATGAATGTGTCAACTGAACCTATGGACAGTACATCACTCAAAGAGATCTATCACCAGGAATAAGAAACTTCAAACATAATGGAAAATGCTTGCCAGACTCAGGAATTTATTTTATTAATCCAATTGGTTTGTATTTTTTTTTTTAATTTATTATCATCTTATTTTTATTTTTCAATTTTTGTTTTCATGTTGTACCGGGTTGAACCACTGAAACCACTTACTTATACATATATATAAGTTTTGGCTGGTTTCAAACTCCGTAATACATTTATAATCTTATAAATGTGACATGAACAAACCGGCACGTTCGAGCAAAATGGGAGATCTTATTGATAGCCTTAACTATCAACAATGGCCCAACCCCTACTATCCAAATACTTTATTTGTTTCAGGGTAAACCCCAGGGTGCCAGCTAGTCTGATGACTAACATATTCAGGCAGTAGGCTCATAATCCAGTGCTCGAAACATTTCCTAAAACTAGCTCAGTCTAATTTTAATTCTATAACAAAATTATACAAACTTAGTGGTGAAAAGAATTAATAAAAAGGTTGGTAAAAAGAATTGACCGACAAATAAAGTTTAAGTTTGAAGACATTTTGTTTTAATTAACATTAATTAAGTTTAAAGATAATTTATTACCCAACATTAATTGACTAAGTTTAAACATCTTTATAAATCTAATTTAATACACGCACATTTTTAAAGTAACACATTATAACACATATCTGGTGAAAAGCATAAATAATATGTGACATCATTAAATTATCTCACATACACACACACGCACATCAATAGTTCATTTTATGCATACTTAAGAGTTCAAATTACTTTACTCTGTAGGATTGACGAATTACAGCGGTGGCTACTACGTATAAATGATAATAAATAAATGTTTACCTAGGATTTTTGGAACATGGATATTGCTTGTTGTTGGCTGCTTCTGCTGCTTCTGATGGATTATATCTAACCGGTTAGATTTGGATGTTTCTTGAAGAGATTTTATGTGGATCCATTGGCTTTATTCTTGAAGACAGTTGAACATTTGATGGAGGATTTCTGAGTTGTTATGCAGACATTATTTGACAGGCAGGTTTTGATGATCTTGTTGGACTAAAAGGCTGAAGCATGAGCATATATTTCCAAAAGCTGCTCAACAATGCATTTTTGTTTCTAAATACATAATAGAAATGCACTGTTATCTCAACTGAAACAAGACTGTCACGGCAAACTAGACTAAAAAACTGAACTCCCATAAAAAAATCTGGCTATTTATGTATCCGACTTGTTTTCATTTTAATATCCTATGGCAATAGGTGCAATAGGTGTTGTCGAAATTCCATTAGTAATTAATCCTATGACAACGTGTTTTTGATGATTGTTTAATTAGTAGTAGCTTTCATAAACGTATTGTTTTTATATCTTTAATTAGTAGCCCACTGCTGGTGTGGTTTTTTTAAATCTTTATTTAACTTAATAGCCATCACTGTGTTTTCCAAATATAATTTCTTTTTTAACTTTCATTTACATATTTTTTTTTTAATATTATTCTAACAAGCATACATTTATTTACACTCGCATGCACATATATAATTTATTATAATAAGCTTGAATGAAAAGAGATTTATATATTTTTTTTAAATTTTAAATTACTTATTTTTACGAATACTAATTTAGAAAAACTTTACTTTCTTATATAACACTTTTAGTTTGACTTTAAGAAAAACCCCTTCCCACTTTTAATCTTTTATTTCAAACTCTTTTACGAAAGATTTTTTATTTTTATTTTAATAATTTTTTTAGACAAAATTATTTTATATACATGTGCCAAATTGGCCTTGGCACAATGTTTAGAAGCTTGTGCTTCAGAAAATGAAAGAATGTATTTTAAGTGTAAAGGGGGTAAGAGTTAGATTGAGTAAATGTTTTATGGTATTAAATAAAATTTAGGTCTATATGCCCTTCAGTAGCTTGACATTACCCCACCTGAATATGGAATGAGGTAAGGTTTTGATGATGATCCACATTAAGAGCATACCATAGTGACACAACAGAGTTTTTGTTATTCATTAAATGTTTTACTAATATTTGTTTTTCTGTGTATCTGACTAACCCTCTTAAGTGGATGATATTTTCTGTCAATATTAAGGAATTACACATTGGTATATCAGGATTCTCTCCTCCAAAAAGAATGACCTTAATCATCATGACGCTGTCTCTATAATGCATCTGTAAATAATTAGTAAGTCAGATTCATGATCTTCTGAAATATTTTTTTATATATTATTTTAAACTTTGTAAATAAAGATTTCCAAGGTATGGTCTTCTTTCACAGAATTTGGGATTAGGGTTTCTATTGTATTTAGCTCTTAAGGTGATAGAAAGCCATCCTTGAGTCCTGCAATTATATATATATATGTGTGTGTGTGTGTGTGTGTGTGTGTAATAAATAAAGTTTGATATCTGTATTCGTTTCACAATATATGTAATATTCAAATCAATATATATATATATCAAAATACAGTACAATTTATATAAATTATATTCTTTTAGAAGTACTTTTGACTATACACTTTGTAGTCTTTATCAACTATATAATGAAAAATTATGCAAATATTCTAGTGATAAAATTAAAAATGTACATTTATTTGTTAATGACTTGTTGAAAATTGGTTATTATAAAAATGCAATTGCTAATATTATTAAAGGATTTAAAAGAAATCAACACTATAATAAAATTAAAAATAAAAATATCAAAATGAAATGAATTTCAATGCCATTTATATCAGATGAGCAGGTCAAGTTTATTAGGAAAATTTATAATGGTTTGTGTCATATTGCTTTTTTCTCTACAAATAACATAAATAGATTGCTTAATAATTCTAAAATTCAAAATTCAAAGTTTAATCAAAATTCTATTATATATAGATTGATATGTGGATGCGGCGTACAATACATTAGTGAATCTAAGTATACATTTGAGAAGAGAATAAAAGAACATATGCTTTTATATAATAGAATTCAAAAAGAGAATCAATATGGAACAGATGTAAATAAACCTTCATCATCTGCTATATTTGATCATAATAAATCTTGTCAATATGGATTTAAATTTGATTATAAAAATATGAAAATTATGCAAATTGAACGTTGTCATAATAAACGTAAAATAAAAGAGGCTATGTTGATTTCAAGAAATCGTCAAATGTTAATGAATCACCAGTTATCAAATGTTAAGATAACAGAATTGTGGGAAATCTGAATTGAACTATGGGTATTGTTAAGGGTTGTCTCATTTTGATTATTCAACGTTATATAGTTGATAAAGACTACAAAGTGTATAGTCGAAAGTACTTCTAAAAGAATATAATTTATATAAATTGAACTGTATTTTGATATATATATATATTGATTTGTATATTATATATATATATATGTATATATATATGTATATGGTTAAATTAGATTTGTTATTTAATAAACATTAAGTTATTTCAATCAATTTGGTCATCATTGTTATGCATTCACACCATTAAATGTAGCTATGCTAAATTTTAATATTCATTCATCTCTCCTTATGTGTAGACTGATATTACAAATATTCTGGGAGAGTGCATTAATTTATTCTCACTTATATAGAGTCACAGAGCTGAGTATGAATTCTCCATAAGTTTCAATACTGAGGCGTAATGGAGCCAGAAAGGGGGATGATATAGGGATGAAATAGTTCAACTTACATCTAGATTTAATGCATAAGCATTGAGCTAGACCATTGAAAATAGATGTGATCATAGGCTACACATTTCATCATGCCATTACCAGCATTCTTCTTGAGGACCACAAGTCCAACTGTAATTAGATGCACTCCTCCTTTTTTGGGGCAATGACTGGCCCATTACTATATATATATATATTGTAACAGAATAAAAATGTGTCCCATAAAAGAATGGTCCTGGTTTAATAAGGCTCTGCAAATGACAATGCCATTTGTAACAGAATAAAAATATGCCCTGAAACCAGACATCATAACAGAATAAAAATATGAGTCATACTGTATCCTTAGTCATAGCCTAATTATTGATCACCATTTGTAACAGGATAAAAATAAAAAATGATCCTAATTTAATAATGAAGAAGCTAATTTAATAATCACCATGAATTGTAGCATCACTTATAGCAGAATGAAACTAAACTAAACGAAAATGAATATCAATGAATTAATAACAATCTAACACTTAATTTACTAAAACAATGATAATATATTAAATTTATTAAGCACAAGCAGATGATATAATAATAACATAAATATATCTGATTGGCTGTCACATAAGCATTTTAAAGCACATCTGTCAAAGGTTTCAGCCTTTTATGTTATTATTAAAACAATGATAATATTTTTTTTTGTAACCTCATAAATTCAAATAGCATTTAGAATGGGTAGAAAATAAATAAAATCATTGTTTTAACTATCCTAAAATATGAACATTATTTGCAACAGATTAAAGATAAAGCAATAAAACCAAATATTATCTTATAAGCAATGATCTATGCCTATTACATAAACCACTTATAATACAATAAAAATAATGACAAAGAATTGGAAAAATAAACTTTAACATTCCTTATGAATCAAAATGCTGCTTATAATAACACAAACTTATACTAAAAGTTAAACGTTATTTATATTTATACTTAAATAAAATAATTCATGAATGGATGAAATAATAATTTAATATGCCCTATAAATTTAAAATATCAATAATATCTAAATAAATAAATGACTCACTATAATTAAATAAATAAAAAAATAATACTGACTCAGCCATGCTATTCCACTGGATGTATTTGATTAATTGATTTGGTACTATTATTAAGTATTTAATCTCATTATAATAAGATTAAATACTTAATAATAATACAAAATCAATTAACCTAATATATCTCTCCACTTTCACCAAATTATAATACTATAAAATAAAGTTATCCTATTAGATAACATTAAAATTTATAACATCCAATCACATCAATGTATAAAATAAATGATAGATTCCTATTTGATGCTTATTCAAATGCTATGGACAAATCATATTCAACTACTTTTTATTTTAATAAAGCTAAGTTGTTAAAACTTTAAACCATAATTATCAAAACATGAAAGATTATTAATGGTTATTATAATCAAATATTAAAATTTAAATTTAGTATCTAAACTGTATTTACAATCTGCATCAACAAACTTTGAATATAATTAAAGCAAATCACTCTAATGTGTAACAGAATAAAATTTATTGTTATTATGAACTCTCTATAATCTATTAAGATTATTATTTTTATGGCTGACTTAACATAATATACACCTTAATCAATAATAGTTCAAAATAAAATATGCGAATATGTAATTGCAATTACCATTACTCATCTTCAATAATTATCATATTTGTACCTTTATCAATCATTGAATCAATTCAGATATAATTTCTATCTTCATATAATTGTTACTTGTAACTAACAATATAATTGTAATAAGCTTCTAATTATTTATTAAATATTTAAGAATACAAAAACAATTTATTGCTATATAAAAATCTATACCTGGTAAATAATAAACATTAACTTCAATACAAAAAAAAATTATGTGATGTACTGTGAATTCTCTTTATTTGGAATGAGGAATCTCTCAGCCACAATGCTCAGAGAAATCTGTTAGCCACTTTATCCTCCCTTTCCATTCCCTACCTAAGTTTTCCCCATATTCTTCTCTATCATGTTCCATCCCATTTCCACAACATAATCTTTGTCAACTCCATGGACTTTATATCTAAATCCACCTTATCTGGTCCCAAACCCAGCATAAAAACCAAGAACCCACTTTCTGCATAATCTCACTTTGTTTATATTTATTATTCCACAACTTTATTGTTTGTACCTTTTCTGCTTTCAGGCATTTACATTTAATTAATATATGCCTAATATTTTCTATGCCTTCCTTACACAACTTACAGACTAAATCACCCACATTTTTCCATTTATGTGTATAATCCCTTGTTGCTAAAGATCCTGTTTGAGCCTTAAACAGTAAACTATTTTCCTTGCTATTATCATAAATTAACTCACACCCAATATTCTGTTTACTTCTATATATATTTAAACTCTTTTTACTCTCCATACTAGTTCTCCATCTCTCCAACTCTCTATTCTTTATTAATGCATCTATTCTTCTATCCCATTCCTTGCCACTATAACACTCAACAATTCTCCTAACACAATCATCCCATCTTTTGTATAAGTATACTGACATAAATTCTTTATCCAAATCTTCTGCATACCATACTACCTTTCTTACCCATCTTGTTGCCTGCCCTTTACTCATAACCCAATTAAATACTATTTTGGCTATTCTCTTATTATCCATAAATTGCAATCTATCAAACATTTTCATTTTGCTTTTTGCATCTCTCATATAAAAACTTGACCATCTCATTTCTCCTTGAATTGCCTCCTTTGCTGCCCACACATCTACATCTAATGCATGTCTTCCTACTTCTCTTTGTACTTTTTCTAAGTAATCTAACACTCCTTTACTAACACATAACACATCATTACCATATGTTAACCCTGCTACTGCAACTCCCTTCCATACAATTCTAGCTACATCATATTTATTATTGAAAACACGTTAATTTCTTTATCAGTCCCTTTCTTTTCTTTGCTTCATTTATCCATTTTTTTCCCCCTTCCTCCAACCAATTTCTCTGATTACTTAAAACGATTCCCAAATAGTTATACCTATTCACCACACTTAACTTTATATCCCCCAATAAAAATTCTTTGTCTTCTCTTTTCCCAGTATTAATCATCATTACTTTTGATTTTTCTTCACTAAATTTAATCCCCATCTCTTTACCCATCCTTGTGCATGTCCTCAGCATAACTTCCATATCTTCCCTACTTTCTGTGCACAAGAAGACATCATCTACAAATAAAAGACCCGATAATGTATATACTCCCTTGCCACCTATTAATGGTATCTCTACCCCTCTTCCTAGTCTTTCTATTGCTCTCTCCATTTCTCTCAAATATAACAAAAACAAAATAGGTGACATAGGGCATCCTTGCCTTAGTCCCACCCCATTTTTAACTTTAACTGATTCTATATTTTCTAATTGATATATATAGTAATTATTTTCATACAATCTCTTAATAAGATCCACTAAAGCTCCATCCATTCCCAAATTTACTAAACTTACCCATAATCTATTTCTATTTACTCTATCATATGCTATCTCTATATCTATATAACTATCTACCTGTATTTCTACTCATATCTATAAGTTGTGTAACTACAAATAAACTATCTTCTATATGCCTATCCAATCGAAAACCTCCTTGCATTTCTCCCACTATATTATTTTCTTCCATCCATTTTGTGACCCTTCCAGCCACCATATATGCAATAACTTTATATAACACTGATGTTATCACTATCAGTCTATAATTACTTAACTTTCTATGATTCTCACTCTTTTCTTTAAATAGTAGCCTTACTCTTGTATTACTCCAGACAATCTCTCTTCTATGCCATCTTATTAAAACATGATAATAGGTTTAATTTTGCCCTATGTCCTAAATCTCTCCCCCTCTGCCCATCCATCTAAACCTCTTGCCTTTCCACTTTTCAATTTCTTCCCTGCCTCATTCAGTTCATTTTCTGTAAACCTAATATTTCCATTACTATATGCTTTTATGTTTGTTATTACTCTATCCTTCACATCTAACATCTTTTCTATATCCATTACATACTTATTTAAGATTGTCTCTTAATTCTTCTCTAGAGCTATACTCTTTTTCATCATTTAGTAATACTATTTCTTTCCCCATATTCCTTCTTTTAATATATTTCCAATTTTTTTTACTCCCATTTCTTCTACTTTTATTAATATCCTCCAACAATTTACTATTTAATTTTATTCCCTCTCTATAGTTATCTATTTTAGCCAACTTCTTTTTTAAAAATACTTTTCCCATTTAACATTAACATCTTTTTCACTTTCTTTGTTTTTAATAGCACACTTATATTCTCTGCATGCTTTTTCCTCTCTTTTACACTTTTACTAACTCTCACTTTTCTATTACTTTTATTCTTCTGAATATTCTCACCTAAAACCCTATTTGCCACTTTTTCTATTTCATTACACCAGTCCTTATATTCACCCCCAACCAACTTTTCCATGGTTTCTTCAACTTTTATTTTATATTCTTCTAACTTATTCTTATCATTCATTCTCCATCCACATCTTTCACTATCCTTTCTACTTTTATTACTATTTTCCATCACATTACTAACCATTTCTATTATAAAGAAATTATGATCACTATTACATACTCTCTCTTCATTATCAAACACTTTAATTTTTCATACTTTATTCATTCCCTCTTTCTCTACTAATACATAATCTATTGTGTGAAATATATTATTTCTAGACTATGTATATTGTTCATCATAAGTATTTGATAAATTTCCAATGATCAAATTCATTCTCTGACAAAAATTCTTCAAAAGCTGTCCATTCTTGTTATCTACATCATCAATTTTTTCAATATGACCATTCATATTCCCTATGACTATTATTCTCTTCCCATTCTTTTTTCGAAACTTTGTATATCCTTAACTAGGCATTCATATATGCTACTGTTCCACTCCATTATAGTATGACTATCTCCAGTAGCTATATATACTATAGCCACCATCCATTCTTGTCTTCCTAACTTTATCTCAAACCACAAATGTTCTTGACATTTAACAGTATTTAAATATTTTTTTGACATAACTCCTATACCACCATCCTTTTTTCTTTTTCTTTTCTATTTATACCCTGCCATACCAAGTCTTCCAGTATAGGTTTTTCTTCTTTTAGATGTGATTCCACTACTGCTAATACCTTAACTCTTTTTTTTAACTGCTTTGTTTAATTCCAGCCATTTTTCTGATCTCCTACCACCTTGCATATTCAAATATCCAATTTTAACAATTTCTTCTTTCCTAACTACTCTTTTATAAATTCTTTTGACTCTTTCTTCTCCATTACATTTATAAATAACTTGCTTACCATTAATTTTACAGATCCATTCCCTCTCCACATCTACATTTATATCTAAATCAGCTACCCTTTGTTTATTTCTTACATCCTGTCCATTCTTCTTCTTTCTGATAACACTGCAACTTAAAACCCTCTCCCCCTTTATAAGTTTCCCAAACTATATTCTTTATAAATCAAACTCCCTAAAACTTCACTTCCTTGTTTTGCTAAGTGCAATCCATCTTTACTATATAACTCCCTCTTACTAAAAAAAGAATCCCACACATCCACAAACATAACATCATTTCTCTCACCCAATTCTTTCAATCTCTCATTTATAGAACATGCCCTATCTAACATAGATCTATTGTCAAATCTTGGTAATAATCCAACTATTCCTACTCTTCCTTTAATCTTACTCAAATTACTAATCAATTCTATGTACTCATCCATTACTCTCTCCGATGGCTCTGACAAATTATTTGTCCCTACCATAACATACACATCTCTACTCCCTTGTTTCTTTACCTTATCTGTAACATCCCTAATTCTAGCTCCAGGCAGACATATTCTTACATACCTGTTTCTATTTTTTCTTGCAATTATATCTCCACATTCTCTAATTAGTGAATCTCCTATCAATACTGTCTCATAGTTTACTTTCTCTACTTCATCCATAACATTCTCTTCCACCTTCTGGACTTCCTTATCTACTTCCTTATCATTTCTACTCAATAATTCCTTTATCTGCTCACACTTCATCTCTAATGATTTTAATTTTGCTTTTACATCCTTTACCTCTTCCTCTATCTTACTCATTCTTTGGCTAACCATCTCCATTGCACTACTTATTTTTTCATCCATATCTCTTGTCACTTCACTAAAAACATACTCTATCCTATCTTCCTCAACTACATTTTGCTTCTTTTCTCCTGACTTTTTCTTTAAACTATCTACACTTAGAAACCACTTTTCACCTCTTTTATCACATTTACACACTGTCTACATAACCATAAACCTGTTACATCCTTTCTAGTTTTATTTAAGCATTTCAAATGATAAACTTCATCACAAACGGTGCACTCTACCACAGCATACCTAATGTATTTCTGACCATTATATATGTATTGTGGGATACAAATGCAATCTATATTCCTTATTTTTCAACTCCCCTATTCTATATATAACTTTATATTTCTCCTGCTCTTCAAACTCTTTATACAAGGGCAAATTTTTTTTACTTTTTTTCAATGTTTCCCAACCTTGGGCCTTAAAATGTTATCTTCTTTCTCAAATAAATCACTTCCTTTTTTAAATTAAAAAATTCTTTAGTATCAAAATTAATAAAAACCAACTAATCTTATGTACAACTTAGTTATAAAATCTACTTATTAGTAACTCCTGCACAACAAACATTTTTTTACTTCTATATTTAAAATGGCATAACAAAACACTTTCCAAACATTATCAATATTATTCCTTTAACAAGTATTTCATTCATAAAACATTACAACTTAACAGATGCTAGTTTCAACCATGACAATGTGATGAAAATTGAGCCAATTTATATCTTGTGTGTAAATAATTCATCGATTTCATAGAATAGTATCAGCAGTTGAACATAATTCTTGTGTACATTTTCTGCTGTAAGCATTTAGATCTCATCATTGAAAAGTAGGTAATATCCATTTTAATAGAAAAAAAAAATTTTGATACTTTTTAAATGGTATGAATTAATTTTCATGCTTTCAATAAATTGTTGCACTTCACAAATCCTTGGTAAATCTGTCCAGTTGATGGATGAATAATATTCCTTTCACCCCATCATTCTATTCATTTAATAATCATATACTTTTAAAAATAAATTTAAAATTTATATGAAGGAACGTAGGTTTACTTCTATTGAAGCAAAGATTCTAAAAAGCAAGTTTAAACTGTTTAGTTCTATTACATCAGAGAAACTATAACAATGTTCCTCATTAACTCTTTGCTCAATTTCAGTTAGCATCCCATAAATAAAAAAATTATTACACAATAATAACAACAAATAAAAAAATATATTTTATAATAATTACCCATATAATATACAATACTTATATCTTAAAATACCAATAATATTCCTTCATTCTAACATAAACTAAACAATTTATACTACATTCTTTCATATTGCAGTGGAAATGTATTTTTGCACACATTTTCTAACAAAATATTATATAAATAAAATAAATATACTGGAGACATTAAATATTTAGGTGTATTATTTGTAATCTACTATTGTGAATAATAAAAATATACATAATAAAGAAAAAAATAATAACTTTAGCAAGACTATAAACATTATTATTTACACATTTATTTTTAAAATAAATATAACCAATGTATGATTTTTATAAATTACAATTAATAATAAACATTTCATTTTGTCAGTATTATATGTTGTCATAGCAACATATCACAATGTCCTCAGGTTAAAGTATTCACTATTAAATTCGAACAAGAATAATAATTTTTTTTTTACAACTGACATTTCACCACATATTGAAATTGATTTCAAATTTCAATAAGTACAATATATCTATATATATTTTATGTGAATTTAACTAATTTATAAAAAAGAAAAAGGTAATGTAATTTGTTATTGCCTAGTGATGCATACACTTTGTCAAAAACTGTAATAACATTTTTTTTAAGAAAATGTAGAGATAATTTGCATATTACTACTGGAATAAAACTTATATATATATATCCTTTATTCATTTTTCATTTATGCAGTTTATGGGATTAACTGATTAGTATAACATTACTAATGAGTGTTACGAATCTCAAAGCTATAATTCGGTACTAAAAGAATTTCTATAAAAAATATAAGTTCAAACCTAGGTTGCTAGTGGCACTGTTCTAGGTCTTCAATAATATAACCAACCAGAACTAATAAATATTCAGCCACCTTAAGTATTATGGGTTATATCCATATGATAAGCAGGAAATATTAAATGTGTGGAATTAACATTACCAGCAATACGCTTTAAACTGATAATGTTCTGTCAACCAGTAAGCCATTGCTTTGTTTACTTGGAGTCAGTTTCATTTATGCCCAAATGTTGTCTAATCATAACAATTTAAATAGGAATTATATTACAATATAAACAATAGATATGTTGTCTAACTTATATTTAAAGTAATAACAAACTTGTAAGTTTTCAAAATTGCTGAAGTTTGAACACATACAATTTTGTTCATGGCCAAATTTATTAAACTGGAATTTTTGTCTTAGGATACTAGGAATTCAATCAGCCAGACTTACTATGAAGCCTATTTGATAATGTTTAACTGGGTTTGACTGCTTAAAAATATATATTGGCAATTAAAAAAGTGTTGAATTTACACAATGTTATTAGTAACTTTTTTATTTCATTTCTCCTTTCTAGTCTACATTGATCAATATCAATTCTTTCCTTTTTATTTTCCAACATTAATATTCTTGTCACTGAGCATTATAAGTATATGTACAAATTTTGTCAATTTATTGTTATTTCTAATAATAAAAGATTTCATTTCTTTTTACTTTCTTGAGTTGTTGGATTCTCACAGAATTGAAATGATATCAACTGATAATTCATTGGATTATAGCTAATGATAGAGAATTTTTATAGCATTGTTCCTGATAATAAAAGCCATATATCTTCCTTAATAATAGTCTGTTTATTCTCGTAATCTAAAATCTCCATTTAAAGAAATATATATTTACTGGTATTTAGAAAAAAGAGCATTAACATTCGAAATAGCTAAAGTAGCTTATTTATTTTAAGACTTGCAATTGATTTATTTAAAAAAATTTACATTCTTCATGTTTATTTCATAATTATATATATACATTTGCATTATACTATACATATATTAGTCATAAAAAATAAACTAAAAACGAGAAATTAATAAATTTAAAAACACAAATTTTATGTGCAACACATGAGTACTGCTATTTTGCAGAAATAGAGTGCACTTAGTCAACCATGTGATATTCTTTTTTTTTTTAAATTTATTTTATAATTGCATTGTTGTTTTATTTGTTTATTAATTATTTTATCACTGTCTTTACATGTTCATTTTTAAAATTAAATTGAATGGTAGTTTATGTATATATGTTAAACATGTACACCTGGGTCTCTTTTTACGCGGACTTATTTAACACAATTTTGAAGTTACGTTATTCGTCTTTCACCGGAAGTCGACGTCCAATAATACGCTATTACTTTAAATAATAAATTTTGTGCACTTATGTTATATTGAAAGTAATGGCACATTATTGGAATTCGACTTTCATCTTAGTAATTTCAATATTTTCAGTGCTTTATAATAGTAAGATTTTATGCAATGATGAAATTAAAATCATGATTTTCACATTTTATGTATACACACATTAAATTTTACAAGATTATAATGTAAATTTATTCAAACATTGTGCGTGTTAATTTTGCATTTTAAATCACATTCTGTTTTTGCTTTTTAAAAAAGAACGTAATCAATGATTAATCATTTAGTGTCCACAAGTTTATTTTTAAAAGGTCAGTAATAGCAGTGGGCACAATTAAAATCTGATTTTTAATTGTAATTAACAATTTAAAAATTACTTATGAGCGACTTGAAATTAATGTGATGTAAAACGAAATTTGATTTTTAAATGGAATTGAAAATTAAAGACAAAAATAAGAATTTAATTTTTAGTTGTTAGTTTTAATTAAATTTTTCCCAACAATGGTGAATAAATGTCTTTTTATTATCATAAGTCTAAGTTCATAAACAATTAATAAAATCATTGTTGTCATCAACAGAAAACCATTAACACAACATGAAAGTGAACTTGGTGCTAGTTGTATTTCCTCTTGTGAGAATAATTGCTGAGATATTCTTGACTTCGTTTAAGGAGAAGCCAAATACATCACATCACATCATATGAGAATCTGATTTTTTACTAGTTTGCAAACGAACGTCTTTTGGGGCAAATAGCGATAATAATTAAAACATGTATAAAAAAATTTAAATTACTGTACTGTAAATTATGCATAAAAATATATTATTTTGAATAAAATTAAATATTATAGTTAAAAAAAGTTTGTCTTGTATCATTTTTTTTCAAATTTGAAATTTTTTATTAGTCATATTTTATTTCCTTATTATTTTTTGCACAAATTTTAAAGTAATTTAACATTGGTGCTTTGCTTTTATGCGAATTTTGAAAAATCACAGACCGCATCCCCCCTTTTTTAATGTAAGTTACGTCTATTTTTGCGCAATTTCGTTTGCGCGTGTTTTCTGAGGAACCTATCTATCGCGTAAAATGAGACCCAGGTGTATATTGTATACTGTTTGCTATTATCCACAGATACGACTATTTACTAGAAGGCTTGAATTCACATATAGTGGGTACTAGAAGTAAATTGTATTCAGTATATAAAAAATGTGAAGATTGAAAAGAATACATTAAATATTTATTTTTGGAATATAAAATAATAAAAGAGGATCCGTTTAAATTATATGGAGAGTGGGGTAAATATATAGTTATAAGAAATGAAGGAAATAGAGATTTCTTTTTCATTTAGGTCTTTATAACAAAAATAAAAAATATAAGAATAGATAGTTGAATTAACAAAACAACTTTTATTAAAATGAGATAAGAGAACAAGAAAAAAGAATCAGTGCAAAGAGAATAATTTGAAAATAGGAAATAAAAATAAATATATAAAATGATATAAAAATTTTCTTCTATATAAAACTGCAAACTAGGTGTAATAGGATAAGAATGACATTTGTATTTGCGTAAATATATTTTGATCTGTATTTAAATAAATGAATTGAAAGAATATATTTATTTTAAAAAACAGTAGTAGTAGTAGTGGTGGTGGCAATGGCGATAGAGTGGCAGTAATGGTGATGATGGCAGTAGTAGTGGTGGTGATGGTGGGGTAGAGGTAGTAGTAGTAGTAGGAGGAATAGAGTAGGAGTTCCTAGTAGTAGTAATAATTATTATCAATTATTATTATTAGTAGTAGTAGTATTGTTGTTGTTATCATCATCGTATCATTAGTAGTAGTAGTAGTATAGATGAATACTGTTGTTTATAATGATTTCAACAAGAGGGAATGTTAAGTTAGCTAACAAGTATTTGAATGTACATCCTAAGTACATAAACTTATGATTTCTGTGTAATAAGAAATCATTTTACCACATCAAAAATAGTATGTTTTATTATACAAATGCTTAAACTAAATCTTATTTTTCAATATTCTTAAGTGTTTTTGTTACTTGTGTTTTTTTTTCTGGTAGCAGTTAACTACATATAATAAGAATTTCTTTTTTATTAAAGAATAGTGTAAATAAGTATACAAAATAGTTTGAAGAGTTAATCTGAAACATTAGAATGATTTGCTTCTGTCTTTCATATTGATATAACTAAATCAAACACACACTAATTTTTACTCTAAGGAAATAAAATGCCAAACATTTATTACAAAAAAATAGAATTAACTATTTTTGAACATATTTTTAAATTAAAAGAATACTTCAGACCACTCAATGAAGTATGGAGAAATGCATATTACGAGTAACAAGAAGAGTTCAAAAATGCAATACATAGGTAAGAGAACAAACAGGTACTATTGACATCATTGAAAGAATTAAGAGACTGGAGTTGAGTTGGACAAATTTCTAGAAGGTATGATAATAAATGGACAGTTGAAATATTAAACTAAATTCTAAGAGATTGTAAAAGACCTTGAAAAAGACCATAAGTGAGATGGTGGATGAATAAAATAAGGAAGTGTGCTAGGGTGATGTAGAGAAAAGAGACTAGAGATCAGAAAAGAGGGATTAAACTTGGAAAGATCTTCATCCTGAAATGGATCAATAATGGTTGACAATGATGATGATATATGTGCATGGGGGATACCAATCATAATATTCATTATTATGTATTGGGAAGTAGTTTTATATTAAGTTATTTTATTTTCTAAATAATGGCAAATTAATTACTTCAAAAAATTATATACTTTTATAATCTTGACTGAAAATTATTCACATTTATTAATTTTTTGATAATTTGTTAATACAAGTATCTCTTCCCTCTCTATATTCATAGACTCAGCATCAGCAATTTCAATAATTCATGTTTTGAAAAATTATTAAATAAAAAAATTAAAATTGCATAAATTTGAATTCATAAATATTTATTTGCATGTCCACCTGTGTAAATTCCATCATGAATTATCTCTCAATCAACCATTTGCTTGATCTATGTTCTTGGTCATGTGGTGTTATCTCTAAATTTATAAACATATTATCTTTTTTAAAACCACATAAGTCTTTTTTGTTATTATTGTTATTTTTATTAATGTCTAAATGGGCACATTTTAATAAATTGTATAGTAAATATGTATTTGTATATTAAATGTATATTATATTATTTTAATCTGAATAAATAAGTAATTTATTTATCTCAAAATTAATTTCATTTTTCTGTAATTATTTACATTTCAGTTATATGTTTTTTTTTATATAATATACTTATGAATAAAAAAAAGTATAAAATTAAATATAAAAATTTTTTATTGCTACTATATTAATAATATTTAATAAATAAATTGTTTATTTCTTCAGACAACACAGAATTCATTATAATAATGCATCAGTAGATATTTCTGAGATTTAAAATTAAACAGCATAACATTTAAAAACGACAATTTAGAAGATACTAAATCATAAAATTTGATTTTATAAAAATTTAATCTGTATATATAGCACAATACATTCATTTATAAATGAAAATCTAAAATCAGCTACAAATATTGAAATAGTGCTTAATATTATTTCATTCTTTTTTCATTGCTTATATTAAATAAATCTCTTAAAAAATTTACTTCTTTTTTACACTTTTCACAATACTTTTTATTACCTATGAGTCTTCTTCAGGGATATAAAATATAATTGCATTATATTATTTCTTGTTTATTTGCTCAAATGTATATATATTGACATTTTAAAATACATTTACACATATACATTTTCCACTAATTATATAATATTTTGATTAAGTTTAATAACAAAATAAATATAAAATTATAATATGCAGCATATGAAGATTAAAAATTAAATTTAAAATTATACATACAAATATATAAAGCTAATAATGTCCAAGGCTGCAATATATAATGTAAATATATAAACTTAATACCAATATCAATAATAATCAACAATCTCAGTCTATTGTGAAGAGAATCTTTTTAAATCTATCTTTATATATGGTCTAATATATTTATATATTGGTATTGTTTAATTGTATATTAGTCCATATATAAAGGTGGATTTCCACCTTTATTGTTTAAAGAAGGGTTGCTTTGACAATAGATTGAGATTATTGATTGTTAATGATATTGGTATTGTTTGAGTGTTGACTGCTTTCATGTATATATTGTAACCTTCTCCTCTGATCATTGGACAATCAGGCCTACACATTTCTGGGTGCCATAATCCCAATTGCCTTTCCCACTAATCTAACTAGTCCAATTTACATGATAAACCAAAGATGATTTCTTTATTAGCTAAGCTCGCATGAAACTATAATCTTAGAGAAGATCACAAGGTGGATTAATAATTTCTGATCAAGCTAGCCTCAAAATCCACAAACCAGCAAACAAACATAAAATTATAAAATAAACTTCGTATTTGTCAAACTAATAAAAAAATAATAATTAGATCGATGGAATGAATATGAAATTAGAAGTATAAATTAGGCCATAAGTAAATGAGGATGTAAATGATTAAATGAATGATGAAAATAAGTAATAATTAAATAATAAAATAAAATGAGTCTAAGAATGAAGAGAAAAGAATAAAGATGTGTAAGAGTTAATGGATGATTAAGATGAGAATGGAATAAGAGCTAATGAATGATGAGTGAATTAGGATAATGAATTAGGATGAAAAAAGAGAATAAAGAAAGATTGAAATGACAGATGAGAGGAATGATGATGATGTAAGATTATGCACAGAACTCTAAATTTGATATTGAATTAAATAATAATAAGACAATTAAATAAAATACAGATTCTAAGCTTACTAAGACCAGAATATTCACAATAAAGTCAAAACCAACTATACATTTCAGACAAAAGAAGTAATAGATACTTTAGAGTTTGGTTGACCTTATATCTCACGGTGAATGTAACACAATTCCACTTTAATTACAATAATTAACTCGATACAAATTTACCATAAATTCCAATCCTATCACGAATTGATATAATCTATCCTTCTCAGGGTTCACATAGCTTAAAGGGTGATATACAAGATACACTTGGGTCAGTGAGAGGGATTTTGCCACTACCCAAGCATAACACACACCAAATAGCTCTTAATACTGAATTGAATTACTAAACAATATTCAATAATTTCAAATAAATTCTATAAATTCCCTAACTATGTTAAACTTTAAGCTTCAATAAGTAAGAGTAATTTTTCAATAGCTAAACGTAATAGCTTTTCAACTTTCTTTCTCTATTAATTAGAAACAAGGTGACCAAGACCAGTGAATGATAGATCTGTGGATTCAAATGAACTGATCAAACCAATATTAGGTTTTTAATCTTTTAGTATATCATTTCAAATATTCTTTAGGTTAGTATGTTTAATTATCAAGTTAGGATAAACTATAGGGCTTAACACAATTATTCTGATATACCTACATATAGTGTCTTTTACAATATTGATTGATGACAATTTCACTATAATCACAGGATATGTCGATAGCAATAACAATAATAATGTATGGGTGTGTTGATTAGCAATAAGAATACTGACAACTAAATAAATTTTTAGCACAACAATATTTATTTACATTATGTACAAGTCTCTTTCAGACACATTACATGTAACAAGATAAATCCATTCCAAAATTAGGGATGGAAATTAATAATGTGGTAAGTAATGACCAACTAATATGACAAACATTTTTGGATATGTTTCTTTATTATTCTATCAGGTAGACTAAGATAGCTAAACTTATTTGAGCTATCTTAGCATTGAAATTGCAAACAAAATGTATTAATATCCTTTGAATATACGCAACTTTTAAATAAAAAAAATTATTCTAAATTACAATTTATTATATCAAACTGTAGCTGTTTGAGTTATTAGAATATGATAAGGGCAATTATCACATTCCAATACAAGTAATAATTTATTATAATTTACTATATAAAAAAATTCATTGCATTGATGTGGGGCAAACATCATCACTTAAATGCACACATGACACCAAAAACATTCACTAGGTCCACAACTTAACTATTTATTATTTAACTGATCTTAATAATTCATCAGTAAATACCTACTTGTTGAAAACCCATCCACATTGTCCATGTACACACCTTGCTCTTTTATGTAGAAGTTCTACAAAAACTAGTAAGTTTTGGTTGGTCTGTTTAAAAACTGATGAAGATTACACGTCATCATTAAGGCACTATCCCAATTAAACAAACACTATGGATATACTAGTGTCCCATAAACTGACTTATTTTATCCTTTCCATTGGATTATGAATACTAATCTTCACCATATACGGTGGAAAACTAACTCTAACTTCTTGAGGGATCTAAATAAAGGAGGCTCTACAAAATAACATGATAGTTGTATATCAAGAAACAACATAATAGTTGTATAAGAATATGGCCAATTCTGATACCTTTTCATAGGTATTAAAAGTGTGGGCAGTGCCTCTTCATTGGAAAACAGAATTCAGACCATGGGATTATCTTTTTTTTCTTAGGCTTAACTATGCTCTAAGCACGAACTCTTAATCAGCCCCAACAATATCATCCTCTCATATTAATCATCAATGGGAAATTCTCTATCATCCCATGTACAATATTAATTATTATTATATCTAAGGCTATTATATGTAGCCCAAACTCATCCTAGAATCTATCACAAATTCTGATCAATACAATAGCAAGGTAAAACAACACTAATAATCTAAGTGGAAACATAAATATTCCATTGCACATTGCAGAGACTGTTAATGTTTTATAAACAGACCACCAATATAAGTAAAATAACCATTAATTATTTCAAAATAATAATTATACCTTTTATTATAGCAAGCCATGTACACGTAAACAAGGAGGATTAAACTACATTTTGTATTTAAAGTGGACATCTTCGTTCATAAGCCAAATTAAGCACTAATAAAAAAAATATACTTATTAAATTATTTTATATAATAGAACAATGGTATCATTATGTGTATATTTTTGACCAGTTTGGGTCTATTTGTTCCCCTCCTCAATATAATATTAACATCTGTTTTAGCAGTGAAAGAAATAAACATTTCTCTTTCTTACCAGATAAATAATATTAAACATTATGCTTTCCCTTCATTGAGAAAATAATGTAAATATGAATAATAAATGTATATAACTTTATACACAGCTACATCATTATTTAGTATATTCTATACCCTGATATATATATATATAAAAAAAACCTAATACCTGAATAACACATGAAAAAAAAATGCATTACAATATTATATATAGCAATTAACAAACTAAACAAACATTACATTTTCTACCATTGGACTCGATCGAAGTTTGATTCATTCTTATAAGTAAAACAACATGAAAACGGATATGATAAGCAAACATTCCTGAGTAATATATATATATAAATATTGGTCATCCAGTTCAATATTAACATCTTCAGACAAAATTCAAACATTTCTCCAATGGCAATAGAAATCCTTTATTGGTTTGTGTACTAATGTAAACATACTGAAGCAATATTAAAACATTTTCGAGAATAAGTCACTTAAATAGGTTTAATTAATATCTATTGATTTGTCTATTTTTGTTTTTCTTCTTTTTTTTTCATCTGCACGACAATCTGTCATACTCTTAAATAATCGGGGTGATTTTAAAATCGTTTAAAATATTATCACATTGCAAGTTATTCACTAACGATAAAATAAATAACTATTTTTTTCACTTCCCTTTTATCAGTAAATTATGATATTTTAAATTATACTGAGAAGAATCTATTTAATTATAAATACGATCTTCTAAGCGATTTTAATTAATATGTAACATATATTTTTCCAAATGTAGCACAATTATAATGTTTATTACGATCTTTGAAAATAAACTTTTAAATCATTTATGAATTTTGTTTACTTTGTTTTTCCCGTCCACAGTAATTGTTACAATCTTAAATAATCTGGGTAATTTTAAACATTTAAAATATTATTACTTTATATGTTGTATAATCAAGAAAAAAAATCAATATTTCTTTATTCACTATTATTGGCAATTTATTTCATATTTAAGAATGTTAAGCAGAATTGATTTAATAGTAAGCAATTATTAATAATATATATATGTGACTGCTTCCCGGGGAATATTTGAGCAGACATATCTCTTCCCAATGAAATAAGAAATATTTTATGCACTTTTCTTTTCAAACTAATTACTTTATATGATTTAAAGTGAAATTTTAATTTCTTCATTATTTCTTGAAACTTTTCTTCAAATGATTTAGAATATTTTCTTGAAATATTAATTTATACATAAACGTATTTTTCTGCTTAATGCTGCATTAATGGTAGCGCGAAAATTAAAATACGTTAATCTTTTTTTTTTTCAGTCTAAATAACTTTTGTATTATGATTAGTTCTGATAATTGATCAAAATAAAGAAAACAAAAATAATTGCTTATGTTTTTCTGGTATTATTTTCCATTCCAAATGGTACATGTTTCTGCAAATACTTAATCAAATAGTGGTCCTTCCAGTGTTTCCTTCAGTAGGCACAGTTAAGAATCCAAGATCGATGAAAAGTTGGTGTAGAGATTTCACAGGGTTATTGAGTTTACTCCATAGTATTCAACTCCATGTATTTATGAAATTTTGTCCCAATTAATTTTAAAAAAATTATTATTTTCTAGCTCATTTCTTCTCTTTTACTTCAGAAATGGAGTTGTAGTTTTGTTCCATTTACATTTCTTAGAGTAGTTCCTCTCCCCCTACAAACTTTTATATTATATACTTTTTATTACATGGCAGGATTGGTTCTCAATAAGCCAGTCACTGTAAAATGTGAATAAATTAAGTTTTATCCCTCTAGTGAGAATCATCTAGACTGATGCATTTCAATTTACATTAAAATATAGTATATTTAAAGATTGTTTATAAAAAATTTAGAAGACTTATAAATTGATTTTGCTGTTTATTTTTTTAATTATTGTTTAACACTACCAATAAATAAAGTGTTAAATATTTTATATGCTTCCCAATAATGTTTTAATACTATTAAAACAACATTTGAAATAGCTGCCACTGGAACAATGTGATAAAATGTTTATGGGATTTATATCCACTCTATCAGACTTTCCAGTGCACCATCAGTCCAAATCATTATCAGTTTTAAGATATTTATGAGTGCTTTTGGTTTAATTGGAAAATCTATAATCCAATAAGCCTTTTAATATATATAATTAATATTTACACACTACTTTTCAATAATTTATAATTTATTACAATTTAAAAATTTAAAATTTTACACATTTACCCACTGGATAAAACCTACTATCTTTGAGCCCAAACATATGGTTACAGTATATATGCATATATAAAAAATTTCAAATTAAGTTTATTGTATGTTTGGGTAAGTAAATAAGAATTAATATAATACAAATGTATTTTATAGCTGTTCAACAATTGAATAAAAAATGTTGTGAAAATTGTAAAAAAATGAATTTTTAGAGGTTTATTTAATATGGAATGAAATAGAAAAAAAAATGTATATGCAGATTATGATAATGATATAGCATTTGATTTTAAAAACTAGTTGTGAAGAGATGGATTATGTTTAGATAGTTTCATCTGCTTGGTTGATTTAGTATTAAATAAAAAAATCACACAGGTTAGTTATTCAAAAAATTTAATAAGAATCAAGCACTAAAATGTCAGATTAAGAAAACAAATTTAATTCAAATGATAAAAATCAAGATTTGTTTTGATTTTTCTTACTTTTAAAAAAAATTAAAACCACCATTATTTAAATTATGATATCCTAATTCGATTCTGTGAATAAAAACAAACAAACACAAAAATCATGATGCTCTTGAACTGTGGGTTTGAATAATTTTTAAAATACAATCATGTGGTTCTATAATGGCTTGGTCATTGTGAAATATGTCAAGAAATTCTAGAAAATCTTAAAACTGTTTTCTATATTCTCATTTTATATCTACAATGGTGATTATTATAAATTATTATATTTTTAACATACCTTAAATATATGTAAAATAAAATAAAACATTGCTGATTGAATTTCTAAATTCTGCATCATACTTATATATTTATATATTAAGAAAAAAGTTGTTAGAATTATTGATTTAAAATTATGTTCAAATTTTTGTGAATGATTTTCATTTAGGATTATCAAAGATTTTGAACGTCAGATTAAATAACAATTCATTATTTTAAAGAACTTTTAAAATGATTATATTCACATCTATTTGGTATATTAGAATTGTCTCATAAATCCATTTATCTTAAATTAAAAATCAGTTGTAGATCTTAAATATTCTAACACTGAAGATTAGCCCGTTGTTATTAAATTTTTAAAGTAATGAATTATACTATTAACGATGTGGCATTCATTATGTTTTAGGGTATAGCTCTAAAGTTGAAATGCTAAAATAAATTTAAAGTTAGCAAGCAATGGCAAATCACCATTGATGATGATGAAGTGTTATTAATTAATCGTAGCTTTTACTGCTAGTTATTCAATTTATAAAAATTGAAATCTTTCTAAGAAAAAAAAATGCAATACTATTTAAAACAATTTTAAATAAACATTTGTGTTTACTATGAGAGCTATTTTTAATATAAATATATTAATTTCAAACTTTTTAAAGTTAATGCATTTTTTAACTTTACCGAACTGCTTTTTAACTGCTACTTAGTGAAGAAAGATGTGAAGGTTAATTGATTCTGGATGAGAAAAGTGTTTACAGACTGCGAGTAAAAGTGTTAATTACTACTTTCAGACTGTCTGTACTTATTATTCTGCAAATAATACCGAAAAATTCAAAATGGAATAAATAGAATTTACAAGTGTTAAAATATGTTAAAATAATAATTATTTTGCCTATATTTTTTTATTCTTAGTTTGTTTCAAATGTAGGTCAAAATAATAATTGTTTATTATTAAATATTAAATTATTAAGTATTCTGTTTAAATATAATTTGAATGTCAAAGTTCTGTGCAGTTTACTGCATATAAAGTAAAGCTACGAAAAAACCCATTAATTGAAAGAATGATTTTTGAGCCAAATCTGTCGTAATTGTATTTAAATGTTACACGACCTCCCAAGCAATTAACCATATAAACTGAGAATGATTCTTTAGTTCGGGCCGTTTTCATTATTGAAGTCATTAACAATCCATTCTAACGCTAAGAGAAAAATAGAAAGACAAAAAATAAAAAGTTAAAAATGAGTTAACCAATCTGTAAATAACAAATATGTTCATACATATTTTATGTTGGTTTTTTAATCTGTTATATTTGACATTTTGTACTACTTCTTTTGCAATAAACTAATAAGTAAAGACTTCAATTCTTTATCTAATTATAGCTCTTCATTATTTTCTATACCCAGCAGTATTTTTGTACTGAAAATATTACTAAGAACACCAATTTTATAAATAAAGTTTGTGTTTTTCATGAAGCCATGTTTGAATTCTCATTTAAATAACTATTTATGAAGTCTAGTCATTTTTTTACACACCCAGTCTAAAGGAATATGCTCTTACAATAATATATTCAATATTATTACATCAAGGAAACTGAAGATTATGCCATTAAGATCTTGTTTTTATATTCTTAAAATCTTATAGAGAATTCTCAAATAAAAAAATGTCTAGCATTTATATAATGATAATAAAATGCCTATATTTCACTTATAAATAGTTAATTTGTCAGTATAATGGTCGTAAATATAATTATTCAGTTGAGTAGTTATATCACTATAATGAAATATTCTATCTTATAGCATGTTAAATGCACAACAACCTATTGAGATCTATATTTCATCTCAAATTCCAAATCTGCCTTTATACCTAAAAAGTTATTGATGACTTATATGGTAAAGAAATAAAATCTTTATTCTCACCATCAATTACATTTTTATTATTAACAGATTTATACTTTTTTATTAAATATAATATTCCTAATAAATTCATGATTATATCATCAGTATAGTCAGAAACAAATTGACTTCTCTGAATATAATTTGATGATAAAAATTTTTTAATCTGAGACTATCAATTTCATGAAGACATCCTATGATATTAAAGGAAGTTGAGTGCTGAAGTGAATGATGGGAAGGATATTTTATTTTATATATATCACTTGAAAAGATCTATTTGTTAATAGATGAAACCATGGTTGTGGAGAAAAACTTTACTAAAATTTTGTTTTTTGGATAATATTGTAATGTTATATAAATTTATATTTTATTTGAAATTAAATATTTTGAAAAAATATTTTAATATATCTACATTTTATTAATTTCATTTTGAATTCTTTTGTTTTCTTTACAAAATGATAGACATTTTTTATTTATGTGTTAGTTTATTATCATTTTAAAACAGAGTATGAAATTTTACAATATACACATACATATTTAGTTTATTTTAATATCTTCAATTCAGATTATAAATTAAGAGTTAAAGTACAATTTGAGTAAATCTATAAGCTTTTTTTTTTTGAGCCAACATTAAAGAACTAATTTCTAAGACCTAATAGAAACTTATGTCATTCATTTTACATAAACAAACCCAATTAATTAAAAAGCTAAATTAATGAAAAACTGTGACTTGCTGAAATTATTGTTTATATACAAACTACAAAGGTCATTAAAGCATTCTATTTTACAATTTTAATTTGAAAATTTCAATTGCGATTTAACTAGCTTTAAAGTTGTAAGACATATAGCATTTGGTTGGATATTATTACAGTATTATGTATACAAATATGTAAAAATTTCATGACATCTATTTGCCTTTCACATGACTTGGGGTTTGAAACTAAAGGGCATAAACTTTGGAATTTTTTTCAAGTCAGAACAAACTTAAAGATTTTTATTTCAGGTAGCTGTCCCATGGCTAAACCATATAATCCTCACATAGGTTGATAACTGAATATTTAACTACTGTTAATAGCTAGAAGTTATAGGTCAGATTAATGTCAGTGTGTTATATGTAAAAAGCAAAAATGGAATTATAATATGATGTGATCTTTCCTGGTGTTAATTTATTTTTATTAATATATTTTAAAACTGTTTATATCACAAGTGACGTATGTATTTTTTGAAACATGATAATCAACTAAAAAAAATTATGGGAAAAAGCTACTTCCATCAGTTTTAAAATAGTCTAAGGATAGACTCAAAAATAAAAATTTTAAATTTTATCTTCTATTTAAAGTCGAATTCTTTTTGATTGGTTGCTAAAGCAATCACTCCTTTTGTATATATATTAAAACAATATCTATCCTTCAACATAATTTTAGAATCATTTAGAATATTTAAATATTATTTTAATTGTGGTAAAATATTTTGCTCACTATTTATCTTTCCAAGTATCCAGATTTTGAACACCATTTTAGTGTTCAATTTATTTATATGCTTTTCATTTTAAGAAATATATCTTTATTTTTTATTACAGTTTTACATTTTTAAAAAAAAAAAAAAAAACAAATATAAGTTTAAAAATGAAATGATTTTGAAAATAATTTACTAACATTGTAAATGTAAGAAAAAAGTAACAAACTAAAATATATAATAAGAATAATAAGTTTAGATTTTTGTCTTTAGGCAGCAATCTGAATGAAATAAAAAATATTTTCACTCCATTTCTTTCATATAAATGATTTTTATAAAAAATATAAATAAAGCAACAAAATTATGTTTTAAACTTTAAAATTACAAGTTATAATGACATTTATTATGATCCCCCCCCCCCCTATTTTATATTGTTTTCTTGACTTTTATTCTTTTAAAAAATAAATAAGCTCAAAAATCTGAATATAAATATATTCTTACCAAAAACAAATATTTTATTTAACAAAAAGAAAATATAAACAAAGTGTGGGAAACTTACCATTTTGAATTTCAAGATGTAAACAAAAACTGAGATTACACAAATGCAATGATTACTTAGAAAAAAAAAATGACCCTTTGCTTGAAAATAAGCTTACTTTTCTTTGTTTTTATTTCTCTGTGTGAAATTATCATCTAGCAAATTTGGTTGGAATTAATATATTTTAATTAAAGTTTTTACTATAAAATGATTGCAAAACTAGGAAATGAATGTCATTGCTACTCATAACTGAACCACTTTATATGCACCATCATATAGCTACATGAAGGGATTCAGAATTTCATTTAGAAATTAATATAAATTAGTAATTTCTATATGCAAAAAAATAAGATTCTGACAACTAATTGTGAATATATTCAAATTTTAAAAAAAAAATTCTTTCATTAGTTGAGTGTGCAACCTACACCATCATAAGTAAGATTAATTGAGAAAAATCTTCAATGGCTTAATAACTCAGTATTATGTGCCATTATGACTATCATCCTATTTGTATAGTGTTCAGTAAATTAGCTTTCTTGTTTATCAAGACTTTTTGAATTAATTACCAAAAAAGACAAAAAAAAAGTACTTTTATTAATAATTTAAGTACGTAAGATGCATCACAGCTGCATTCAGTTGGTCACATTGACATTTTTTCCCCATTTTATTCAGTTGGAAATTATTCCAAAAATTTTAATCTCTGAAGTCTATCAGTAACTTTACTATATCAAACTAGACTGAATGATAAACAAACTCATTGTATTTCTATTCATAAAAATTATTTTAAAATATATTACAAAAAAATTAGGTTATTGTAATTATCATTTTTATTATAAAAATATTTTAAAAAGAACAAAAAAAAATTACTACTAATCACGACAATCTCTAACAATTACTGTTTATTTTTGTGTTTGTATATATATTAATATTGTTTTAAAATATTTATTTTTTTATATTTAACGATTATATTTTACTGTTTAGAAAAAAAAATAGTTTTAGTGTAATTTAAATATGTTCCTGACAATGAAAGATTCTTATCCATTATAACAAAAACAGTTTATATTAAGTAAAAAATAATTGTATGGTTAGTTGTTGTTTCCATATGTCATAGCATCGGCCAGGAGATGAACCCGCAACAACCATCTGCAACCAACTGCTTGCTTGCAAGATGGCTGTGCTGACCTCTCAGCTAACAATGCTTGACAATTGTATGATTAGTTGTGTGAGATCAAATGATGATATACTAAATTAACAGAATAAACTAATAGTTGATCTACTTTAATATAGGACTTTGTACTATTTATTTAAAAAATGTATATAGAGAACCACAGTTCAAATGATTTGATTATAACTACTGAATTTAAACATTTTTTGTTTTCTAAATTAAAAAAATAATAATTAAAGAGATTGTTTTCCTAAATTACTATCATTGCATATTTTTAAGATCCCATGCATATACATATTTATCATTTTTCAAAAGATAAAAAAAATTGTCTGAACAATTTTTACTGCAAAAAAAAAAAAAATTAATTAAAAATACACTTCTTAAGTTTTAATACTTTGAATAAAGACATAAAATGGCAGCATATTATAAAAAATTATAATATTTGCAATTAAGAAAGAGCAAAATCTTTTTTTAATTAAATGTTTATATGTTTGCTTTGCCTATAGTCATACAATTCTGAATATACACCTAGGTCTCTTTTTACACGGACTTATTTAACATGATTTTGAAGTTACGCGATTCGTGTTTCACTGGAAGTCGATTTCTGATAATGTGCTATTACTTTAAATAATAAATTTTGTGCACTTACGTTATATTGAAAGTAATAGCACATTATTGGAATTCAATTTTCATCTTAGTAATTTCAATATTTTCAGTACTTTATAATAGTAAGATTTTATGCAATAATGAAATTAAAATCATGATTTCCACATTTTATGTATACACATATTAAATTTTACAAGATTATAATGTAAATTTGTTCAAACATTGTGCGTGTTAATTTTGCATTTTAAATCACATTCTGTTTTTGCTTTTTAAAAAAGAACGTAATCAATTATTATTTTCTTATTAATGACACTAATCATTAACGTGCTCTTAAATTCCAATGAAAGCTAAATAAACAATTAATAAAATCATCGTCTCATTACGTTGTCACCAGAAAATCATAATAATTAAAATGTGTATAAAAAAATGTAAATTACTGTACTGTAAATTATGCATAAAAATATATTATTTTGAATAAAATTAAATATTATAGTTAAAAAAAGTTTGTCTTGTATCAATTTTTTTTCAAATTTGAAATTTTTTATTAGTCATATTTTATTTCCTTATTTTTTTTTTTTGTGCGAATTTTAAAGTAATTTTACGTTGGTGCTTTGCTTTTATGCGAATTTTGAAAAATCACAGACTGCATCCCCCCTTTTTCAATGTAAGTTACGTCTATTTTTGCACGATTTTGTCTGCGCGTGTTTTCTGAGGAACCTATCTATTGCGTAAAACAAGACCCAGGTGTATTCTCATCTAATCATTAATTAGCACTTAGATGAGTGACAGAAATTCTGAGTGCTGTAGACCAGGCATTTGTCCAATATGTTTTAGTGATACAGTAAGGTAATAGTTTTAGGTGCTTAAAGTTTCTAGATCAAAGCTCAATTTGTCACTTCTGGCACTTGCATGTCACATGATTTCCTGCATAACTAATGATTGGGTTTTTGACTTATTATTTTTGATTACGATTAAAATATATTTGTATCATAAAATGAATTATTTAACCCACCAAAATATACAAAATTCTGTCAAATTTTCACAAATTCAGTTATTAATCATCATCATGAACAACAGTTTACTTCAGGATATAGGCCATTATTATACAAAAATCAGCATAACATTTCAATTTCCATGACATTTCAATAAACTATTATTTTTCTGATATTGGTTGTCGTTTGTTCTAGAATTGTTTTGCTTTGTTTTTATCATTATTTTATGTAACATTAATAATATTAGTTTGAGTTTAAACACAGTAGCAACTTTTTTATAATATTGCCACCTAATTCAAACTATAGTATCCAATGGATGCTAGAATGTTAGTGCATCAAAATCCCTATGTGTCTATTCACCCAATATTTCCAGATTTTAGTTTCTAACTTATAGCTTTCATCAGTGAAGAGCCTTGGATCTGAGAACACTGCACCTAAATGAAAGCTATGAGCTATAGTCTAGTCTGGGAATGTGGATGAGTAGGCACTAAATAGGAATTTTGATCCACTGACCTTCTAACATCCATTGATTACTATGGCTTGCATTAGTTGGAAATATTATGGAGAAAATTGTTACAGTGCTAACATATTATGTAAGCATAAGAAATAATGACCATGTGTTTACAATAAATTAATACCAATTCTAACCAAAGAATGTTGGTGACTATGGTTATTAAAAAAATCAAAGACATCAAAATATATAGATACTAAACTGTGTTTAGATCTGTGTGACTATATAAGTGAATTAACTTGCATTGAAAACATTATTGTGTTTTAGTTTGAACTCATAATTTTATAGTTAATTCAAAAAGATAAAAGATGACTGCTGGAGAGTACATTAAGTTCAAAGATCCAGTGTAGTGCTCTCAGATCAAAGGCTATTCACTATTGAAATCCATAAGCTAGAAACTAGTTTGGGGATATTGGATGAATAGGCACTAGATAGGAATTTTGATGCACTAATCTTTCAGCAATTCATTGATTGCTATAGCTTGCATTAAGTAATAATATTGTATGGAGAGATCTGCAACTGTGTTAGCAGATTGTTTAGGCATAAGAAATGATGATCATGAGATATTTGAATTTAAATTTATTTACTTTTATCTTTTTTTTTCTTCATTTTTTTAATGCTTTTTTTTATGTCAATTGCCAACATTGTTTCATTTTACACTTCAAAATAAATAAATGGGTTAAAACTAAACTAATTGAACCCATTTGTTTGCTTTTATTTCTCTCCCCCCCCCCTCTGTTATTCTTTTTTAATAGTTTCATATAACAATTTGTTCATTCTAAAATTCAAGATCGATATTTCACAACGATATAGTATAGCAGGCACGATATATTGATGTATAAATATCCCATGTCATTTCTTCTATGTATTTCTTCCATAGTAAATTAAATTTATCGTCATAAAAGGACGAAGTAAAAATAATTAACTATGATTAAATTTAAACAACTCATTTTAATTATCACAGTACAATATATAGGTATAGTATTCAGCTTTAAATCTCTAATACAGTGGTCGCGTTTCACCTCTACTTTAATATTTTTAACTGCAAAAACAGGCTTTCTATTTTAGGTTTTTAATTATTTTGTAGATTCTGTAAGAAAAAGAATGAACTTCTTGGAAAAATCATTTATTACTTTTAAGTCAACTATTTCCTGGAAAAACTACAGCTGTAGTAGTTCATTTTGAGCTAGTGTTAATTAAACAAATTAGTTATTTAAGATTAAGTAGTACTTCAAAACAAATAATAAGAATTTAAGAACAATAAAATATTTAATACTTTAAGCAATATTAAAAAACAATAATAAATTATTTAAATCTTATCAACAAAAATTATATGAATTTTTTTTTTTAAATATTCAAATAATATTTATGACTTTTAAAATTTTTGCATCATTTTCTTTTTAAATTTCAGTCTCTTGTTTTTAATTCTAAAAATTTAATTTTATTATCCTGAAGTATTTTACAAATGTAATTTTCTAATTGTATAATAACAAAAAATATAATTAATTTATATTAAAATATACATTTTATTAATAGGACTTTGTAAAATACGATAGTGATGCGATGCATTATGGCTTCTCCTTTATCGGAGTCGGGAATCTCTCAGCTACTATGCCCAGAGAAATCCGTTAGCCACCTTACTTTTCATTTTTCATCCTAAGTTTTTTCCATATTCTTCTCTATCCTGCTCCATCCTATTTCCACAAGATTATCTTTGCCTATTCTATGACCTTTATGTTTAGATCCCCCTTATCTTTTCCCAAACCCAACATTAAAACCAAGAACCAACTTTCTATATAATCACTTTGTTTATATTTATTCTTCCACAACTTCTTTATTTATACCTTTCTTCTTGTAACATTCACATTCATTTAACAGATGCCTAATATTTTCAATGTGTTTCTTACATAACTTGCAGACTAAATCATCTACATTCTTCCATTTATATGTATATTCCCTTGTTGCTAACGATTCTGTCCGAGCCTTAAACATTAAACTACTTTCCTTGCTATTATCATAAATTAATTCACACCCAATATTCTGTTTACTTCTATATATACTCTTTTTACTCTCCATACTAGTTTTCCATCTCTCCAACTCCCTATTTTTTATTAATGCATCTATTTTTTATCCCATTCTTTGCCACTATAACACTCATTAATTATCCTAACACAATCATCCCATCTTTTGTACAAGTATACTGACATAAAGTCTTTATTCAAATCTTCTGCATACCATACTACTTTTTTTACTCATCTTGTTGCCTATCTTTTACTCATAACCCAATTAAATATTATTTTGGCTATTCTCTTACTATCCATAAATTGCAATCTACACAATATTTTCATTTTGCTTTTTGCATCTCTCATATAAAAACTTAACCATATCATTTCTCCTTCAATTGCCTTCTTTGCAGTCCACAATCTGAATCTAATACATGTCTCTCTACTTCTCTTTGTATTTTTTCTAAGTAATCTAACACAACTTTACTAACACATAACACATCATTAACATAAGTTAACCCTGCAATTACTGCTCTCTTTTATACATATCTTACATAAAAACACTGTTAATTTGTTTATCAATCCCTTTCTTTTCTTTACTTCATTTATCTTTTTTTTCCCTATTCATTCAAACAATTTCTGTAATTATTTAAGAAGATTGCCAAATAGTTATACCTATTCACCACATTTAACATAACTTTATATCCACCAATAAAAATTATTTTTTCTCTCTTTTTTCCCATCATTTATTTATAACTTTACATTTTTCTTCACTAAATTTAATCCCCATCTCTTTACCTACTCTTGTGCACATCTTCAGCATAATGTCCATACGTCCCCTATTTTCTGTACACAGGTCAATATCATCAGCAAATAAAAGACCTGATAATATATACACTCTCTTGCCATCTATTGATAGTATCTTTACCCCTCTTTCTAGTCTTTCTATTGCTCTCTCTCCATTTCTCTCAAATATAATAGAAACTAAACATGTAACATATGGCATCCTTGTCTTAGTCTCACTAACTGATTCTATATTTCCAATTGATATGAATAGCAATTATTTTCATGCAATCTCTTAATAAGAACTGCTAAAGCTCCATTCATTCCAAATTTATTAAACTCACTCATAATCTATTTCTATTTGCTCTATCATTTGTCTTCTCTTATAAAGACCATATATAACTATCTATCTAAATTCCTACTCATATGTATAAATTGTGTGATTACAAATAAACTATCTCCTATATGCCTATCTGATCTAAATCCTTTTTGCATTTCTCACTCTATATTACTTTCTTTCATACATTTTGCCACTCTTCAAGCCACCATATATGCAACTACTCTATATAACATTGATGTTAACACTATCAGTCTATAATTGTTTAACTTTCTATGATTCTTATCCTTTTCTTTAAATAATAGTCTTGCTCTTGTATTATTTCAGCTATCTAGAACTTCTTTCTACTGTGATATCTTATTTAATCATGATAATAGAATTAATTTTGTCCTATTTCCCAAATTCATCACATCCATCTAAGCCTTTTACTTTTCCACTTTTCAATTTCTTTCCTGCCTTATCGTAATGGTCATATTTGTACATTCATGCAACAAAATCCAGAATTCTGGAAAATTACACCAAAGCTGATCCAGATGAGGAATTGAGACCTCAAATCTGATCATACTTCAACTCATTTACTAGTGCTCCATGATTTAATACCATATGGATAACAGTTATGAGGTTACACTCAATCTTAATTTAATTCATGAGCCAACTGAGAAAAGGGATGGAACACTAGACTTGGTGGAATAATTAATAATTTAATAATAATAAATACTAGAGACATTTCAACACTTATGGCTTACTAAGATAATATATATATTGTAACCTAGTGTTATTGACACTTGGTTTACTTGGCATTATTTCTGCAGGAAAACAATGCTATTCTTTAAAGAAATAAAAAGATAAAATAACAATAGTAATAATTGATTAATAAAGTATGCTATTCACTCACTTTGGCATGTTTTGGGTGAATAACTAATAGATTTAATAACTCAATGTCATTTTAAAGAGAGAACATGAATAATTTAATTGAGATATTAATAATTAGAGCAAATTAATATGGTATAAAAGCTAAACAGTAATTGATTTTGGATGGGTAGAGGGGAGAGTGGATGAGTGTCTTATCATAAAGCACAATAACTTCTGGTAATTTCTTTTTGTAAAAAAAAAAAAAAAAAAAAAAAATAATAATAATGTTTAAAGAATTATACATCACTGATTGTTAATTTAATGTATTTATTATTATTTTTTTTATATTGTCAAATTACTTTGTAATCCAGGTAAATAATACTAAAACTATATGATTGTAATAAGTTTTTCCTTTCTTTTGTTTATGTTATAATCAAATGATTATTTTTCTGGAAGAGGTCGCTAAAGTAAAAAAAAACAAAAATAACAACAAAACGAAACAACCAATTTCATAATCAAGATCATTTTTTTTTTGAAAAAAAAGATAGTCTGCTTTTAGTTTTCAAGGAAGGAACAGTGCTGAAATTTGGTAACTCAATTTTTTCATTTTATTTTGCAGAAATAAATGTAATCAAAGTAAAATTTTAATAATATAATGTGTGGCTAAATTTTTTTGATAAGATATCCTGATTTTCTTTGCCATCTACCTATTTAAAGACCTTTTATACTTAAAAATTTATTGTCTCACGCTAAAGTTCAAAAATGACAGATGTAACTAAAAGAGTCACGAAAAATTATATTATATCTAAATTAAGGAAAAGAAGCAATTTCCAAGAAAAGATTAATTATTTATTAACTTTATGTCATTTATTGATATTTTCTTGGTATAGAAAGAAAAAAATAATAATAATTGAAAGAAATATTTTGAAACCAAGGAAAATCAACTAGAAACATTTTCGCGCTCTTTCTCAATATTGTCTGCCTTTACAAGTAATGTAGTTACATACGTTAAAATATGTTTTATTCACCAAGAATTGTCTGGAAATAATAATAATGATAAATAAGATTAAATTATGCACCTGTATATTTTTTAAAAAAATATATATATATATAAACTTTCTCAGAGTAAATATAGGAAAAGTTATATAGGGGCATTCTTACGGAGAAGTTACCGTTAAAAAAATTTATAATTCCTAAAGTATGAACAAAACTAAATATCTTAGTGACTTAATGATAAAAATAAATGATATATTATATTATACATCAGTTGGAATTATTAAAACTTCATGTACACGTAAATTGACTGCAGTTATTATCATAATAATCTCTTGGAAAATTGCGCATTTTCGTCCATAAGTAAGCTAGCTAATAAGTATACGTATCGTCAATAAAAAAAAAATATTGTGTATGTTTATCGTCTATAGTCAAATATTCGTCTATGTTAGAAGTCTATTTTTTTTTCTTGGATCCCAAAATTGTAGTAGTTTAATTCAAGTAAGAATTAATCTTCAATTCTGCTATATGTTTCTTTACCTAATTTATTAAACGCACAAAATAAGAGAAAACTTTTATTTAAAGGAAATAATACCATGCATTTATTGTTTTTAAACTTGCTTCGTGAAATACGACTGGATAAAGCTCTTCACCTGGACCAATTGCTCAACAGAAAAACATTTTCTAATGAGAGAGTATGCACTTGTTAATTAATGATTGTTTAAAACTAAGTTATAAATGATATGTATTTTTGTTATATCACATAGGTTAAAGTCTGTATGGTCAAGTGATATTTAATAGCCTTGTAATGACAAAGGTATGTTTTAATATAATTATTATAGGTTAAGTTGATATTTAACACGAAAGAAAAAAATCTATAAAATATGTTTTAATTATTACATACAATTGTAGGTAGAAATTTTGTATGTTAGATACATAAAAGAAAAATATTTAGATATTTAAGGGGTAAAATAAATATTGAAAATTATCAGAAGTAACTAAAAAAAAAAAAAAAAATGCTATAACAAAATATTTCTTGTTAAAGTTTTGAAACGAATTTATACTGTATTAATTGAGGAATTTATTCCTAATTATTCTTAAATAACACATCCACTTTATTTAGTTTAAGGTAGTATGCTACCAACTATTTTTGAATGTTCCTTTATTAAAATTAAAATTATTATACTTTTATTCTATGATGTCCATTGATTTCAGATGTTGATCAAAGTATACACGGTAACATAAGTTTATTATAATCAGTGTATTTACTTATCCTGCCCAGATATAGCATTGGTATATGCTTAATATTCGCATAGGTAATAATTATAATGTATTTATTTTGTGGGATCAAAAATGATCTTCCCAGAAGCTTTGTTTTCCATGAGAGGAAGATTTTAAATATAATGTTCGGGTATGTTTATAGCCCAAGTGATCGATTCTCATAGATAGGACGATCAAGAATTTATCTAGCATTTAGTATGCTTCATTCGTTTAAATCCCAGGAGAGGATTGTATTTGGTGTGTGTTCGTTGTATGCCCAAGTAAGAGGCAAGAAACCACCAAAATATTTTAATGTAGTAGATTACTCTACAGACCTTCATGGTTATTCCATATTCCTCATGTGAAAATAAAGATAGCTCCACCATGGAAGGTGTTGATTATTGTGCTTAATTTTGAAAGTTCGGGCAAGATAAAGGTTATATTGGAGGTGTTAGTTCCTCAAGATCCACTTTAGTATAAATAGTGCGTTAGTAACTAAGATCAATATCTGTATTGTGCTGCTAAATATTGCTAGTATTTGACAAGTAAATCAATGGAGAAAGTAATTAAAATTGCGTAGTTTTAAAACGCTTATTTACTGAAGGAATATTCAAATGCAATATTTAATTCTGGTTAGTAATTAAATAATACTCATATTTAAAATTATACATATGAATAAAATTTGTATCATAACTTAAGTTAGCATTAAGTTAAATGTAAGATGGTAAGTGTAACTTCTGATAACTGGCCTATAATTAGAATAGGTTATCCCATTAAAGACCATAAATAAAGTAAATGTATTAGAAATAAATTTAATATTTTGCGTATTGCATATGATGGGATTAATCATTTTTAAAACAAAAAAAAATAGTTAGTCAATAATTTTGAATAAAAGCTTCTACAAGGTTACCAAAATGTAATAAACAATGTATTGGTAATGAAATGTACTTTTAGTTAATCAATCCATATGATTGCATACAGGAGAAGTAGTAACCTCTAGTCCATAACCAAAAGAGTATACAGATTAATGTCAGTTATATTTTATATTTTTGTATTACTATGGGATTATTGAATAAATGTTCATATATATTTTTTTTTGTGATAATAATAAATTATAGTCTTGTTAAAATTTGTTGTAGATTCATTTTTTTTGTTTTTATATGCTAAATATAAGTGTTTGCACAATATTTGCAAAACCTTTTCTTGAGTCCAAAATCATTCCAAATTCTTAAAAACTTAATATTCCAGATAAATAAAGTTAAGCAGATCGGAATATGTCATTATATTTTAGTTTAATGATAATTATTTATGGAGTTGAAAACTTAAGACTAAATATTCACCTTTGTGTATAAAAAAATAAAAAATAAAAAATAAAAAAATGAATTTATTCCCAAACCATTAACTTTGGTGGCACATTATTCCATTCCCATTTAGTTAAATTGTCTAAGTAATAAATCTTAGTTATATTATTGTGTTGTCATGGATGATGGAAGGACACAAAAAGCACCCTTGTCTTTTTATTATTCTGACTGAGATTCTAAAAAAAAAAAAAAAAAAGCTGTGTTATTCAAAATTATACGTCATTATTGAATAGAATTATCATCTCTTTAAATAATATAGCAGTGGATATGAGAGATGAAGACACATTGAATTTAAGTAAAATAAATGTTTCCTATAGCCGACCAGAATGCCAGTCATATGCGACAACACGATACTGCCGAGCATTTCCTTACATGAAACAAAGAACCCTGAGATTAATATTATTATAATTATTCTTTAAATTAATAAGTGATCAATTATTGTTGTTATTACAATCGTGGCATGGCTTAAGAGAATTGAATGTACAATTGTATTATATGAAAAGTATTTTAGATCATATTGGAAAATTAATGGATATGTTGCTTTGTTTTGGTTGCCTTAACAACAACCTGAAAAATTAGTGTCCTGGGTGCAAATAAACTAAACTAATAAAAATATTGGGTTAGAAATAAAATAAATAAATAAAATTTCTAATAAACTAATTTTAAAAAAAAGGGTTAGATTATATATATAAGATTATATTTAATTTAGATTTGGGTTGAGCTTGATTTGGATTTGATTTGGAGTGGATTGCAAGAGACATGATAAACAATATTAAATTTAAATATCTTTAATAAATAAAACTAAATAAACTGATTAAACATAAAGAACAGAAAGTTGTGCATTTGTTTCAGAGTTTATGTGCACAGGCATTACAACAATGATGAGATAATTATAATACAGAATATCATCTTAATATTAGTAAGCTTTGTATAATTTATTATCTGTGATCAAAGATTCATGCCTATATGATATGCCAACTATCCTTGAGGTTTGAAAGCAATAAGATAAACATTATCAGGATAATATAATATCAAGCATTAAATTGTATAATTCTAATTATTATCAATGAGCAATTAATATGCTTGAATGCAGATTTCCTCGGCAAACCAGATTTTAGGTTCAGACCAATGCCAAAGTTAACTAATAGAGTGGAATGAACTGATTACTGTGGATGGGCATCTGAGACTATGGCATTAAATATAAAATTAAAGATTCTAGTACTCAGTATCTTTTGACCATATGACTTGTTAGTGCAATAAAGAACATTTAGTTTGGTGTGTCAGAGCAGCTGTGAATATGGTTCTGGACCCTAGTGATCCAGTTCTAGAAATCGAGCTCCAAACAAAATAATGGGGTGGCCTGTCACCATGAGACCATTTAAAAGAAATCATAGCAAGGTGTGATACACAATAGTGCTTAGTAAAAGCATATTTGTAAAGCTTATAAATAATACTAATATATTAAACACATTTTAAAATGTGCTTAAATCTATAGCTTCATTTAGCAGAAACTACCTTGACCCAGTTTTTAAATTAGCATATCTTAATTATGCTAATAGGGGTTCATTAATAGCAATCTACTTTTAATAAATGGAATCTGTATATATTTCTTTATAATTAACTGGATAGAAAAAAAATATATTTTGGGCTTTATAATAATTACAAATATGCTTGCGATATCATCTCTGGCCACTGTTTAACTAAGACATAATAATAATTGCAAATCTCTAAAACAAGCTAATACATGTCCGCTTAAATAATAATAATAATAATAGTAATATATATATATATGAACACATAGAGGTCTGTTGTTATATGCAAGAATAGATTTCAAATCAGCAATTCATGTTGGCTAAAAAACAATGAAACATTTTACTGGAGAGCTTCTAATCATCTCTTCCCAAAGATTTATATTAATCATTCTCTGCTTTGAAATGATGGCATAGCATAGCACATAAATTTAAAATGAAATTAAATAATTAATAGGGATTATGCATGGCTGCAGATTATAGAAAAGATTAAATGAATAAATAGTTTAGTTATTACAATTTAGAAACTTGTTTTAAAGTTACATTAATAAGCAAGCTTTTACAATTACATTTATAGATTTATTTTAAATAAAGATTTAATTAATTAAGAATTATGACTTTATAAACATTTTTAAATGATTGAAATATTATAAGTTCAATAAATTTATAAGGCTCTGCAGGAAGAATATTACCAATTTCTTCTAGAGGCAGAGTTGTCCAGCATTTGAAGTGGGCCATATCACTTCTCTGAATAGGTTTCTCTTCCTCAATGTTTTTTCTTGGCATTTGGTGGTATTGAACTTCTCCATTCCTGGCAGTGATGATGATTGCTGTGGAGTCTGCAGGATGAGCAGAAAGCTACCATTCTTCTGTAGGAAGACAGCAAAGTTTGGGACCTTCTTAGCCACTCATGTCAAATTTTTAATGGGCATAGTTTTCTGTGGTGACTGCTTAGATTATATTACAAGAGATATCTTGAGTGCTGTCATATTTGCTTATAAGCCAGGTTTCCCAGTATAAAACCCATTAACTTGTTTACAACTTTTATTTTTAATCTTCAAACTTAACATTCTTTTGTTAATTTTTTAAATGCAACATTTACATTCTAGTAAAAAGAAATGTGATTCCCTAGCAAATAGAAAATAGTGCTGCATGATCAAGTTTGTTTAGACCAAGGTGTACTTTAAAATTTGTTATTTTAAGATTTTAGATTTGACTTCCATGCAATTCTAAACAAGTGCATGTGGTATGATCTTTTTAATAATAACTGTTTAATATTTTTAAAAACTAAATAATTTCTGTGTAAACATTTTGTTATATATGTATATTGGTCATCCATGGAATTAAGCATACCTATGCGATGTTTGAACAAATGATGAATAAATTTATACATATACATTATAATAACTGAAACACAGGCTTATTATATACCTGTGTCTATATATGTAATATAGGGTATATGAGCACAGACTTTCACATTACACACCACTCTCCACTCTATCTAATAACACTGATACACTCAAGCACATATATGCTGAAAAGATAAATAATCACCAATATACGTATTTCATGCTAAACCAGCAATCATCAGTTGGTCCAGATTATCATCTCCCACACATATATACTATAAGTGCTCAGATATATATTAAGATAGACAATCTTCATACTTTAATGGACAGGCTCCAATCTACTACACACTCCAACTCTTCAACCGTCCATCCAATTGAAAATCTGATGATGGAATGCTCAAAGGCCACCCTGAGGCCGAGATTCTTGTCACACCCATGTTGACCTAAAGTCAATCTGAACCCCACATGTACAGGACATAATCCATTAAACACATATGCAAGGATGGGCAGACATCTCTATAATGTAATAACTGAAACACAGGCTTATTATATACCTGTGTCTATATATGTAATATAGGGTATATGAGCACAGACTTTCACATGACCCACCACTCTCCACTCTATCTAATAATACTGATACACTCAAGCACATATATGCTGAAAAGATAAATAATCACCAATATACGTATTTCATGCTAAACCAGCAATCATCAGTTGGTCCAGATTATCATCTCCCACACATATATACTATAAGTGCTCAGATATATATTAAGATAGACAATCTTCATACTTTAATGGACAGGCTCCAATCTACTACACACTCCAACTCTTCAACCGTCCATCCAATTGAAAATCTGATGATGGAATGCTCAAAGGCCACCCTGAGGCCGAGATTCTTGTCACACCCATGTTGACCTAAAGTCAATCTGAACCCCACATGTACAGGACATAATCCGTTAAACACATATGCAAGGATGGGCAGACATCTCTATAATGTAATAACTGAAACATAGGCTTATTATATACCTGTGTCTATATATGTAATATAGGGTATATGAGCACAGACTTTCACATTACACACCACTCTCCACTCTATCTAATAACATTGATACACTCAAGCACATATATAGACACAGGTATATAATAAGCCTGTGTTTCAGTTATTACATTATAGAGATGTCTGCCCATCCTTGCATATGTGTTTAATGGATTATGTCCTGTACATGTGGGGTTCAGATTGACTTTAGGTCAACATGGGTGTGACAAGAATCTCGGCCTCTGGGTGGCCTTTGAGCATTCCATCATCAGATTTTCAATTGGATGGACGGTTGAAGAGTTGGAGTGTGTAGTAGATTGGAGCCTGTCCATTAAAGTATGAAGATTGTCTATCTTAATATATATCTGAGCACTTATAGTATATATGTGTGGGAGATGATAATCTGGACCAACTGATGATTGCTGGTTTAGCATGAAATACGTATATTGGTGATTATTTATCTTTTCAGCATATATGTGCTTGAGTGTATCAGTGTTATTAGATAGAGTGGAGAGTGGTGTGTAATGTGAAAGTCTGTGCTCATATATTACATATACATTATATTAAATTAAAGATATATAATTATAACCATGCTGTAATGCTATTAAATCGGTTTTGTGTCACAACTCCCTCACATATACATAAGTGTATCCATACATATATAACAATGTTTACCCAGACATGCATTTAATTTAACATATAAATATACATAGATATCACAGGTATACATAATTCTATGCAGATATACATAGATAGACCTGTTTATACATGTACTTTCTGGAGTTTAAATCTAGAATAATTACTACTATGGGGCATAGTAGGTGAAATGGGATGTGTGACAAAATATACCATTTCATTATTCAATTCATTTTCTGTAAAACTAATATTTCCATTACTATGTGCTCTTATATTTGTTATCATTCTGTCATTCATATCCTAACATTTTTTCTATATTCATTACATACTTATTTAAGTTTGTCTTTAATTCTTCTCTAAAAAAAAAAAAAATCATTTAGTAATATTATTTCTCTCTCCCCTACATTCCTTTTCTTAATATATTTCCAATTTTTTTTATTCCCAACTCTTACACTTTTATTAATATCCTCTAATAATTTATTATTTAATTTCATTCTCTCTCCACAATTATCTATTTTAATTTTTTTTAAAAAAAAAAGTTTTCCCATTTCCTAATAACATCTTTTTTACTTTCTTTGGTTTTCATAGCACATTTATATTCACTGCATGCTTTTTCCCTTTCTTTTACACTTTTACTAATTCTAACCTTTCTATTACTTTTATTCTTTTAAATATTCTCACCTAAAACCCTATTTGCCAGTTTTTCTACTTTACCACACTAGTCTTATATTTATCCCCAACCAACTCTTTCATGGTTCTACTTTTATTTTATATTCTTCTAACTTATTTTTATCATTCATTCTCCATCCATATCTTCTACTATCTATTTTTATTACTATTTTCCATCACATTACTAACCATTTCGATTATAAAGAAATTATAATCACTATTACATATTCTCTCTTCATTATCAAACACTTTTGTTTCCCATACTTTATTCATTTCCTCTTTCTCTACTAATACATAATCTATTATATGAAATATATTATTTATAGATCATGTGTATTGAATCTTTTAAATATTTGATAAATTTCTATTGCTCAAATTCATTCTCTGACAAATTTTAAAATCTGTTCATTCTTGTTATTCACATCATCAATTTCTTTAATATACTCACTCATCCCCTATAATCATTATTCCTTCTCCTTTTTTTTGAAACTCTGTAACAGGCATTCATATATGCTACTGTTTGACTTCATTATAGTTTGAATATCTCCAGTGGCCATATAAAATATAGCTACTATGAATTCTTATCTTTCTAAGCTTATCTCAAACCACAAATGTTCTTGACATTTTACAGTATTTAAATATTTTTTTTGCCATAACTCCTATATCACCACTACTTTTTTTTCTTTTCTGTTTATACCCCGCTGTATTAAATCTTCTAGTGTAGGTTTTTTTTCTTCTCTTGGATGTGTTTCCATTACTAATAATACCTCCAGCTCTTTATTTTTAACTGCTTTGTTTAATTCCAGCCACTTTTCTGGTCTTCTACTACTTTGCATATTCAAATATCCAATTTTAACAATTTCTTACTTTCTCACTACTCTTTTATAAATACGTTGACTCTTTCTTCTTTATTACATTTGTAATTAGCTTGTTTATTATTAGTTTTCAGACCCATTCCTTCTTCACATTTACATTTATATCTAAATCAGCTACCCTTTGTTTATTTTTTACATCCCATTCATTCTTAACTTTCTTTTTGATAATAATGTAATTAAACCCCTACCCCCTTTATAAGTTTCCTGAACTATAATATTTTTCATAAATCAAACCTCCTAATGTTTTATTTTTTGTTTTGCTAAGTTAAATCCATCTTTACTACATAACTTCCTCTTAGTAATAAAAAAAATCTCACATGTCCATAAACATAACATTATTTCTCTCATATAATTTTTTCAATCTCTCTATTTGTATAGCATGCCCTATCTAACATATACTGATTGTTGAATCTTAGTAGTAATCCAACCACTTCTACTCTACCTTTAACCTTATTCAAATTACTTAATTTTTTGTATTCATCCATTACTCTCTCCAAAGGCTCTGACAAATTATTTGTCCCTACCATAACATAAACATTTCTACCCCCTTGTTTCTTTATCTTATTTGTAATATCCCTAATTCTAGTTCCAGGCAAACATACCTTGCATACCTATTTCTATTTTTTTTGTGTGATTACATTTCCACACCCTTTAATTATCAAGTCCCCTATCAGGAGTGTTTCATAGTTTACTTTTCCTACTTGATCTGTAACATTTTCTTCCACCTTCTGGACTTCCTTATTTACTTCTTCATTATCATTTTTATTCATTAATTCCTTGATTTTCTCACACTTTATGTTCAATGTTTTTAATTTTACTTCTACATCCTTTACCTCTTTCTTTATCTTACTCATTCTTTGCCTATCTCCATTGCATGACTTATTTTGTCATCCACATCCCTTACCACTCACTAAATTTATACTCTATTTTATCTTCCTTAACTACATTTTCCTCCATTTTTCCTGACTTTTTTTTTAAACTATCTACATTTAGAAATCATTTTCAGAAGTGGATCAATTGTGTACTACAAACAAGCTTAGATTTTTTTTTCAGATAGGCAGACTTAGCCAACAGGTCATTTAATTATTGGTTATCACATAGCTATCTAGTTAGTCTTTTCTTGAAAATAAAGCAAAAGCACCTCTCATTATTATTTTATTCCAATTTTTTTCCCTCTTTGGAGAACTGTTAAAGCCTTTCATAGAACTGGATCTTTTTAAAATATTTTGGGTTTTTTATTTTAAAAAAAACAAACAATTTATTTGTGTTATACAATCAATTTTATTAATTTAGCTAATGAAAATTAAAATTTTAATTATATAAATAAATTATTAAACTAATTGATTTAATGAAAAAAGAAGTTAAGTTCTTTACTAGCCAATATTATATTAATTTTATATAAAAGCTTTTTTTCAATAATATTTTATTCACCTCACCATTATATATACAACGTGGTCTCCAACAACAAAAACATCTAGAGTGAATAGCTATTACAATGAACTTTTTTTCTATCTAAAATGTACACTATAAATGTTAAAGCCTACAATAAACATTAGAATAGCATATATCTTTGCTATGTTAAACTTGGTTTATTGATTTAGTTTGTATAACTATTTTATGTGCTGTCAATATTGTGCAGTATATATATATTTTAAAAATTCTCCTAGGTATCTATACTATAATAATTTTAGCCATGTACATAAAGGTTGAATTTGAAATCTGATTAATGTTGATATCAAAAAAAAAATTCAAAATACAAATCAATGAAAATGTAAGTCTTCTTTAGCAGCAAAAATGGTTTACTTAAGGATTAGTCCAGACACCAAGATTGATTAAGATAATTCTTGACATTACGATTGGCATCTGTTTTTTTATATATTATACATTTTCAAGGGCATACTTGTTAATATTAAAAATATCAATAAATCAAAAATAAATTCCTGTTAACTTTAATAAATAGCAATAAATGTATTATAAATTCTACTCACAGAAATAATCCAAAACTACAACAATAAATTTTAAATAAAAAATGTAATAAATCAAGCTACAGGGATTTTTTTAAAAAAAAGTGTCTAACATGGGCTATTCATGTTGGAAGCCTGAAAATCCTATTGGCCTGCAAAATCACCACAAATTTATTTTCTTCATTATGCATGCATCACCACATAAATTTTCATAAATAGAATTGGATGTATTGGCATATGGTTCCACTATGTTGTTGTTCTACCAGTTGGCTAGACCCCATAGAATTTCAATATTTTGCATATGCACACCTGAATGTGGATCCATTAAGTTATATCAGTGATTGATCTTAAAATGTTAAATCAGAATGGCATAAATCATCTGTTTTATATGCCTGCCAGCAATCCAAATAAATCATAGATCCATCCACCACATTTTCTTTAATAACATCCATAATAGTAGTAGTTGTTCTCCTTGGATCAGTTATTATAAAGCATTCTTCAGTCTCTCTGTACAAGCCTTTGAATAACAACTATTGCTGTAGGAGTAGGTTATATGTGAATGGAATTTATAATACAGTTATTGCTATTTATTAAAATTAACAGGAATTTATAAACAATTTATTGATATTTTTTAATATTAAAAAGTAAAACATTTGTTATGAGATAACTATACTCCAAAAAATGTATAATAAAAAAACATGGCTGCTAAACATAGTGTCCAGAATTATTTATAATGAATCTTGGTGTCTGGACTAACCCAAAAATGTTATATTCTTGTTTAAAAGTTTTAGTTTAGGTGTATATACAGTAATATAGTACAATAATTTTAACCAAAAAAAAAACAAAACAAAATTTGAAATCTGATTAATGTTGAGATAAAATAATGGAGAAGTATAATTACTTTAAAATTTAGCTATCATTTTAATTTGCTTACCTCTTTCTATTTCTAATGAATATTTTTCTTTAAAATATTATTCTAGATGTGGATATTGTAATAATTTGAGCTATATCCTAGTAAAGCCAAATTTAAACTCTCATTAATATTTCCAGAAAAAAATAAAATCAAAAGTATAGAACCATATAAGAAAATAACAGAAAATCTAAGTATAAATCTAGGAGCAATTAAATCTATGAATGCTATTAGTTGAAATAGTAAATATTAAATATTACAATCAGTTTCATTGACTGATTAGAAACCATATGCTCAAACATTTTCAAACTCATCTTTTAATAAAATGGCAATAATTCTGTCACTATTTTTGGAGCTTATTTGTATTAATTAGTGTAGCATATTTCTTTTGTAATTTCCTTCATAACCTTACATTGTTTTTTTTTTCATTTATTATAAATTTTTATTATCCATGTATAGTAATAATGAAACAAGAGAAATAGAGTCTTAAAAATAGCAATCAGTAATTAATATTGAAAGTATGAGTAAATCATGTATCATAATTTTAAAAAATAAGGACAAATAAAGAACACAGATAATCAAAGGCATTTCTATGTTGAGAAGTTAATATAATATCAAAAAAAAAAAAAAAACACTTCTGCTAACATGAATTAATGTAAACCAAACTGCAGACAAAAGTGGCACTGAGATAACCATTGGCAAAAAAGCCAGAATGGAGATTTTATTCCATGCAATTGTTTAACTGTTATGAAATTTGACTTTCTTGAGTAAGAATACCATGCAGACTATTGCAAAAGAAGAGGTCACCATTGCCAATCTGTAACTCAATGTTTACATTGCATCTTTATGCTTGGGTAACATTCAGAAAATCCAAAAGCTTTTAAAAATCTGAGGAGAAACCACATAAGAGTTTTGTAACTTTTTAAATTAGAATTCTTGTTTCACCAAGAGTGTTTTCTTTAACTGAATTGTTGAAGTCTTTGGCACTATCCATGAAATCTGAGAGAAAATCATCTTATAATGAATGTTTTTTAATTATGGAAAATGCTTAATTCATAGAAAAATTATCAGATTTTTGCCACTGAATATAAATAGTATCTCTCCTCCAACTTATGGACCAGAAGATGAATGCTAATTTTAAAAAACTAGGCCACTTCCTTACTGAAGTGACTCTGAAAGACTTTTGGAAGAATTATTTCAATATAGTCAATACTTTTTTGGTAATCGTGACTACTTGGAATGAGTTTTTTGTCAGGTGTTTGAATTTAGCTTTAAGATCATTATGGTCTAATGCTGAGGTTCTAAATAAATTGCATTATCCTTCACCTCTATGTAAGTTTTTATTAGATTTATATGTTATATGAACAGTATGATTTATTAATATTCAATATTGTAAATTAATTTATATGTATTTTTCAATTACATATTTGTTGTTATTGTATAATGATTATGCTGAATGGTAACTTTAGTCTTGATCATAAAAGAATGAGCCAATGATATAATGAATACCATTCTGAAATGAATTAATTTATTATAGAAGATTTTATTTTATATAAATATGTGAGTAAAAAAGGAGAATATTTAAGGGGAGGGAATCTACACTTAAATTTATAAAAAAAATAATTTACATATAGCATATATTTCTGTATAAATTCACTTGAAAACTAAATATATTGATTTCTGAATGAAAGCAAAACTTTTAATATATTTTATTAAAGTGATAAAAAAAACTGAAAATATTATTATAATGTGTCTCTTATTTTATTCCATTTCTGATTTAATTTATTATATTTCATTTAGCTCACATTTTCCTGCTGCATAAAATTTATCTAATACATGTCTCTCTATATTAAATCCTATTTATAATTATATCTTTCCTTATTTTTAATACTGCTTATTTTGGCAATTCAATTCATGTACAAAATTTTTGAAGCCCTACTAAATGCCATCTTTGCTGAGAATTATTTGAATTAAATAGAATGTTGACAGATCATGAGATCTTAAATGATGTTACAAGCAAACTCAAAAAAAGACTTTTATATTTAAATGAACTTTCTTAATAATTAAATAATTTTTAATAACTGCATTTATAAATATTAAACAAAATGTCATATGATTTTCTTTTTTTAATTTACTTCAATTCATTATAAAAGTGACATTTATACCTAACAGTCTGCTAGATTAAGTAGTAAGAATACTAGATGATAATATAATTAGTGATGGAATAATGTATGTAAATATAATAATAAACAATTATCATCACAGATATTTATGTAAGCAATCATATTAAAAATTAACTAATTCATTTTTATTTTAAGTTTTTTTTAATCATAAATATGCAAAAGTAGAATTATGATAATTGTATCAAATTCTGCTTTAAAATTGATATTTTCTTATAAAATTTTTCAATATTTTAAAAGTTGTTAATATGAATTCAATTTTGACAAATAATGACATAATAAATACTGTAACTTTCTTTCTTTAAATTACAATCAAATGCATTAACTTCTATTTTTAAAAATAAAACATAAATGAATAAATAATAATCAACTAATCAGTATGTAAAAATAATCAAAAATATGCTATAAACAAGTAAAAAATCATTTTAAATTATACTTCAAAATCTTCATGTGAAAATAGGACCAGAAGGATGTGAATGCCCTCTGTGAATTTTCTTTTGTCAAAAGAGCAAAGGAGAAGTCTTTTGGTCTTATCTATAGTTCATAAGATGCTGACCTCTTTAGATTTTTTTCTAATTTTAACATCAAAGCATTACATTAAAATCTACTTTTAAAAAGAAACTGTGGCTATTATCACTTAGGATAACATTAATACTATGATCTAAAGTTACAAGACATTAGCACTTTTTATGAGAAAACTTTAAACAGTTTTCAATGAAGTTGAGGGGTTTACAAGTTTCATTAGATATTTTTTGTACTTTCCCCAATAGTATAATCATTTAAAAGAGCTTTGAAATGATGTCATACAATTGCTACATTCAGCAGAGTGGCATTAAATGATAATAACAATATAATGAAATTTGTTAAAAATTAAATATCTAAGCACATAATATCTTTTTTTTAAATTATCTTTTTTACTAATTCTATTTTCCTTAAATTTGAACTACCATGTAACTAAAGTGCACCACAAGGATGCAATGAACACAGTAATTTTCAGATATTTTTAGGTAATATTATGAATAAATTATAAGGTTTTAGCTACATAACAACCTTCACAATGGTCCAAATTCAAAGAAAAGCAGATCAGCAAAACATAAAAAAAGATAATATTGGTAAAAGGTAATAGTATCTTAAAAAAAGAAAATAATATTGATATTTAAAAAAAGAAATAATATTGGTATTTAAAAATATATATTCAAATAGCTATGTTGCATAAGATAGTACTGGAATCAATCCTGGGATTCCACATTACAAAGTCTAGAACTCCATCACTGCATTAAAGCATGCAGGCCATATTGGTATTTACAAAATATGGCTGATAAATATAATTACTTACTATATGACTATTGTCCAACATATTCCAGAATTATTATAATTATTATGGGGAAATATTTTTTATTAAATTTATTTATAAATAAATTATTAATAGTAATGTGTCTTTTTTATATAAATCAGGATATTTAAATAAAAATTATTTCCTTGAAAAGAATCAATTCCTTCATGGTTCACCCTAAAATACTGATATAACCTGTTTGGTTTAGCACAGGGGTAGAATATATTACATGTAGTATATTTCAGGCAATTGTCACAAAACTAAGTAGAAAAATAACCCTCTTATATTTAAATAAAAAATATTTGTAATCAGAATATGTTTTTTACAATAGAGTGGTTCAGAAATCCACCAGTTTTATTTGCATATAAATTTTATTAATTATTGCAGCAACATAGTTTCTTTTGATGAGGCACTTTTGTGAGAAGGATAACCTCCATCCATGTGGCATCCTTGCCTTTGAGAATCAAACTTGTGTTCAAAAAATGTTGATATTTGCGTGTTTTCTTTCCAGAAATATTGTGTAGATATGTGTACTGTTTTATTCTTATTTCAAGTATTAGCCTATTATTTTTCTCAGTAAACTGCTGTACACATTGAATTATTATTTTGACTGAATATATAGAATTAAACCATTTATATATAAAATAGGTTTATTGATAATATAAACAATTTCTTTTAATTAGAGTTTATTTTCTCTACATAATAATCATTAATATTAATGTTATAATTGATATGAAATATGCGTGTAGAAAAATTTTATGCATATAGAAGAATTTATTATAATTTTAAGTACGGTACAACTTCCACCACTGAACGCGTAGTTTGACCCCCCCCCCCCAATTAATTACACCTAAACAATAAGGTAAAAAAAAACTGTGGTTCACATATTTTAAATTTTAAATGTCATTCATTTCTATTCTTAAAAGGTAAAATATGTTATTAATTTTTTACCATTAATTAAAAAAAACGTTATAAATATAATAATTTAATTGTCACATGTAGCATAATTAATAAACACAATTAACATATGATGTTAATTTGTAAAATTATTTGCAAGTATTGATAACTGACAAATTAAAATAAAATAAAGTTTGAAATCTGAAGTTAATTACAAAAAATAAGAGCTCATATATATATATAAGCAATACTATTGAAGATAAAAAGAGCAGAAATCCAAATCCAAATGTTTTATCAAATGTTTATATTGCAGTTCTTAATACTAATACATAATAATTAATTCTGATTATAAAATAAACAAATTCAGCATCTTCTAATATATATGTGATATTTATGTTTTTACATTTAATGTTTTTTTTTTCTCAGTGATGAAAGTTTATTCATAAAAAAAACAACAGATACAAATACAGTTAGAAAAAGATTTACAAGGGAGTGATTATATGGTAAATTGAAATTTCAGAAGCAACATAGTAAGAGGGGAAGGATACAGGTGAAAAGGGAATGGGAAGTGGAAAGGGGAAACAGTGAGTAGTCCATACCAGTCTGAGATGCCTGTCTTTGTTGAGCAAACACCGCATGGGTCACAAACATTTGAATGATTGAGTCCTATGACAGAGGCTGAGAGAATGGGAGTTTGAGGATTGCCCAAGGGTCTGTGAGGCATGAAGGTGGGGCTGGTTTGGTATCTCTGGTTTTGAGAGAGTGAATTAGGTCCAATAGCTTTTGATTCACTGAGTGTACTCTCTGGCCAAAAATAATGGCACATCAGAGCAACCAGAGTGCATAGATGAGGAAAACTGATAGTCTAATAGTTGCAAAGACCCCTGTTTCTATGGATTCTTAGAGGTTGAAGATGGTATTTCTGTGTGAGGAAAGGCAGGAGTTGATGACATGTCTTACTCCCAGCAGAAAGGGACATTTAAGTAGGAACAGCTGGAGGGTTTCATTGTCAGTTTTACAGAGCTGGCATACAGGAGAGATCTTGGTGAAACCCCTATGGTTGACCAAAAATTGATTTGTGGGAAGGGAGTGAAGATTAATTTTGAGGAGGAAATCGAGGAATTCACAATATTTCACAAAGACTGATGTTGATTGATAAAAATGCTATAAACATTTTGATTTGAAAAATAAAATGGATGAGCTTTGTTGGGTCTTTAATTTGTGGAATATTTATTTTCAATGTAGCTAATCAAATTAATTCACTGCATTTCTGATGAACTGAGTAATATCATAAGCTATGGATCGATGAAAATGCTATCAGAGTAATCTTTTTTATTATAGTCCTTTCTTAAGCAATCTCATCATCTGGTAACTAGAAACTTAAAACAACTTATCTTTTCATCATAAATGATAAGCTGGCTTTATTTAAATATCCTAATCACAAACTGCACAGCTTCAAACCATGTATAGGAAAAGAGGTTACTCCAATACCTTTTTCATTAATCCATAACTTGAAATTTTATGGAATTCAAATCAATTCTAATATACAATTGTGGCTTTAAACATATATATATATATATATATGTGAGTGTGTAAAACATTCTTCAAAGGGTCCTAGAAGAAGAAGTCATTTCCAACAGATCTCCAATAAGTAACAGTATAAGAAAAATCGTTATTCTCCTGACTAGTTATTTATATATTTTCCAGTCACCTGTCTATTTAAATTGCGTAAGAGATAGCTATCTAATAAAAAAAATTGTAAGGCTATTTGGAGCCAAAAAGTGTTTTATTGGATTTAAACCCCAGATCATGATAGGCAGATGCACTAATTAAATATTACATCTCAAGACCTTTATAGTACGTAATAAAATATTCTAACGAGAGTAATGAGAAGATAAAAAAAATCCCTAATTAATTTTCAAATTTTGTATTTTTATAATTATGAAAATAAGACAGCTGCTGCATCTCCAAAAACAATCTTGATTAAATTTAATTTAGATCTTAATTACTTAAAACAGTTAAATTTCAACGTTGCAAACTAATTAATTACTGGCAATCCCAATACTAGTTTTAAAAAAAGATTCTTATTAAATATGCATAGATGTGTCAAGAGAGATGAAATCTTCTCAGCAAGGTAATCGGACTTTTTTTTTTGGATAACTTAAAGTAGTTGATAAAGGACTGGTTGTTAATAATCTTGGCATAGATTCTTTTTCATTTGTCAAAAGCTCACTGATTTTTACTTTATTTTCTAACTTTTTTGAACAGGAGTTTTTTTTCCCCAAGTAAATATAAATAAATATCTTAAGTAAATTCATTTGATATATTTATGTTTACCAAGTCACAAACGGTTAACAAAAAGCATTTTTCAACAATAATGTGAAAACTTTTAACATTTGAAGCAAAAATTCGTAAATCTAAACAAACTTGTGTAATCTGAATGTACATAAACATAATATTTTTGATGCAGAGTTTAAACAATTTTTCCAAATTAAACAAACGAAAACTGAAAATCACGTAACAAAAAAGTATTGATCATATTTATTTTAGACGCTATTTATTAATGAAATAAGTAAATATCTAGAAATATGTTTAAAAATTAATTTCTAGGTGTTTTTTTAAGTACTGTTCACATTTAATATTAAGATTACAATTTTTTAATGTTACAGAATCCATTCATGGAAAATTATTATTATTATTTATAAAGTCATTTATCAGAAACAATAATAAACTTTTCTATTCTTGTGCTAATATTAAAATAAATAATTAAATAATAGATACTATGAGAGAATTCATGAAGTAATGACCAGCTTATTTTTTCGTGAATAGGGGTTGAATCTAGGCCAGGTTAAACTTGAAACTTTTTTCAGTTTATAAGCTGGCTATTAATTTTTTCTCACCAGATAAACAATCTATTGTTATTCTATCTAAAAATTTAAATTATATGAAGGAAATCCTTAAACAAAATAATGATTTTTCTTACATGTTTTCTTTTCTGGAAAGCTACTATTTAAAAGATTGTTGTTTTTTTTTGTCACAATAGATATGAATTTTAAGTTTGTATATTAATAAATACTATAATGCATATATAATAATCAGTGGTGTGATTTTCGAATAAATTTTAATAATAATAATTTATGTTTCATTGACTTCTTTTTAACTTATATCACAGACACAGCAGTTCTATTTTTCTTTTCATATGTCAACAAATGTATCATCCACATAGCAAGGCCAAACTTTAGGTGAAGCACTGCTACAACTTTCTGAAAACACATCAACAATATATTTCCTTCAATTAAATTTACAATAGAATCAGAATAAGAACAAAAATGGGTATTCTTAGATATTCTTGTGACAACATTACCTCATGGCAAAATCAAAACTACAATTTACCAAAAACCCACACATACAGAAAAATACCTAACCTATACATCCAATCACACCATAAACACAAAACATTGAGTTATACTATCATTATAGAACAGAGTAAAAGAAGTTTGTTCAGAAACCAGCAATTTGGAAAAAAAAAAAAGATCTATATTGAAGTAGTCAAATCTGTTGCACATATTTTGCTTCACTGTCTGGCGATCTTTGGAATCTTCAAACAGAGGTTCAAACTCGGTTTTGTACTAGTAAATTGCTAGGGAGTGCAGGTATGCATATGCATAAGATTATTTTCCCCCTCTTGTTAGTTAAGCATTATTTTGATTAAATAATACTGATTTAATTCTTAAATATTTTAATTTCCATCACTGTAAATAGTCGTGCATATGTGTGTATGTGTTACAGATAAATGGTATAATTATATTTTATTAAATATGTTTCATTTTGGTTTTTTTTATATGTCTTTTTATTCGTGTATTATTTTAATTTTGCTGACGTAATACCAGAGAAAGTTCTAGAGAATAATTAAAATATAACTGTCAGTTACCAAACAAAAGAACGTGCCCTGTTTAAATTTAAAATGTCTCTTTGTAAAGATTTATTTTAAAAGATCCTCCACTAATGAAAAATATATCTCTTGAATCTATTTCCAACTCGAAATAGATTGAAACAATACTCTCTTGAACTTATCTCATTGTCATCTTTTAAAAATATATAACGGTTGACCGTTAATGCACATCCGAGTCTCACCAGAGGTGGACAAATAGAAAAGTTCTAGAAGGTTTCAGTGGCATATAAATACAGCCCAAAGTTCAATGTTAAACACTCCGCATTTTATTTTCAGAATGTGTTGCAGGATGAACCTGCATCACCCAAAATTTTAAAATATGGCTCGTGAGTAGAAGGAGAATTTGCTTTCCTGATCCTTCCAAGATCAGCTCCATACCACTATACCCCCATGCCATCATCACTTAAAGACTGTTTAAATGAACTCTTAAACTAATTCTGAAAGGATGCCAGCCTTTATTTTTCTGAAAACCTGCCTTGCTGATTTTATTTTTCAAATTATCTTCTTATATGCGTATACAGCCGCCAAGTCTTCAAACAACCGAAGGTAATCCTCTGCCACAAATATGAACTTTAAAGCTCCATCTATGTGCTTTTTAATGTCTTTAAATGTAACTTTAAAATCTCCAGCTATGTACTTTTTATGTAATCTGCTTATTTCATAATCGACGGTATAATGCCAATTATTATTAATTTCCTAAAATAATGACTTTCTCTAATGCACAAATCTATAATTTTTATTTTCTAAACGTACTTGCTGGGTTTCACTCTTGCTATCCTATTATTTTAAATGCGGCAAAGTTTTCACTTTATTTTGTTTGATTAAATATACTATTTAATATGCTAATAATTCAATCTGGTGAACTGATCTCATCTTAAGTTTCTATTCTGTCATTATGGAATCTTAAATAATTAAATGTAAGCTTTCTTACTAAACCCAAAGTTCACTCATTTGAATAACTTTACTGAATTGTTCTGTGTGTTTCATGGCATACTATTCATTGCCATATTTAAAGATATCAATTTACTATTATCTTAACACTATTGATTTAATGAATTTTAATATTGAATAAACTTAATGACCTACCTTTGCTTTTTGTTTTATCATGTGGTCAATCTTTTGCTTATCACACCATCTAATGTGATGATTTTAATTTAATGTTTCTACATGTCAAGCACATGGATATTTGTTTAATGATGGGAACTACATATTCTCCCTCTTTATGTTTGACTTTCTAACAGATATTTAAGGTCAACTACATACCATTAAGAATGTTTTAAACTGTATCATGTCATTACGCCAGATTTTATTATTTACGAGGACCTTAATACACCAGCATTATTACAGACCTGATATGCTGCTTACCCTTGATAACGTTATAACCTATCTTGCTTTGTCAAACTACCCTTCGATCCCAGATTATTTTATAAGGCACATTTCTTAATGGAGTTTGGAAGCACCGAGTCCACAAGTTGTGTCAGGTTGTCGCTAGGCTCTACATGGGCTAACATCGGAGACCCCAAAATCATGCATCCCTACCAACCATTTCTTCAGATGCCATCTGTCACAAGTGCAGATGAGCTTTTGTGTTCGTTTAAGTTGATGAAGCTTCTCATCCGTTTTTGGTGTTATCATTCGGTCAGCACCGCAGTTATTCATATTTTACATTCCCCATTATTTGTCTATAAGTCATAATGCTATGATTTTATAAACCATCCCAAGCTTTCATTCACTTATATTTTATAGGTTATAAATGTCATGTTTTAAAGCTTATTTAAGCTATCCACCTTCTCATTAAATGATCTTTAGATGCGCTGAGAAATAACTTTCAGTAAATCCTACCAAAATCTAATAATGTAACCAAAATGTGAAAATAAGTTTTCTTCTTAAATCATTAATGTAAATCATTAAAGACTGTATACACTTTGTAATTTATATATATTTTAATTTGCCATTATGATAAATGGTAATAAAACCAACTTACATTCATTTGAATTTTGTCAGATCATTTGTTTTTACTAAATAGATCATGGCATTCAGAATAAAAGCCTTGTAAATTTGATAACTTTCATTGGCATATTAAGCCACATCATTTTGATTAATTATTGATGTTATTAATATTTGTACCTGGTATTTGCATATTTGTTAATCATTAATCTATGCTCCAGTGTGTCATTTATGGAATGTGCAAATCACTACCGAATTATGTAAAACCCAGATAGTATTAAATATGTGTAAATAGACTCGTGGTATATTTCTTGTATATTTTATATTTCTTTACCAAAAATGCTAGCCAACAATTATTATTATTATAAATAAATTAACAATTTAATAAGTTATTCTTTGGTCATATTTTGTTCCTTTCATGCGTGCACATCTGCGATTATATTGTGTCATATATGATAGAGTCCACTTGCCCTTAAGCTAGTCTATGATATTTGTAAAATTAAGATAATTATAATGTAAATCATCTTATAAAAGGGGGTAGGGGTTACAGGTCAGGTTAACCATTTCTTTATAGGTCTTTTGTTTTTCTGCTGACGCTCCGGGACAGGAATTAAGAGAAATTTCATTTGCTATCATCAGAAATGTTATTCGTAATGTTATAGATTTGGAAATTAGGCAATAGGGCAGAGTTCATGATTAATCCTGACTTATGTATCTTGCATATGATTGGACTCAAGATACTTTTGCCTAGATTCTAGCTCTTGTTAGACAAACATACAATTCTGACTGGTACAATATAAAACAAACTCTTATGAAAAATGGTTATCCATCAGCAGTTATTAAGGAAACTTTAAATAGACAAAAAGAATGATCAAGAGAAAAGACTATTATTGGTAGGGTAGTGTACTCATACATTCTAAAAATAGCAGACAAATTAAGAAAAATCTGCAATCAGTATAACAACAGAACAGCTTTCCAGAGCCATACTACCCTATGAGGAATTCTAACATCTACAAAGTCTAAACTTGAAATGATAAAAATAAAAAACTGGTTCTATGAAATACCATGTGAATGTGAAAGAATATATATTGGTGAGACCAATCATCCCATTGAAAAGTGTTTGCAAGAATACAAACTGATGATTAGAAGAGAGAAAGCAGATGTGTCTAAGGTAGCAAAACATGTATGTGCCAATGAACATATGTTCAATTGTGAAAATACAAAAATATTGGATAGAGACAAAAAGGCACAAAGAAGAAAATTTAAAGAAGCTGCTCACATGACAATGGCAACAAATCCCATAAGACAACCCAGTGTGACTATACATAATACATGGAAACCACTAATCAATTTTGATCTTAGGAAAAAGGGAGAAATGAGTAGGAACCTCATAGATAAGTATATGAATTTACTATAGGCTGTTGCCTTTGGCAGGATAGCTTACATGGTTAGAGCATTATCTTAAAATTTAAAACTCAAGAATCTAAGGACCCAGGTTCAAATCCCATGCTAGTACTGTCACTGGTCACCTCTCAAAACATTGTGCATATACTAACTTGTTTGATATGCTATAACTAACAGTTGAATGTATTTGGAATATTTAAATAAAGTTAAATTTTTCAAAAGACATTCAATACTTATATTAGAAGATGGAAATAGTCCAATATAAAAATACAACTAGAACACCATCATCACAAATCTTCAGGAAAACACCTATGTTTCAACTATCCTGCAGTCATCTTCAGAGCTAGTTTACTTTAAACTGGCTTTGAAGAAAACTGTAGGACAGTCAAAACATAGGTGCATGTGTATATATGAACAAGAAAACGTTTTTGTTAAAAAATGTTCAATGTGATTTGGATAAATTGGATTTATATATTTTAAATAATTAAAAAAAGGGAATTGACGAAAGATATTAAATTATCATTTTCTAATTTTTAAATAATCTAGTAAAACATAAATATATGCTAAGAGATATACATTTTAAATAATTTAAAAAAAGAAAGATATTAATTAATCATTTTCTAATTTTTAAATAATCTAGTAAAACATATAAATATATGCTAACAGATATACATAATAAAGTAATCAAATAATTTTATTGCTCTGGGGATCACAAAGTATCACAATAATTGCAAGGAAATCAAGTCATATATCACTTATTTAATAAGCTTATATTAAAATATTATATAATGAGCATGCCAATAGCTCTTAACAAGCTTTTTAGAATATCCTATCCTAAGACCAGTTTCTAGCCCTGTCTTTTGTCAGTGATGTGCTAGGATAAATTAAATCATGTGCTAAATGATTTAATATTTTTTTGCAATTATTGTTATTTTTCTTAAGGCTTTAGTAATTTTTTATTGCTGAAGCTATTAATATATGGTATATCTGAACTTAATTCAGTTCCATATGGCTATTTAAGATAGCTGGATTTGAAGACATATGGATGTCTGAAATTTTCAGATTTTCTACTTACAATTTTAACATTAGATAAAGTGCTGGGCTTGACCTGGTATTTTAAATCTAATAATTGAATAACCTAGTGCCTCACTGATAAAAGCCAGAGCTAAAAACTGGTCTCAGGATAAGGATATTCTGAAAAGCTTGTTAAGAGTTATTGGCATGCTCATTATACAATATTTGTAATACAAGATTATATATGATTTGATTTCCTTGCAATTATTGTTATTGTTTTTAAGGCTTCGGTGATTTATATTGGTGAAACTATTAATATATGGTGTATCTGAACTTAGTTCAGTCTCATATAGCTATTTAAGTTAGATGCTGGATTTGAAGACATATGGATGTCTGAAAATTTCAGATTTTCTACTTAATAGTTAAACATTAGATAAAATTCCAGACTTGACCAGGTATTTTAAATCTAATGCTTGAATATCCTAGCACCTTACTGAGAAAAGCCAGAGCTAGTAACTGGTCTGATTGATATGGATATTCTGAAAAGCTTGTTAAAAGCTATTGGCATGCTTATTATATAACAAAGTATCATGAAATGTTTGATCACTGGCAGCAAAGAATCAGGCTGCAATCTATGAATCCTGTTTCTTGTATTAAAGTCTTCAGGGTAATATCAATCATACTTTTCTTTAACATGGCATATCTTTTTAAAATATGTTTTTTAATTATTTAACTTATATATATATTTGTTTTTTGTAATTCAATTGTACTTAAACCACTAAACATCACATGATCACCATTTCTTATGCTTGCTCATAACTGTTATTAAAACGGGCAAAATTCTCCATACAGCCTTCTGGCATCCATTGATTATCTGGCTTGCGCTGAGTGGTACTACTGTGTGAGAGTTTTGCCTATTTTAATTCAATTGTTACTCATTTTCTTCTTTTCTGATCCAACATTATTAATATCTGGTAAAATGAAAATACATACAGAAAAGGTAGTTTTGTCAAGCATTGGTGGCCAAGTGGTCAGCACAGCCACCTTACAAGCAGTTGTCCTGGGTTCGCAGGTTCACTTCCTGGCTGATGCTTTAACACATGAAAAAAAAAGATAGTTTTTTAATAATATTTAGCTTTATTATTGCCTATCAGGCTTTCAATATATTTTTACTATATCATATTCATGGCATTGCAATAAACTTCTCATTAAACAGCAAATGTTTAGCCATTTTAGTTTAAATAAAAGTAATTTTATTAAAACATCAAAAGCAAAATAAGAACTTTTTGTAATGTTGAGAAATAATAGAAGTAATAATTCAAACTAATCTTGGATCTCACTTGATAATTTTTTATGTTTTTAAATGTTCTTTATAATGATTTAATACTCAATTTAATTATGCAGTAATAAAAAGAGGTTTATAGAATATATATATTTAACAAAAACGAGCCAATTTATTTTGTGATCAAAATTAATGGCAATAAAAATATAAAAGGTACAATATTTAACTAATATTAAATAATTACTTACAAATCAAGCACATACTTTCCTATATAAACAGTAGTAAATATATATTTATGAAGTATGGGACGTGATATTTTACGATTGCAGAGACCCTGGATAAAGTGGCTTCGCTATAATAAATACTAATTTAGAAAAAAATAACTTTAACATTACTAATAATGATAATAATTTATTTTAAAAATTCGATCTCAGTCTTTAAAAGCAGATGTTTTCAATATTTAAAAAAAAAAAAAGATAAAAACAATTGAAAATCATTGAGAGTCAGCTTTTTTATTTATATTAAACAGACAATTGCTAGAGCAATTACTCTCTGTCTCAGTTGAAAGCTAAAAGTTCCCGATAAATTTCTCCACTGAGAAAAGTATGAGAGCAGTGGAGGGAATTTTAGACTGTTCAATTGAATGAAATTCTGTAGTCTATCATTTCTTTGCTCCTTGAATACTAGTTAAATTCTAAGCAATTGACCATATGATTAAAAAGGTAGATATATAATTGTATTTTCTAAATATCTTTAATGCTTTCACTATATATACAGATCAATATTTTTCGTGATACAAGTTAAGGAACAGTTTTGTAAATGATATACAATCTCAAATTTTTAATCGGTTTTTATAATGTAAATATTACAAACGTGCTATTTACGAGACAAAAATTAAAAACTTGACTATTTTATGCCACTACTCTCTACCCACTTTATTTAAGTCACTAAGTATTGCATATATAAGTAAACATACATACAAATGTATGCTTTTATGTTGAAATGACTAATAAATATTGTCAAAAATCGTATTTTAATAAATTAATATGACAGTCATGTTAGATTTAACAGAAGAATTTCAGCACATAATCTAACCCAGGGTGATCTGAAACTTTTCTCAAGCTTTTGTAATAAAAAATAAAACATAGTTGTTGAGTAAGCTATAAAATATCAGTTGGAACATTTTTATTGACATAAAATTAACCAAAGACGCTTAGAATATAAATTTATTTTACAAATAATAAAAATAAACTTTTTGTGTGGTGATATTTAACAACTTATTATTTACATATTTTGAAACTTTAAATAAGTACTACTAAATTTGTAAATTAATTATCAGCATCTAAATTTCAAAAATAAAAAGACAGTTTCTGTAGAAATTTATGACTGAATTATATTTAATAGAAAGAGAAGAATGTAATCATCATCTATCGTTAAATGTTGAATGTATAGAAAATTTTAAACTTTTCAAATATAAACAAATAGTCATAACAGTTAATAATTGCACAATGTTTCAAGTAGTATTATTCTTCACTCTTCTTCAGTTGTTGCTGCCTTGATCACTGAAAACATTATCATAGGAGTCTAACTTAGATTCTTAAATATCTAATTTTAAGGCAACACTCTAACCAATTGAGCCACTTTGCCAAAGGCAACAGATGGCAGAAATTTCATATATTTATATATGGGATTGGTTCAAATCCTCCTGAGTCCATTTTTTAAATATTTTTTCTAATGAAAGGGTTAATTAGAGGCTTCCATACATTGTGTGTTGCCACAGTGGGTTGACTTATGGGATTATTTTCCAATGTCCTATGAGCAGTTTCCTTGAATTTTCTTCTTTGCTCCTTTTTCTTTCTATTTCATATTTTTGCATTTTCCCAACTAAACATATAATCATCAGTGCATACATGATCATCTACTATAGACACAGCTGCTTTTTTCATTTAACCATTACTTTGTGCTCCTCCAATCATTGTTCAACAGACTGTCAAATCTCATCAATATATTTCCTTCCACATTCACATGGTATTTCATAGAAGCAATTTTGTTTTTCAGAATTTCCAGTTTAGGCTTGGTAGAAGTTAGTGTGGTATTTTATTTAAATTTGCTGCCATTCCTGGTATGTATGGATGTCTCTTTTTGTTGTCTATTAAAGGTTTTCTTGATGGCAGTTGATGAATAACCATTCATCATGAGAGTTTGTTTTATATCAATCTTTTCATTTTCCAAGTCACTGGTTTCTGAACAAATTTCCTTTGTGCTGTTCCATAGTGATAGTATAATTCCTTTTTAGTGCTTCTGGTGTGATTGTATTATATGCCAAGTACTTGCCAGTGTGAGTTCACTTTCTATACACTGTTGTTTTAACTTTGCTCTGAGGGAGTTTTGTCACAAGATCATCTAAGTAGTCAACTTTTGTTCTTATTCTGATCTCAATTAAAGATGATATGTTGTTGATATGCATCCAGAATGCTGTAATTGTACCTCACCATGTGGCTATACCATAAACGTATCATCAATATAGTGACACCATACTTTAAGTGGGCATGAAATAGTATTTATGGTTGTGGTTTCAAGTCCCTCCATGTAAATGTTGCTAAGCAAGGGTGACAGTAGCACTCCTATGGCCATACCTTGATTTTATTGGAAAAATTTTGAGTTATATTGAAAGTATGTTACTGCACAAATGATAGCCCATTATACTATTAATAGGTAGAATGATTCTGGTTTATAAACTATTATCATAATATAACCGTATCCTTATAATAGACAATGCTTCATCATGTGGCACATTTGTAATTAAACTTTCCACATCAAAGTTTACTAATACAGCAGATCTTGCCATTTTTATGACTCTGACTTTTATAAAGTGGTTAGAATCCCTGATAAAGGACTGTGATTTGGATTCCAATGGACTAAGAATTTTGAGAAAAAAATCTCAATAAATTTTGACTGATGAATGTCTAGAACTAACAATAGGCCTTAATGGAACATTGTCTTTATAGATTTAGATAGTCCATAAAGGTGAAGAATTTTGCTGAAATACATAGTTAATTTCCATGGTGATCATGTGAAGATGATTGTAGGTGTATCCTGTTTGAGAGATTTAATAGCTTTCATCTCACCACATAAATAATGTTTGATTTCTGCTTTTGATGTATCTCAAGTGTTCTCTTAACTCTTCAGTATAATTCTGTTGCTTCTTCCAGAGGCAATTTTTGGGTAACTTTTTCAGTGGCAGTCAATACAGTAGATAGGTAAGGGTCAAGTTCAAATCTTTTTCAAGAACAGATAATTCAACGTCAGTAAGAAGTTTAGAACCAAAATCTTTCACTGATGAAGCTGATAGCTTGTTAGTTACAGGATGACTTGATCTACCTACATAGATTTAGTAACATCTACTTCTGACATTCTTTTATCCTTCCATGTAATTTACAATATAATCTTTCCACTGCTTGACAAACTCTCGAGATGTCTTAATTTGACAAGTTTATTTTTTAGAAAACATTTCACATTTTTGATGTACTGCAAGTTTCGATACTTGGAAAACTGTTGAACATTTATTCTTTTTCTCAATAAGGTATCACCTGCTCTCTGGATAATCTTCTTGGCTCTCTTTGAAGAAATATGAAGCTTTAATTGCAAAACCTTAGGAATAATCCCCCTTCTGATTTACATTTACATAAGAAAATTAAATGATTTTCTAATTTAGCCAGTTTTATAAATAAATTTTCATAATGACTAAACTTCAACATAGCATCAGGTCCATACCAAATACTTAGTATTTTCTTGAAAGTTAGTGCTGATGATATATTAGATGTGATAATATGTTGGATTATTTTCATCATTGGATGTATAGAAATTAAAACAGACAAAACTCTCTATACGTATTGCCACTCGGTGCAAGCCAGAGTAATCAATGGATGCACAAGCATAAGAAATGATGATCATGTGATGTTTAATGTATAGAAATTTTTAAACTTTAAACTTTTCAAATACAAGCAACTTGTTAGTAATAGCAAATAAATAGACAATGCAGGTTAGTAATTACACAATGTTAAGTAGTAGTATTTGCCACTCTTATTGAAGTATCACTGGCTTGGGCAGTGACAATATTAACATAGTAGTTGAATTTACATGTTAAGATTTTCGAATATTGAAACATTGTCTAATTACTAATACGGATTGTCTATTTGTTTGTATTTGAAAAGTTTAAGTAAAGTTTAAAAATATCTATACATTCAACATTTAATAATAGATGATGGAAATAGTCCAACATATTATGACATCAATATACCATCATCACTAATTTCAGACAAATACTTAGTACTTGGTATGAACCCAATGCTATGTTGAAGTTTAGGCATTATAAAAAAATTATGTCTAAAACTAGCTAAAGTAGAAAATCATTTAACTTTCTTATGTAAAGATAAATCAGAAGGGATTATTTCTAAGGGTTTGCAATTAAAGCCTCCTATTTCCTCCAAGAGAACTGAGAATATTATTCAGACAGCAAGTAATGTCTTAATGAGAGAAAAAATAAATGTTCAACAGTTTTTCAAATATCAAACCTTGTGTTCTATTAAAAATGTGGAGTATTTTTAAAAAAGTAAACTTACAGATGAAGACTTCTCAAAAGTTTTTCAAGCAATGAAAAGGTCATATTGTAAATTTCATGGAAGGATAAAAGAATTTTAGAAAAAGAAGCTTGTAAATCTACGTGGGCAGGTTAAAAGTCATACTGTAACCAATGATCTATCAGCTTTGTCAATGAAAAATCTTAGTTCTAAACACCTTAGTAATGCTGAATTATCTGTTTTTGGAAATGTTTTGAACTTCACCATTACACCATCTATTATAACGACACCCACAGACGAAGTTACCTAAATATTGCCTCTGGAAAAAGCAGCTGAATTATGCTGGAGAGTTGAAAGGACACTTGAGAGATATCAGAAGCAGAAATGAAACATTTCATGTGATGAGAGGAAAGCTATTAAATCTCTCAAACAGAATACATCTACAATCATTCTTCTTGCCAACAAAGGTAGCATTATAATGGATAAAACTGATTATGATAACAAAATATAAGGATTTCCTCACAACAGGCTAAAATAAAACAATAGCAAAAAATTCAATTCCAAGTAGAGAGATAAACTTACAAACATTACTCCAGAAATATTGCAGGTATTTTAGTGATTCAGAAAAAGGGAAATTAACTTCATATTTCAGCAAATTCCTCACCTTTATGGTCTACCTAAATTCCATAAAGACAATGTTCTATTAAGACCTATTGTTAGTTCTAAAAATTTACCAGTCAAAATTTGTCGAAGGTTTTTTTTTCAAAATTTCCTTTCGCGTGCTGGACACAGTCCTTCATAAGAGATTCTAAGAACTTTATAGAATTAGTCAGAAACATAAAAATGAAAAGAATTGATATACTGGTAACCTTTGATTTGGAAAGTTTATTGACAAAGGTGTCATGTGATGAAGCATTATCTATTGTAAAGAAAAGATTATAAGATGATGATGATAGTATACAAACCAGAATAACTCTATCTTCTCATAGTATAATGAAATAACACAACAATGTATCAATATAATTCAGAATTCTTCCAACAAAATCAAAGGATTGCCATGGGATTACTACCGTCATCCTTGCTTGGCAACATTTACATGGAAGAACTTGAAACCTCAGCCATAAATATTATTCCATGTCCATCTAAAGTGTGGCTTTGCTGTATTGATGATACATTTGTGGTGTGCATAATGAGACACAATTTCAGTCATTCTAAATGCATATCAACAAAATATCTTTTTTAATTGAGATCAGAATAAGAACAAAAATTGTCTTCTTAGATGATCTTGTGACAAGATTCCCTCATAGCAAAGTTAAACCAACAGTGTATAGATAATCAACTCACACTGGCAATTACTTGGCATATAATCCAATCACACCAGAAGCACTAAACATGGAATTATACTCCACTATGATCAGCACAAAGGAAATTTGTTCAGAAACTAGTGATTTGAAAAATGAAAATATTGATATAGAACAAACTCATGATGAATGGTTATTCATCAACCACTATCCAGAAAACCTTTAACAGACAACAAAAAGAGAGATCAAAGAAAAAGCAATTATTGGTACTGTAGTCTATCCATACATACCAGGAGTGGCAGACAAATTGAAAGAAAATCTGAAGTCAATATACTATTGGAACAGTTTTCCAAAGTGATACCACACTAACTTCTACCAAGTCCAAACTGGAAATAATAAAAAACAAAAACTGCATCTATGAAATATCATGTGAATGTGGAAAAATATTGGTGAGATCTGTTGGACAGTGATTGGAAAAACACAAACTGATTGTTAAAAGAGAAAAGCAGATGTGTCAAGAGCAGTGGTGCCCAACCTTTAACTTGACGCGAGCCAGTTGAGAAATTAAAAAAATTTGGGGAGCCACAATTATATATTACATTTTTCATATTACATTTATAAACATGGTACTTGGGTACTAAACCTGCAATGTAGGGAGATAGGTGGGGGGGGTGGCCTATTCACATTGGTATCAATCCGCCGTTTCTAATGTGGCCAAAAATAACGTGTACACGGATCTTTCTCGATGAAAACATCAATATATACAGCAAAATATATATGCGTACACGAATCTATCTCGATAAAAACAACTATTTACAGCACTAAACATCAATATATATATATACAGCAAAATATATACGTGTACACGGATAAAAACAACTGTTTACAGCACTAAACATCGATATATACAGCAAAATATATACGGGTACATGGATCTATCTCGATAAAAACTATTTCCAGCACTAAACACAATATATATACAGCACCAAACCAAACGTCTACAAGGATCTTTCTCGATAAAAACAACAATATATACAAGAGCACTAAACACAATATATATAGCACCAAACCAAACATGTACAGCAAAAAAAAAAAATGGTGTAATATGTTAAAAAGAAAAAAAAATGTAAATACATTTTATTTATTAAAAATTTGGTAACATACATATAAATTACAATTACAGGAAAAATATATTTTATTTAATGTGAAACCTGACACTGCATATCGTTATTGTTTGTATTGTAAAAATGTTTATTTTTTAGTGTGTGCATGTGCCATTAAGGAACATAAAATATTTTATCAATTTTTTTGAAGAGTGCAATTCGAGCCACATTAAACAGTTACGCGAGCCACATGTGACTCGCGAACTACGGGTTGGGCATCCCTGGTCTAGAGTATCAGACCATGTATGCACTAATGACCATGTGTTCAATTGGGAAAATCAAAAATATTGGATAGAAAAGAAAAGGTGCAAAGAGGAAAATTCAAGAAAGTTGCTCATATGACAAAGGCAAATAATCCTACAAATCAACTTAGTGTGGCAATACACAATGTATGTAAGCCTCTAATTAACTTTGCTTTTAAAAAAAGTACTAAAAAATTGGATTCAGGAAGATTTGAAACAACTTCTATACTAATATTGTTACTAAGCAGTCAGCAACACCTGAAGAAGAGTGGAGAATAATATTACTCAAAACATTATCTAATCATCAACCTGTGTTGTCCATTTGTGTATTATTACACACAAATTGTTTGTATTTGAATAGTTTATATAAAGTTTAAAATTTTCTATACATTCAACATTTAATGATAGAAATAGTTCGACATATTATCACACAGACATATATATATATATATATGCAAAATATTATAAATTGTTTTTGATAAATATTGCTTTCTGGTTTATATATTTTTAATCGAACAAAATAAATATAACTTTCTGGTGTCGTATGTTCTTTTTTTTTATGACTTTTAATTACTCTCTAAATACTTTGCCCCTTTATTGAAACTTAGTAATCATTAAATACTACTGTTACCTTATTTTTTCTCCTAACTCTCTTAATTCTGCTAAAATATGCAACTTTTTACCTCAGTAAATATTTTTTTTTTCATTTCCAAAAAAAAAAAAGTATTGTCAGAGAATAAAAACTAATGTTTAAAGTCGGTTTTAAAATATGTCAGGTAATAAAAGATCTAATTATTGATATATTGAATAAATAAAAAGTCTAGAAAAGATATTGGCAAAGGAATCAACATTTTTTGCTTGATTACAATAAAACCCTTACATTTAATTGAATATATTTAATTGAAAAATGTCTTTAAAATGTATCAGAACATCTCATTGTTATTGCAAAATTTTCTGTAAAGAATTAAAGCAGATCATTTTGAAGCAATTTGACTTCACTTTGACAAAGAAGTTAGACAAGGATATACATTATTGCCTTTTTTACTTATTTTGCATAATGAATATTTATTGTGAAAATTCAGCTTAAAAATAAACAAATGTGAAGTCGGGATTAGTAGGAGAAAAAAATACACAATGATATATTTTTGGAAGAAATTAAGATAATATAAAATCATTTATTAGAAGATTTAAAAAAAGCGATTGTAGGGCTAGTAATAACTTAAAAAAATTGTATGAATCAAAAAAAGAGATCAGATTATTCTTAAATTTTCAAATGAAGCACAAATTATCAGATTAAAATTGTTTTTAGTTTTTATATGAGATTAACAACTTCAGTAAAAAAAATTTAATCTTTGAAAGAAATAGATGACAAGTGATGAGATGATAGATAGATTCTATCATTACATAATAAATATGTCAGTGATGAGCTTTAAAACCAAACAGAAAGTAATTTATTCTGCATAAATGATATTATTATAATTGTTAGACTTAATGTTAATTTAATAATAACTGCACCTTTTTTTTATTTTCAGATTATTATTTTTTATGCAATTACATGTTGGACTATTTCTATTAATTCTAGATAACGCAAATAGCCGAACTATATGATTACAAGTAAAATGCTATTCTCACAACCTTTCAGACAAACACATATCTCTAAATTTTTATCTTTTTCTCTCTGTCTTCTACGTTTATATGGAATTATAATCAGAAAAAAATCTAAATCTTTATCTCAAATTTGATATTGTTTCCAGGTAATAGCTCAGTAATTTTTGATAGAAAACTGGAACTACTCAGATCTAAATCTTTTTCCATGATAGAAATATGTTTAAGTTTTTAGTAGGCTCTAATCTAACCATCATCCCATGTGACGAAGTCCATAATAAAATAAATTTTTAGATTTTAAATGGTTCAATTCCTGAGAAAAACAAAATCTCGAATCACACAATATAATTATTTTCAGCAACATTCATATATTTGAAACAAACAAGCTTTTGAAAAAGTTATTAAAACCTAGTTATAAAATATGCCATTTATTACATGCTTCGTGTTTATAATATACATAAAAGCAATTAATTTGGTTTTCTATAGTTCAGCAACTTTTATTAACCAAACAAAATTATGAAGCTACGTTTTGACTTTTTACACATCATCTGTTTTTATTATTGTGGTATGTGTTAAAATTTATTTAAGGTATATTTATTTTTAATTTTCATCATATTAAAAAATATATTAACATTAAACAATAAATAAATTACAATAAACACTTATTTAAAAATAAAATTAATATTTTAAAAAACACTTTAAAGTAAATACAATAAAACCACAATGTCCACTATATTTTGTTCCATGATGCACTCACATATATCATACCCTATGTATAATAATTTACATTTATGTTGATAAACTTCAATAAGAAAAGAATATATTGTAATTTTCAAATTTGTACATTCATGTAACAAAATCCATAGTCCAGGTATAATACACCAAAGCTGACTGAAATGAGCTGGTGAAATCCCAAATCCAACCAAGCTTCAACTCATTTATCAATACTCTATGATTTAACACCTTATAAATGATATTTCTGAAGTTACACTCAATCTCAATTTCTTTAGCAAGCCAACTCCAAATAGGGCAAAACATGAGACTTAAGGACTCAACAATAGACTACTTGGAATGCTAATTAACCTCCATCCACTTCCAACACATTTAGGGCCTTTTTCCAGCACTGTTTTAATGGATTCTGGGATGATACAGTCGGTTAGATTTACATAGCTTTGATGGCAGTCTGGCTGTATATGAAAATTTTATTTGTTGGCCAGAAAGCAGAATTTGTTGTTGAACTTTTTCTCCAATCTGTTACTGATTCTATCACTTTTTTTAACTATATAGTGAGGCAGTTCACCATTGTAGAGAATTGTATTTCTTCTGTTGTTTGTGGATGATAGTTCCTTTCTACATTCCTGGATTACCCTGTTTATATTAAAACTTGAACCTGTTTTGCAATGGCCCCTCTATTGTGTATAGAACGATCTAATTTTATGGAGCAAAATTTCGGGAAAACTTTGTATTCTCTGCATTTGACAAAAAAATTTAATCTTGCCTGGTATTTGCATACATCTATTAAAGAATCTATTCCGAGTTATAAGCTCCATAATGCTTTTATAAATGTAACTATTAAACTATTAAATGTGTGTGGTATATATATATATATGTGTGTGTGTGTGTGTGTATGTGTGTGTGTAATGTTCTGATATTTTGTGATAATATTAGGATGATAGTTGTGGCTGAGTTGTTATTATACTTTTTTTAAAGAATAAGTTTGATTTTTAATTCTATTCAGGTAATTTAATTTGAGATTTGAATCTCTCATAAGGTGGTTAAAGTACTTTTAAAAAGAATTTTATTAGTCTGAAAGATTATGTGAGATTATCATTACAATATGCAGAAAAACATTGATTTTGGGTGATATGAGTTATACAATAAAAATTAATGAAAAGAAACAAATTGGTAATTTATATAATAAAGTTGAGATCATGTAATATTTAGTAATTATGGTATTAATATATGATTTATTAATGGGGCTCTAAATCAAAGTCTGTTAAAACACTGTTGCATGATGAGAGAGATTGAGATTCAGATAGCAACAAAAATATCTTTAATATTCTGTAATTTATTTAGGGATATTGAAAATTGAGGATGTGGTATTGAAACCAGATAGCATCTAGTAAACCATAGGAAATATACCTTTGTTGACACTCTCAAGGAGATTTTCAAGTGAGAAAATATGTTGGCATATGATGTTATCTATTAGTATGAAGTAAACCTGAAGAATATGGCATTTTGCAAGTAAATGTTCTGTTTGATGGATAAGACTACAGATGTTATCAATAGTGGTAAATGTATGGGGGGAAAGAAATGTGTGAATAAGGTTTTTAATGTTGATCTTTATTAAGCAATCCAGGTATTTGGGCTCCAAGTACCAGTATTTGAAAGTTTTGACAATGTTTGTTATTGAATGAAAATACAATACTGTTAAATTGTTGAGGAAGAAAAAAGAATAGTAAAAATGTATTGTTTTTTCTACATTTGTCTCACTCTAGAGAAAAGAGAAAGTTTTTTCATCATTATTTCTAAAAATCCTGTATTATTTTTAATATTTCATGTTATATATATTCATATATTGTGGTTTAATCAATTAGTGGTTGCTTAGTCCCTTGGAAAACCATGTCTATTGAAAAAAATTTTCTATAAAGAGAAATAAGTTAACAGATGAGAGTAAGATGGAAAACAATGGAAAACGCTAATATTAGACAAGAGTTATTATTTTGTTAGATGATTTTCTGTACTAACTACCAAAACATTTTATATATAAATGCTTTGTAATTTTAAAGGTTTTAAAAATTCTTTATAGTTGTCTCTTATTATATATTTTTTCTTTATCCGTTTCTACAAGCATGTAATATCTCCCAAGTGGTTTCTGTCTTATAAGAATATAAAAGGAAAAGTTCACTTAGATGCTAACAAATATACATATTTTTATATTATATACAAGTAGTCTGCTGACAAATTGAAAATGTTATGATATAATAGTAATCAATCTGCCATTAATCAGATAAATATTAATATACTTCCATGTATACACATTCGCACTAATAGTTTCCATTGTTAATATTTTTGATGAATACATGCTGAATATATGATATCAAATAGATATATAGTTCTTTATGTGATCAAGGAGACCAGTATAGTAGTAATTAGAGGTATTAAAAATTTATGACTTAATTCCCATAAAAAAATCATCTCCCCATCTGTCTTTCTGTTTACCTACCTATCTATTCCATCCATCCATCTGTTCATCTATTCATCTACTTGTATATATATTGATTAATCTTTGAATACATTTTAAAAATAGAAAAATAATGTGTTAAATTATTTTTAAAAAATGTAAAAGTAATATGCAAAATATATTAACGCTTACTTGTGATTGTAAGCGATCTTAATAAACACAAATTGCAGAATACAGTTGCATATTTTATTAAACAAACTTATATACAATATATATATACTAGATCTCCGATATACCGTTTGCCTAATACCGTTGGCTAGTATAACATCTAATTGCCATACTGCTATCGAAACAAGGGACTTCAGACACCATTATAGGTATGCTTAACATTTACAACTGTACTCTGGCAGCATGGCTCATGATCAGATATGATTACATTTCCAGCTGTACCATGGCATCTTGTTTTGTGCCAGGTTTAGTATATAGCAATTGTTAGAAAGAAATCAGTAGAAAAATTGACAATTTATAATTTTTAATATCACTTTGAAAATATCTTATTTGTAAAGTCAATGTTCTTATTCAAATTGAGCAGATATTATTGTACTTTTTTAATTATTTCTTGTCAATACTTTGAAATAAATAGTTTTTAAGCATTGTCTTGTATCCATAAAAATACTATTATACCACTAATTTGATTACAACGATTATTAATATTTCTATATTATTTAAATTATTAATAATGTCATTAATATATACTTCCCCAACTTGGAGCTGAAATTTAATTCTAAATTATAATACAAGTATGCAAATTCAGTGCTTTATATTAATCAATAACCATAAAAATAAGGAGGAAATCAAATACTACAAATAATTCTTAAAAACTGAAACCACAAGGGGTAAGAAAGTGCTTGAAACTGCAACAAGACATATCAACATCAAGATAATTTATCTGACAGATAATTCTTGAGGAAAAAAATGTCTTGGTTTTATTTCAAAAAACAAATTTAAATCAAAAAAGATAAATTATTTATTTTTTAAACCTAAGTAAATTATTAATAAATATTTATGTACAACATATATGTGTAATAATTAATAATATAAAGATTTAAAAACATATATGAAATTATATGGAGGAAACTAACGTTCATATATGCGCTATAAATAGGCATGCACTTCGCCATCAATATTTGATTTAAAAGCATAGGTGGTCCATCCATGCATATCTAAAACTTATTCTTAAATAAACCAAAATTCATTTATGGGGGTGGGGTTCTTATTATTAACTGCCTACATGAATGACCCATATGTTTAAAATATTTATTGATGAGGGAGTGGATTCTTATTTATAGCACATGTATAAAGGTTATTTTCCTTTCATATAATTTCATATGGGTTTTTAAATCATTATATTATTAATTATTACATCCATATAACCTAATGTAATGCATCATCACAGGTAATATGCTGACTTAAAAATCTGGCTTTTAATAAGATTAAATTCCACTTTTAATAAGAATCAATGAAAATTGTTCATTTAAGAAAAAGCTTTAAGCATGGGTGGATTGTCCATGTCTTAAAATATTTATTGATGGGGAGTGTATGATGATTAGTTTTCTTCCATATATATATATATATATATATATATATATATATGGATAGAAAACTATATATATATATATATATATATATATATATATATATTAAAGATTAAACATACTTTTCAATTAATAAAGACTCCAAGTAATTTTATAAGAAGTAACTGCTATGTAGTCCATATTGGAAGAATAATGCATTGAGATGTCTATACACAGAAATATGGATTATAAGGATATAAATTTAATATTGGTGCATGTATTATACATTAAATTAAATAAGTCTTCACAGAAAAACAAATTCTATTATAATAAAGACACTGAACTCATAAAATATTACAATTAATTTTATAGTAGATATCTTAATAAATAAGTTAATGAAATAAACTTTTTTCTATCTATATCACACAAAAACCACAACTTTAGGAATGACTCAACCTCATTCATGGTTATGATTACATATAATAATCCACATCATCAACATTTTCAACTATTAACTATCCATTGAAATGAAGATCTCTCCAACCTTTATGCAATCTCTTGAAATCCAGTTTAAGATTTTAATAACTCTTTTTAACAACATGGCCAGCCCAGCTCTATTTCTGTCTTAATTATTTCAGTAATCCCTATTTTTTCTTTCACCCAACTCTTTCATATTTGTCCCCTTTTTATTATTCATAATACATATCTCACCATATCTTATTAAATGATATGAAGGGTCTGTATTGCTCTTTTGTAAAGTATTCAAGTCTCAGATCATATGTAACAGTTGGTTAACACATACTACAATTCAATTTACAACTTTAATTGAACACACCCATTTTGATGCTATTATCCAGGTTAAATGCTAAAGATATTTAGTAATCATTTTACTAGAGCATAAATAATTTAATTTTTAGTCCAGATGTAAACTTTAAACTCAATTAAAGATTAATATATCTAATTGCTTAATTTCAGGCTGAATATTATTCCTTTAATATCTCAAACTTTTCTTTTTTACATTTGCTGTTTTTAATATATATAATAATATTTTAAAGCTAAATAACCATTTAAAATATATGGATAAAGATATGTATACATAAAAATAACTCTTCAAAGTGCATTTTGGGAAAAACTAACCTTCATCTGTTGGCCCAAATTATTCCCAATACACATCTTCATCATTGTAGTTAGTTTATATTTAATTTAGAATTTTTTTATATATATTGGATACACTAAACGTGATCATGAAAATATGAGATGGATATAATGAAGGTAATATTCCTGCTGGAATTTAATATTTAATATACTAATTTTGAATTGAAAGAAAAGTTTATATTTGGACTAAAAATTAAATAATAATTTAAAAGCTATTTAAAAATATCACCAAAGTAAATGCATTCATGTAGACATTCATTAATAAATTGAATTGCAATAGTAAATGTATGGGAAAATACAAACTGGGAATCATTTGCATTTTACATGATATTAAGTTTAGAATCTTTAAAATTGATTGAAAACATATTTATGAAAAAAATTGCTTTCCAAATACATTGTTATCTTTCTTCCAAAAGTATCCCAACCAAGATTATTTTTATAATTAATTCATTCATTATGTTTCCATCCATATTAATAATTTGTATCATTCACAAATACAGTTCAGCCTATAAATATACTGTTTTAGAGACAATGTTTTTTTTCCAATTGTTAGTGTTAAGGGTTTGAGTCTTTTTGACATTGTTGCAATCTTTTAATTATAATCAATTAGACATCATTTATTGACTAAAAGTGGAATACTATCTGAGTTCATTATTGGCTGCTATCTGAAAGAAAAAATTCCTATTCCTGATTAAAGTTTGTAAAAAACTTCAAATTTTATTTGGTCTGGATTTAAACTTAGATGGATAAATAAAAAAATTGAATGGTTTATTATTTGTATGGTCATAAAAAGTTGGCCAAAATCCATGGGCCTTGAGCTCCAAAGTCTGCCATTCTACCAATGAATGATTTGACATACTATCATTACATTAAGATCCTTATGCATGCATACACACACACACACATATATATATATATATGTGTGTGTGTGTGTGTACTTATGTATACTTATAATAATATTATAATTTGATGTCTGTATTTCTTCAAAGCAATATACTTAATTATATAATTGAATATTTATAAATACATATATTGTTACAGATATCTCCAACAGCGCTCCAATACCTAGTACACAACATGAGACCCAACCCTAATTCAAGCCCCATGATATTAGCATTACTCATTAATGAATAATATTAGGTAATGTTAGGGCACATAAAGTGACAAACCATTTATCACAACTTAAGTCTTAAAGCCCAATATAAATGAACATTAAACCAAAGTTTAAACCAAGTCAGTCAAATAGATGCGATAACTAACCATTACAACAATTAACATTAAATGTATTATGATTACCAACGTAAATGAACAACATACAATAGATGAGATGAGTGAACGCAATCAAGAAAAAAATACATATAGATAATATTAAAGTAAAAAAAAAAACGAACTGTTTCCTTTCTTATTTTTTCTTTTTTTTTTTAACAAATTGTTTATGTTAATATGTAGCAAAGATGAGATCAACAATAAAGTAAAAAGGATGAGCACAAACTGGCTTAATATAAGATGTATAAAATGAATTTTTTTGTTCAAGAAATAAATAAAAATTATTTTATCCGTGGGGAAAATCGACCATTTCCCACAAAGAAGCTGAAAGAAAAGTTTGAAGTTCTGTATCAACCAATTCAGATTTGTAATACTCTTGAAGAAATCTTTTACAATGATTTTAGAAAGTGAGGAGAAACATTTAGCTCATAAAACATCTAAACAAAGAATTCAAAAATTAATAATTCACAAACAAAATAAAGTATTCGAATCTCTAAAATCACCATTGATTCCTTTTTATAGATTTCCAGATTTAAATCTAAAACATGCAATAGCAGAAGAAATATTGACATTTCTCCAATCAACTTAAACTATGAAAATTAATATAAGTATTGACAAAAGTAATTATGCAGTGCTAAGTGCAGGGGAAATGTTGTGGAAGGAAGCTCATTGTTGACTGTGGAGCTATTGTCAAGATTGATATGGGATTGTCCTATCTTTCCATGCTTTGATTAATAAACAATGAATCGATCCATTATGAATTCTTTTTTTTATTATTTATTTCAAAATTCCAGTTCAAATGCTAGTAAAGTCAACCTATCCATCAGATATTTGAATTCCCAGCTGCATAAAGGAACTACCATGGATTATGAGACCAAGCCATTAGAACAGTGTCTATATGAACTATAAAGCCAAGTTATAAAGTTGACATCATCTATATTTAATTGTTTGTATGCTATATATAATAATTTTATTTTCCTTTATTTTAATATAGGGCCAAATAGCTTTAATTTAAGAAATAAAAATAAAAAGAAATTTCTTTTATTACCTTGGATAGACAAAATCTATGAGGTATGCTCTTGATTATGAAATAATCCAATCACTATAAATGGGACAAAAGATGATTACCTAATACATATATAAATTCAACATTTATATGTGGACAACACATACACTTTCATTAATTGTTTATTCTAAAGTTTGTGTTAATTATTAATATTTTTTAATATATTTTCTTTGCATATCTTTTTAATTATTTGTGTCATGAACTTATAACTCTCCTTCATCGCACACACATCGTACATAACAGGGGGGTCTTTTAAACCATCATGGCATTAAATAAAAGATAAAAAAGTAAATGAATACTGTACTATGTATAGCAATGTTGTATAGAGAATGAAAATCATTTATGTTAATCGGATCATTTAGTGGCTATCTTTTATGGGATCAGGATGTGGGACATTAATATAAACCAAGCATAAATAAAGAATGACCACAGATGTCTAAATGAGTTTTCCCTAATTCTATTTTAAATTTTCTTGTTCAAATAATGATCAATGTAAATACGTTCATTAAATTTATTTGAATGTTAAAACACGATTCTTGTTTTATTTTTTTGTGGTTAAATTTTGCTTAGTCATATCATGATCATTACTTGCATGTATACAATATACCTTACCCACTCATTAACAGATATATATTTATTTTGCACATATTCCAACTTCGGTGATACAAATATATCCTGAACCAGAGGATCAAGCAACATTTCCCTGAGTTTGAATTCCAAAATAATGGAAGTAAACTGTAATATGTATGGGATAGTTTAAGGGTAAAATCAGTATTTAGTTAGATATTAACTCTCTTCTCTACTAGGTATGAGTTTAATATGTGAGGGGTATGCATAAATGTGGACAAGAGAGATATACTCTTTTACTCATCAGGAGGAACCCACCCATCTTTGTGCAGATCACAAAAAGACTGTTCTGTTACAATATTTATATTAAATCAAATAGTAATCACCCCACATGTTAATAAATCCAGCAACAGACCTCTGTGAAATAATATATAAATATATTAGAGTCTGTATTTCAAAATAGCCAGTCTCAAAACAATATCAATATTTAAGATTTAATAGCATACAGCTTCAAAGTGGTATCATTTTGAGGCTGGCTATTTTGAAATACGATTCTAATATATTTGTATATTATTTCATAGGGGATGGTTGCTGTATTTATTAATCATGTGGGATAATTTAATATTTGGATTTTTATTTCAGTTTACCATTAGCACTGGGATTATTTTCATATATATAAAAGTGTATATAAAAAAGTTTGTTTGGATAATCATCTCAGGTACATTTTCAACTTATAATTATCTTGTTTTAACACATTTATACCTTTTCTAAAAAATCATGACTGATTTTTTGACAATGATCATATTATTAGTGATTTAATTGAAAGGGAATATGACATTTTCTGCTTGACAGAATAATAGATTACAGGTGGAATTCTTAAAAATGATTGATGGATTAAAACTGCAAAGAAGATACAGACATTTGCTGATTGAGGTCATGTTAGATCTTTTTTGATGCATTAAAAGTAACATATGGATCTGAAAAATATTATGCCAATCTATTCAAATCATAAATGGCATTCTTTTATATGATGACAATGATATTCATAGGTTGGAGGGAGTACTATTTTGAACAGTGATATCAAAGTTGAGATGCCAACTTTTAATAATATAGCCATTTTATCTACTCATTTAGATTTAGATAAAATATCTTGCTTAGTAATGGGGAAAGGAGCTATTTGTAATTTTAAAAATGAAAAAGATGCAGGCCTTCATGAGATAAATATTAGCTTCAAAAATATTGAACTTTTTTTTTAGGAATATATGGACTTATAACATTTTGCTATCTTATCTTAAGGATGCTATTGCTCCAGTTTTTAAAAATGTAATAGAAAATACTGCAATAATTATCATGGAATATTATTATTAACTGCTAGTTTTTTACAGTCATTTATGAGAAACTTAACATGCTTTAGAAAATCAAGAAGCACTAAGCCAACATGTTTTTGTGTCAAGCAAATACAAAAAAAAAATATTGATAAAAAAAGTGATGTATATAATTATTTATTGATTTGATCAAAACATTTGATTCAATTAATAAAATAAGTCTATGGCATTGTTTAAAATGAGTTGATTTACCACTAAATTTTATCCATATTTACACGTGCTGGAATGAAATGAAGTGATATTATTACAAATAGAAAATTTGAAGCATACAAAATAGGAACTATATGAGCTAATGAACATAGATTAAAAATATTATTGTGTTTTCAATTTTATTCTCATGGTTTTGTAGTTAAGTAGAGGTAAAAGAAGGCTGCTGGAGGCTTACATTAGATCCTATGATCTAGGTGTAGTGCTCTCAGATCCAAGGCTTCTCACTGATGAAGGCCACATGCCAGAAGCTAGTCTGGGGATGTTGGATGAGTAGACACTAGACAGGAATTTTATGCACAAGCCTTCTGAATCCATTGATTACTCTAGCTTGCACTGAGTGGCATTACTGTAAGGAGAGTTTTGCCTGTTTTAATAGAGCAAGCATAAAAAATGGGGTAAGGAACTAGTGTTGTTTCCAATTTGTATGACTGTGATCTTTGAAACTGCTTATAGATGACTTAATGAACTAGGGAACAAGATGTAATACAAGTTTAATTAGTAGATTTATTATTTGAATCAATTAAAAATAAAAACTTCATTTTGGAGGGTTTTGCTATTGATTGTATTAATTTTTCTAGTTCAAAAAATAATCTATAGAATTTCTTAAAGTTTTAGGGGCAACCTAAAAAGATTTTGATTTAATAATTAATGTGCAACAAAAGTCAAGTTCTTTATCTTTCCATAATAAAAGAAAAATCTTTAAAAACTTTTAGCCTTATCAACCTGTGTGCTATTACTAACGGTTGAAGGTAATTGGAAAATTTAAATAAAGTTAATTTTTCTAAAAACATTCAATATTTAATATTAGATGATGGAAATAATTCAATATATAATTAAATACAACTAAAATATCATCATCATAAACCTTCAGGAAACACCAACTTCAATATCTTGATAGTTTTTTAAGTAAAAAGGTGGATTTGGATGACACAGACTTTATAGTGCTGCTGCTGTTAACAAGCTAAAGGATAGGATATTTCATCATAGTGAAATAATTTTGATAACTAAATTAACTGTATATAGAGACATTGTTTCACTTAATTTATTGTATGAAAGTAAGATTTGGAACAGTGTCATAATATAAAGTTATTAGAGAAGTTTATTTTGAAGATAACTCTCCAAAATTTTAATAATAAATATGTAAATTTATAAGACAAATCACTATATTCTTGAACTAGATCGATGTGAGACTATACAGTCCATTTTTTGCAAAATCATAATTTTATTGGGTTGTTCGTATGAAATGAAGAAATAATATAAGATTTTCTAAAAGGATATTTTATAGTGAACTTGAACAATATTATTATGAGATAAATAACCTCTAAAAAAGGTGATGATGATTGTTTTATTGTAAAGATATGATAGAAAATAGAATACATTGAAAAACTACAATTAGACATATGATAATGTATTGAAAGAAATTTTTAATACTTTAGCAAAAATATTCAATAAACAAAATAATAGGCCAGCATGTTTTATGTGGACATATTTGTGGTTTACTTATTGGTTTATGTAGTCATCACAAATTCATACCTATTGTATTATTGCTGTTACTGCTATTATTATTATTATTATTGTTTTTTTTTTGTATTTGGAATGATGATACTAGTTTGTGACTACTATTGATAATGATGATGATAATATAGATAATAAAAATATGTAATGACTTTTTTGTAGTGCATGGTTATTCTCTTTCATTATTACAGATTAACATATATGTATTCACTATAATTATTAGTAACTACTTATAAAAAAAGTAAAGCCATTCAATCTTCAGAAAAAAACAAATTTAAATAAAGAGAAAGTTGATTGGTTGTTTATGAAAAAGAGACAGCCTAAATTATGCAATATATATATACGTAACATATCTTCTGAACACTTCTTATAAAAAATATACATATGATCAAGATTAAGCATAAATCTAGAAATAAGATTATGTTAAATAATAAAAGTATCTTGAAATAAGTTATGTAAAAATTTTAAATAAATATAAAACAGGAATGAGTAATTACAGATTTTTGAGTTTATGGTTTATAAAAGTATTCAATAAATAAAACGTGCATATTTAAATGGATAGAACGACAATATGATTTAGGATAACAATTATGAATTTATTGATTAAATGTGTGAAGATATATAGCAACATGTGTGAATTATAGTTCCACATGAAAGTTCATTGTCTGAAACTGGGTCAGATGCAAGCTATAATACTTAATGTAATGGTGATTTTGTTTATAGATAAACTGCATTTATATTAATTTAAGTATTTACAATATTTTGTTCAGATCGTGTTGATTAATTTCAGGAAGTGGAATTTTATTTATTGTTTACTCAATGAGATAAAAGTACGTTGTAATTAGCATTAGATAAAATGAAAATAAATATTTGCATTTATCTAATTTTGCAATCTATATTATTTATTTTTTTTAATTACTATGACTCTTTATATATAATAAATTCTCTGCTGAAAAATAAATTGAACTAGAATTCGTGGCCATGTTAATGAGAATTGCCATTAGTTGCCATCTTTTTAATACAACATTTATTACTATGTCACGATTACTTATTAGTTTAATTTTGAAAATAAAAACATTACTATATTTCAACAAAAATGTATTATGCCAAGGAAATGTTAATTTTAAATATTTTGGCCAGAATTGAAAGTTTTTTGAAGAAAAAACAGTTAAGTTAAGAGTCTGCTAAATCAGATATCTATTTAAATCTGATCAAACTTGAGTAAGTCAGAATCATTAAGAGAAATAATTGATGTCTGCTAAAGTTAAAAATTAATTAAAATTGTGATTAACAATGAGTATAAAAAAAAGTAGAGAAATTTTAATATGGTATCTAAGGTTACTGAAATTTGAAAACAAACTATTAGAAAATAATAAATATGTAGTTGTTTTTTTTTTTTTTAGATATAAATTTTAATTAGCATTCACTTACTTAGCTATTTATTTAAATTAATTAATTAATTAAAAATGTAAAAGTATTAATTTATTAGAACCAACCATCTGATGCAGAAGCATAAAAAAATGTATTCAAAAGATTTTGTCTTCTCAATATTAAGCACATTTTACTTACAATATGATTTAAAAACAAGCAAAACTCTTTATACAGTAGTGCCACTCAGTGCAAGCCAGAGTAATCAATGGATGCCAGACAGTTTGTACTCTCCATACAAAATGCTACTGTATGGAGAGTTTTGCATGTTTTAATGACAGTTATGAGCAAGCATAAGAAATGGTGATCGTGTGATGATTTAAAAACCATGAATATAAAGTTAAAAAAGTAGAAGGTAAACATGATCTTAGTGTCTGTGGAAATATGATATTTTCTCTTCAGTGTTAAAAGTTGCATTATATTGTAATTATATTTTTATAGTCTACACATTGGCAATCTTCTGCTCAATTCAGATTAACTTAGTATTGCACCTTTTACTTAAAAATAAATCTTTATTTATAGGTCATTATCAGAGGGCTAATTCGATTGGCTAAATTTACCTGAAAAAATAAATCTTTATCTTATTTATAATTTGAAATATTTTCTTAGTTCATCCAATCCAGATTTAAATCTTAGGATATACACTTGTGTTATATCTGTGCATTGTGATTTTTTTTTTCACTTGAAAAAGCAACCAAACAACACTGGATTATATTTATATCTTGAAACAAAATTAATTTAAATATTTTTTCTTTTCAGAATATCTTTGAATGTTCAATGTCTAAAAGCCTGACAAGTGATGGTGAATTATTTCTAACAAATTAATTCTAGTATTTACTCAATTATTTTATTACTTAACCTACCTTTAGACACAGAACTTAACAAACAAACATAATATTTAAATTTTATTTTTTATTTTTTTCCCCAATCTTTCTATTGTGTTTTAAGTTGTTTTTTGAATTTGTTTTTCTTTTAGTTTAAGCATTCATTTTTATTTAATGTTTTCTTTTTTAAATTTTTGCTATATGTATTCTATAATCTATTTTGAAAAAATAAAATCCTTCTTCTGCATGGTTTAGAACAATGATAAAATGGCAACCTTTGGAGGTCAAAGTTCATATGTCACTATTCCTGCTCTGCCATTTTTGATTCTCGAACTTTTTATTGAATTCCCAAGTAATAAACAATTTGATCATTTATTTTAACAAAGTTTTTGTATTAGCATTAATTATACAATTCACTAAACATGGTGCACAATAAAAAAAAATGTTATATATAAGAAGCAGAGCTGTTTCTCAGAAAAAAAGTGGACGCATTTTTACTTTTAAAAAAATATATATATAAAATATTTTTTATTGGAAAAATATCTTTATTTTACTTGGGATACCATTTTTAATTGATTACTTTTGCCTCATCTTTGTCAAATCATATTAACTTTATGTTCATATATTCTAAAAAAGATCAGAACTTTATATCTTTTGACATCTTTTTCTAAAAGAGTTTAGAAAGAGAAATCAATTTAAATCTAAAATAAAAGTATAATATATTAAATTAAACATATATATATATGTAAATATAAATATAGGGATTTGAAGTCAGACGTTCAAGTTCCCATCAACTATTCACACTCCCATATCACCGATACACATGTAGAAAAGATAAATCATCACCAATACACGTATTTCATGCTAAACCAGCACTCACCAGTTGGTCCAGATTATCATCTCCCACACACATATATAATCAGTGTTCTGTTTATATTAAGATAAAGTCTGAGTTCAAATCCCTATATTTACAATTAGGGTCCAAGTATGTGAAGAGTACCTGTATTTTAAATATTTATGTAAATATAGTATAAAATTAATAGATAACAGTTAAAAAATAAAATGGAAAAATAGTTAAAATTAATTAAAGTTGTATTTCAAATCATACATAATAATTAAGCAAAAAAGTTTACTTAAATGTTATTAAAAGTTTTTAAAATACTTCAGTTTAATCATTAATTGGATTAAATTGTTGCTTAGTTCATGTGATTGATTAATCAATACTCTAGAAAAGTCAAAAGAGTGTATCAGTTATAAAAAAAACTAAACAAGAACAACAAACTAAGGCTTTTTAAGATTCTCAAAGAATTTCTTGACTTAGAAAGTGGAAAGTATTTGAAAGCAGAGCAAAAAATATTAAAACTGTATTGATTTTAATTTCATTTAATTCTTCTGCCTATGTGTCAAATCAGTATATGAAATAATACTAAGATGTATGAAAAATGTTTATCTATTTATGTATATATTCAAGTTTAAATTTTGGCAAGTGCATATATATTATTAGTCTGTTACTATTATCATTTGTTTATTTATTTTGCATTTGATTCAATTCTTACATATATATTTAAGTTTGTCTTCTTTTTAATAAGTGTGGAATTAAAGACATAATAAATTGACACAGTCACAGTTACAGAAGAACTATGGTAGAATGCTATGCAGGTAGAATAATATTAGAAATAGTAAACAGATTACATGAGCCACCTTCATTAGATAAATTAACTTCAAGAACTCTCTAAAAATTATGACGAAGAAAAGTTTTCAAAGTAGTGCCTTGAGATCATTTTGTGGTAGAAGATGTATGATGATAAACTTGCCAATAAATTTTAACGGATTATGAAAGCAGCAATTAAAAAAGAGTAATATATGAATTATTACTGAAGCAGCACTATCAGATTTCAATATTAGTCATTAAAAATGCAATAATTTTTTTTAATAAGTAAACAAAGTTACTGACAAGTAAGATAGCAAGCAAGTGAAGATAAAGCCATTTGCCAATACTGTAGAAAAATAAATCTTCAGGCAAAAAAATTTTAGGTGAAGTAAATGCAGAAGCAAATGACATTTAAAACACAATGGAAATTATGTGAAAGGTAAGTTTTCCATGAAACACTTTATTAAAAAATGGGGATTAAAAATTTCAAGGAATTTATAGTGGAAGTGCAAATTTATGGAGAAAGATTACAGTGGAGATTGAAAATACCAAAACAAAAGTGGAATGCTTTGACAGCTAGTAGTTCCAATATCTAATCTATTGAAAAGATGACTGTAAGAGCTCTAGAAATAAGTGGACATTTTGTTAAATTAGTTTTTCAATTTATGATGCCAGTAAAATACATGGAAAAAATTAAAAATCTATCATTATACACAATAAATGGAAAAATATATTTATCTGGGCAGAATATATTTTACTGTAATAGGTATATGAATAAATATTCCAAAAAAGATTTTGTTGAAACAAGAAATCTAACACAAATATTTTAAATTATTTTAAAAATCATAAAATAACTTTTGTACAAAAGACCACAAAAATAAATCTATTAGACAGTGTGAAATCATGCCAAAGTTTTATTTGCTCATACTGAGATTAGTGGTAAAAGGTTTTCAAATGTTAGTTAAACATCAGATTAAACCATGCCTTTAGTATTTAATAATCTAAATAAATAATCTAATCTATATTAGTGACAATTATAATCATAATTAATAAATATTTAAATAAAGGAACCTATCTAATGGCAATATGAGAAAAGTACCAGCCATGTTGCAACATGTATCTCCACTAAATTTAATAATAATGCTGCTTTTCATCAGATTTCAGAGATTTTCAGGTCAAAAAATTTAACACTAATATCCTCTATCGGCCTTCCTAAAGGTAATAAGTTACTGTTTGGTATTTCTATAACTCAAAATGGTGGTTTGGTGTAATTGGTAAAGCATCCAATTTGAGATTGGGACATTCTAGGATCCATTATGGCACTCACAAGCAATAATACCATATGTTTTTTAAGTGAAAATTGAAACACTGATCCAAAGGTTAGAGAGAGTAGTCTCATATTTTGATGATACTCATTGCAGTGATTCAGAAGAAATAGAAGAGATGTTAGGTCAGAGATTGTTCAAAGTATGTGGACAATGATAAAGTTTGTAGAATCATTTGTGGGCAAGCATATATGGAAAATGATAAGCACATAATACTGAATAAAGAAAATACTTAGCTCTAGATTAGGTATGAACATGTGATGACCAATATAAAACCAAAGAACATTAAACATCTTCAGATTTTTTTCAGATTGATCAACTATTCTGTGAGTTTTTTATGAAGATAAAAAGTAAATATGCTGAACCACTTTTATAATTACTAAAGAAATCATAAGTGAAGTTGTATGAATAATCAGGATCAAACATTTGAAAAAACTAAAGCATTGCTATCATCAGACCAATTGCCAATTAATTTTGATAATACTAAAGCAATTTAAATCATTGATTTAATGATTGAACATTTGGTAGCTTCTAGATCTAGACATTAAGATAAATTTTAGATGAATTAATAAGGAAGTCCTTGATATTACATTCAGGTTCAAAAAATCCATCAATATCTTTTTGTATTGCCTTTTCAAATAGTAACTAACCATTAAATTAACCTTTACTGAATATTTAAATCAGCAACAAATTAATGACAGATCAATTAAATGTAAAGTGAGGTGGATAAACATCTTGGCTGCATACAACTATGAATTAATATATAAGCAAGGAAAAGACATTAAATACAGAGGTTGACTGTTAAGAAATCCTAGTAGAGAATCCCATAATAATAATGTAGAAATAAATTACATTGTTTTGCTTGAATCTAAACAAAACTAAAATATGTAAAGCTACTAAACTATTGATAAGTTGGATCAGGATTGATCATCTCATAGACTCAGGTCTTGCCCCAATATTTTGGATTAAATTTTGAAAATCTATGCATCAGCAAGACCAAGCACTGATTGGATTGGAAAAGAATAGTAAAAACATTGAAAGACAGAAAAAAATTATAGAATTACTGCATGCAAAATATCTAGGTATTTTATGCATTAAGGCATTGGTACATACCTATGTAAAAACACATTTCTAGACATTTACAAATACATAAAAATGTTCAGCTTGCCAATCCACAACAAAATACTGTCTAAAAATTCCATACAAGAATCAAGCCATGGCAAAGAGTCTTTAGGAATTGTTCAAAACCAATTATTGGGAAACTGTTCTTAATATTAAATGATGCATACTTTAGATGGGTAGAATATTGCACTGGGGTTATAATAAATGCTAAGATGATAGAAAAACTAAATGATTTTTTATATCACTGGAAGTGTTTATTAAGACAATAGCACATATTTAATGGCTCAAAAATAGACGTTTGCTTCATGAAGGAGTGAATCATCTTGAATTGAAAGGTTAGTAAATAATGTCACTCAACAGTCAAAAACAGAAAAAAAAAATCATAAAACTCTATATATCGCTCTTTTAGACCAACATCCTATACTATCTATAGTTAGGCAAAACTCCATCAGAATTATTAGGGAGCAGAAAATAAATAAAATAAAAACTATGAACCTTCATTTCTAGATAAAAGTAGGAATTAAAATTTTATGACCAAAGAAATAAAAAATTTAATTGAGGAAAAAATTTAAATATGAAATTATTTTAATAAAAATTATTAAAATAAATAATAACTCGAAGATTATCCAAACAAATAGAATGGAACATTTTGGATACCTTAATCCTAATTTTCAGGAAGGAGCAGAATAATTAACGCATTTCATAATTGAAACACAAAAAAGTAAAATAATAAACACTCCTAAAGAACACGTGAAAGCTGAGATAAAACTGAAGTTAATAAATTAATCCACAGAAAATCAGAGTAATAACAAGTCAGCAAAAAAAAGAAACATAAATATAGCAAAAAGAAAAATCTAGAGAGTTGATAAAAACAAATCAATGTTGGGGTCAGAACTCTTAAGATGAGAAAGGCAAATTGGCATCCAAAATGTAGAAAATTATATATATAGAATGCTCATCAATCTATTTTTTTGACATGGGTGTGACAAGAATCTCAGCCTCAGGGTGGCCTTCGAGCATTCCATCATCAGATTTTCAATTGGATGGACGGTTAAAGAGTTGGAGTGTGGAGTAGATTGAAGCCTGTCTATCACATGTATGAGGTTTGGCTATCTTAATATATATCTGTGCACTTATAGCATATATGTGTAGAGATGGTAATCTGGATCAACTGATGATTGCTGGGTTTGTATGAAATACATATATTGGTGATTATTTATCTTTACAACATATATGTGTTTAAGTGTATCAGTGTTATGAGATAGTGTGGAGAGTGGTGGGTCATGTGAAAGTCTGTGCTTATATACCCTATACATTACATATATAAACACAGGTATATAATAAGCCTGTGTGTCAGTTATTACATAAGTAGAGATGTCTGCTCATTCCTTGTATATGTATTAAATGGATTATGTCCTGTACATGAGGGGTCAAATTGACCTTAGGCCAATATGGGTATGACAAGAATCTCAGCCTCAAGCTGGCCTTTGAGCATTCCATCATCAGATTTTCAATTGGATGGACGGTTGAAGAGTTGGAGTGTGGAGTGGATTAAAGCCTGTCTATTAAAGTATGAGGTTTGGCTATCTTAATATATATCTGAGCACTTCTAGCATATATGTATAGAGATGGTAATCTGGACCAACTGATGATTGCTGGTTTTGCATGAAATACATATATTGGTGATTATTTATCTTTTCAATATATATATGTTCAAGTGTATCAGTATTATGAGGTAGTGTGGAGAGTGGTGGGTCATGTGAAAGTCTGTGCTCATATACCCTATATCTTATATATGTAAATAACATTGTAAAATAATAATCATCAGATGCAGCTAGAAATATATTGGAAAAATAGTTAAATTAATTAACGTTATTTTTTAAATTATACTTTATAATTAAGTAAAAGAAGTTTACTTAAATTTAGTTAAAAGTTTCAAATATTGGCTTAAGGTAATTAAATTTATAATTGGATTAAAATGTTATTTAATTTGTACATAGTCAATCGATACTCCAGAAAGAATATAAAAAAGGGTCAGTTATTAAAAGTTTTTAAAATCATCAGAGAATTTCTAGATTTGCAGAATAGGAAATATTTGGAAGCAGTAGAAGAAAGGATTGAGAGAGGTCATGATCCAGAAATCAGTTTCTAAAAATGAATGAGCTGATTAGGGATCAAACAGATCATATTGGTTATGATTTATTATGTCTATGGACTGAATCAGGATATTTAGAGATTAATAATTAGAGTAGATATGTTCTTAAAGTATATTTTTTTAATGTTATATTTTTAGACATAGTTTAATAAAAATGGGTATTCTAAAATGTGTGTATATATATATTATGTCTGTATATTATTAGTCTGTATTTAACAGTTATGTGTATTATATCTACTGCTGTCATATCACTTTTTTTTTGAATATTTATTTATTGGTCTTCCCCATAGATAAAACAAACAATATATTTATAAACATAAATAGTTTATTTTATTTAAGTTATATATGCAAAACAAATGTAATGTTTCTATATCCACACTTTAAAAGCTTTCAAAAGTTTTTCATTCCTTTTTAATTGGGAATAACTTTCCTAGAGTTCTAGATCCCAACTAAGCACTATGATTAAATTTCTCAATTCTAATTTCAAGAATTTACAAAATAAATATTTTTGATTAAAATTCTACGTGCTTCTAGTAGAATATTAAGTTCTTAAATAAAATATGTAATATCTTTATCATTTATTTTATATTTTTTAGATATTACTTAATTAAATATGTAAATATTTTTATTCATTTATTTAGTGTATGGATTTATACAATGTAAGTATTAAGAAGATATTATAAAGAAAGGTGTAGATATTTCAACCAGGAAATAGATTTACCAGTAATCTTATTAAATTTTTTAATTCTGACACTGTAGCCATAAATCCAACAGTTATTAACTATGACATTCATATTTTGTATTTGTTCACATTTGCATGATCAATGACAGGTAAATTCCATTTATGAAGCAAATGAGTACAATGACCATTAAGTTCTTTCCATATGTCATAGCATTGGCCGGGACGCGAACCCACAACCATCTGCAACCAACTACTTGCTTGCATGGTGGCTGCGATACCTCTCGGCTAGCAATGCAAGACCAATGACCATTAAGTTGTTCTTAATTAGTTGATGATATTCCAGCTATATCTAGGAGGATGTTAACTTGAGTCAAGTCTTAGGTAATGAAATTATATCATAAGTTATTGGTAAGCCAATCTGCTTAATAGTTTTTATATATTTTCTGTAAGGCAATTTTTCTTCTGATATCTAGTGGATAAATATGTGAAATAGGGAGTCACAGTAAAGGAGTTAATATATTCTCATGATAATATTTTATTGAATATCCAGAAATTGAGAGTGAAAACTTTTACTCCAGATAGTGTTAGCTAACTTTCCAAGAAGGGTATTTCTATAAATCAATTTTGATTTAATCTTGGATAAATAAGAAAAATAAGGTAGACTATGATCCATTTTAAATAGCCATGGAATACAGTCATATTTTCAGTCTATTGTTGCAAAAGGTTATATTCAGATTACAAGATGATTCCATGTTGTTTAAATAAAAATTAAATATACTATCTTTATTGGATAAAAAATAAGATCCTAATCTTTGTAAAACATTTCCAATTTTTTAAATTCTTGTTGAAAGATTTTTCTAATTCAGTAAAGGATCTCTTGTATCAAGTCAAAGCAATATCATCAGTATAGATTAATTTTCTGTCTTAATGAATATATTAAATAAAGTGAAAGAACTTAACCCAATGGTAATCCATTCTGTAAAACATTGTATCTACTATGATGATTATTTAGTGTCACTTGAATTTTTTTATTGAAGAGCATTTTGTATATAAATTGTTTTTTACATTCAACATACAGTGCTCAGAGATAAAAAAAATAGCTGTTTATATATCATAAAATGTATTAAATTTACATATTTTAATATTTGTTTGTTTATTTACATTTATTTCTGGATAGCATGTAACTGAAATCATATATCTTGATACAGAGTAGTTTACAGCTTCATATATGTATATCAATTGTATTAATTTATTAAAATATCAGTGATATAAATAAAATAATTTAATTCTTATGGTATAAATTATATAAATATATTAGTTATTAATGAATTTCATAAGTGTATAACATATAATATAGATATATATGAGTTTATTTGGTGTACCCTGTGTTCTAATTTTGTGATTATAATATGATTCATTTTTATTTTTTATTGATATAAACTAATGTAAAATTAAAAATAAAAGAATAAAATTAAAAAGATAACAAATGAATCATTTGATAAAGTTATATTAAATGGAAATGGGGTCAATGGATGATAGTCATCATGCATCTTGATGAGCTTCTAGTTAAGACAGAACATTGCTATGACAGAACAACTGGAGTGATAGTCTTTAGTTGTTGTAATGAAAAATAACTACATAGCATTGGAAATCATGGAACACCACAAATGCCAAGTATACCCTTTATTGAGTGAACTTTTCTTAACCTAGAAAATTTAATAATATTATATCACATTAACACTGAAGTATATAAAAATCAAAAATGGAGATCTTTTACAAATTAATTATTTAGCACAATATTGATGTTAATGAATATCAGAAAGCTAATCATTCTCCTAATAATGTATATCTTTTTAAAATTCCTGGATTTACATTGATTAATAATAGAATACATTCTAAATATGGCTACTTTTGTTGAAATTTATCTTGTAAACAACTTTTATTGAAGATAGTTCAAATAGTATTGCAATCCTCATTTGAATTTTAAATTTTTATGTATGCTATATTTACAAGTCCTGAATGCAAATTGATCCTTTCTTCTGCTGCTATGTCTTTCTACATCTTTTGTATTTATAAGAAATGTCAGTTCTCATAATAGTCTTTGGAGTTAGATAAATAAGGATCAAACAAGTTACCAAGTTGTAGACTGAATAAAGTTAAACAGCATGTACTTACTTTATAATGCTGAAGAACATTTTATTCAGGCAGATTGGAAAGCAAAAAACTCTTGATTTATGGTTTATTTCAACAAAAAGTGATTCACCATTACTTGCTAAACTATTAATTTTAGATTACTTTATCTATATTTAACATAAACCATGGACAATCACTCTTCTAATCTATAAAAGTTATCATGCTTCAAAATGAAATATAGGCAATTCTAATTGGAGTTAATATACTAGATATCTTGAGCAAAATATTAATAAAATTTCTCCAATTCACTTTTGCAATATAGGTTTAATAAAGTTGTCAGAGAGACCATTCCTCATAGATATTATAAGAACTTTGTTCCAGAGTGGAATAAAAGTAGAAATGATCTTTATAGCCAATTTCATCTACAAAATATCCAAAAGTTGCTACCAAACTTATAAAACCACTGAATGATATTAGGAATGAAAAGCGAAAAGAGATCATGAAGAAATAATTTTTTTAAAAATCTAATCATAATATCTGACCCCTTTTATCAAATTCTGGTGAATAAAAAAGTACCTCTAAAAAAACCATTACTGATGCTGATAAGCAGTTTTCTAATCCTGATTTCTAAATCGATTGATAGAATGAGAAAACATATTACTAAAGTATAATTACAAAACATGTCTTTCACTATATTCCTATAATAGAAATCTGATAAAAACTGTAGCCATTATTAAATTCAAATTTATCCCTGCTTGTCTTAAATCAGGCAAAACCTAGGAGCAGATGGAAAACTTCTAGAGTTTCTACAAAATTTAGGACCTAAAACTAAAGCATGGTTGACAGAATTATTCAGTAACATTATTCTTATAGAAAGTATTTTTAAAATTTGGCGACCAAAAAACAATAGCAGTTTTAAAACCGAACAAAACTAGCAATAATCTTAAAAAAAAGTATCGCCAATCTATTTATTAAGTGATACCTTTAATTATTTTTGAAAGAATCATATTAACAAGAATTTTATCAGCAGTTGAGAGTCAGCTTCCTATAAAGCAGATTGGTTTTAGATCACAAAGAACTATTGTCAACAAGTTTTATATTTAACGATTCATATTGAAAAAAACTTTCAAATAAATTAAAAACCGGTGCTACCTTTAATAACCTAATTTCAACTTATATTTCTGTTTGGAAAAATTATCTTTTTTTAAACTTTTTAAAAATTCTTAAATATAAAAAAACAATAGAAAATAATAAAAGTTGTCTTGCATTGGTGGTCGAGAGGTCAGCGTGATTGCCTTGCACTTGCAGGCAGTTGCCCGGGTTGCGGGTTCGTGTCCCTGCCGATGCTATGACACTTAAAAAAAAAAAGAATAAAAGTCTCAAAATTATAAAGCAAAGTATTGGAAAGAAACAATAAATTTTCCCCCATTCTTTTTAAAAATATATAGTCAATTCATATAATTCTTTAATCAATAAATCTTCACCATAATCTTTTTAAAAACTTTTATTTTCATCATATATATTTAAATCCTTCCACAATCTCCATATTCCAACGTTTCGATTGTTTTTTAAATTACAATCATTTTCAAGGCAAAACTACAAAATACACAGAAAACAATTGAATAAATAAAAATACATCTTATTACTTTACATAAATACAATAACTGTATAATAACAATTCAAAAAACATAATCATACATATTATACCATTAAATAATACATTTACTTTCTATTTACTTATCCATTTTTTTATTATTAACACCTATTATAAATCAATTTCTTTAAATTATTATAAGACAACAAATAAATAAAATAAAACAATCTTAAATATTACCTATACACTTCTATTTCATTTATATCACATTATATTTTTATATTTTACCAATGCCATTTTACTAATTCCATTCCAACTAAATACCTTAAATCATTTAAACATACCTCTATTTAAATACTTTCATAGAGCTTTTTTAAAACCCATTGTTTAATACATTCCTTTTAACACCTCTATACACCATTTATTTTATTTAACACTGGATTTAATTTTTTTATATAATTACATATAAAAAAATTAAATCCAGTGTTAAATAAAATAAATGGTGTATAGAGGTGTTAAAAGGAATGTATTAAACAATGGGTTTTAAAAAAGCTCTATGAAAGTATTTAAATAGAGGTATGTTTAAATGATTTAAGGTATTTAGTTGGAATGGAATTAGTAAAATGGCATTGGTAAAATATAAAAATATAATGTGATATAAATGAAATAGAAGTGTATAGGTAATATTTAAGATTGTTTTATTTTATTTATTTGTTGTCTTATAATAATTTAAAGAAATTGATTTATAATAGGTGTTAATAATAAAAAATGGATAAGTAAATAGAAAGTAAATGTATTATTTAATGGTATAATATGTATGATTATGTTTTTTGAATTGTTATTATACAGTTATTGTATTTATGTAAAGTAATAAGATGTATTTTTATTTATTCAATTGTTTTCTGTGTATTTTGTAGTTTTGCCTTGAAAATGATTGTAATTTAAAAAACAATCGAAACGTTGGAATATGGAGATTGTGGAAGGATTTAAATATATATGATGAAAATAAAAGTTTTTAAAAAGATTATGGTGAAGATTTATTGATTAAAGAATTATATTGGAAAGAAAGTAACTTCAGTAATAAGAAAAATGGATGGAACTATTATTTAAAATAAAAATGGCATCATGAAATGTATAGAAGAGTTCTATAAACAATTATATAGTAATAAAGAACAAGAAAATAAAATATTCTTTGCATTTTTTATATTTCTGAATTGCCCAGCATTTAAAATAAAAACGTGAAATATGCAATTAAATCCATAAAGAAAAGTTCCAGGAATTGATAAAGTTATAATCAATATATTAAAAGAAGCAGGTGAAACAATAGAAAAGCTGTTGGCAAAATTATATACAAAGTGTTTAAATGATAAAAATGTATCAAACAATATTTAAGAAAGGTACAAAAAAGATATTAGAATTTGCAGAGCTATCTATCTTCTAGTAATTATATAAGAAATCTTTACTAAGGTAATATAGCAAATTTTAAATTTTAATCAACCAAAAGAACAAATTGGATTTAAAAGTGGTTTTGGCACAATGGATCACTTTTAAGTATTAAGAGAAGTTATAGATATGACTAATGAATATAAATTAACATTATGTTTTGAATTTTTAGATTGTGAAAGACATGATGCTATTAGCATTTTTACAGTAATTAAAGCATTAGATCATTAAAAAAAATATTATTCTGTTTGAAAAGTATTTTTTCAAAATACAGCAGCAATGTTTATAATCATATTAAAAAGATTAACAATGAGGAAGATGTGCAACAGAATGATTTCATAGTTCCAAAATTTTATTATAGCAGTTTGATAAGAAGTATTTTGTGGATTGATGTAAGAAGCTAAGGAATTAAAAGTAAATGGAGATAATTTAACATATTGATTTTGTAATTGATATGGTTGTTTTTGCAAATAATGCTTCAGTACTTCAAAGAAATGTTGCAAGATTTATCAGATGAAAGTAATAAAATAGGTCTACAGATAAATGCTAAAAAGACTAAAGTAATGTTCAAAGGATTTTCTCAGAAGAAAATAAACATTGATAATTATGAATTAAAAGAATTTAACAATTACAAATATTTTGAACAGAATATTAATTAAATACAAACACAATGGATGAAATTAATCATAAAATTAAGCTTAAATGAATTGCTTTTGGTAGAAATAATGCAATATTAAAAGAAAAGATGCCTATATTTTTGAAAAAGAGAGGTTTAAATAGAAGAAATTTATGAGTTTTTATTCATAATTATCATACTTGGACTCTTTAAGAGAATTACAATAAAGATTTCAAATAATTCAGTGAAATATAGAGAGATAAATATTAGGAGTAATAAAAAAAATATTGAAAACAAAATATATGGATGAATAGAAAAACAATATCTGACATCATTAGAAGAATTAAGAGCTTAAAATAGAATTGGACTAAATGTATTGCTAGAATAGATAATAACAGGTAAATAGTTGAAGTTTTAAATTGGATCCCAAAAGATTGTACAAGACCTAGAAAGAAACTACATATAAAATGAATGAATGAAATAATCAAGTTTGTTGGTGTGATGTGGAGAGGAAAAGTTATAGATTAAAGAAACTAGATTAAATTTAGATAGACCTTCCTGCAATGAATTGATTCTTTGAAAACGATAAAAAATTATATATATATTTCCAAAATAGATATAATATTCAAATTTATATACATATTAAATACAGTAATAATCATATACTTTAACTTACTTTTAACTATAATCCTTTTAGCTTTTGTCAAAATCCTTCTAATAGAATAAATTAATTATATGACTATTACTGTATTTAATATTGTAAGGGTAACTTATAATATTATTAAGCTTATTTGTTTACATGCAGTATTAAGTCATAAACTTAAAATTATAATTGTAGGTTTATATATAGCAAATACATTATCCTTTACTAAAATATCCATATACCCACATATATAACTTAAATGTTAGACTATAAAAGTTTAATAACAAAAATCAAGTCAAATAAATAATTTTTTAATGAAATCAAATATTAAAATGATTATTTTTCAATCATTCATATATATAATAATTATTTAAGTTGATTAATATTACTAATCAAGACGCAAAACATAGAGATAACCTTAGATCAAGTCATATCTTAGCAACTAAATGTGAAGAAAATAAAATTAGAACTCAATTATAAAATTATTAATTATGATGCATTCGACAATAATTGAATACAAAATTGTGAAATGAAATACCAAATTAACACATGCTAATTACCAAAAGTCAATTCTACTATAAAAACTAAATCAAATAATTTCCAAATTAATTCGATCTTTTACAAATGAACTAGTCACTATGCTTAGTTATTTTGCTATGTTTGAATACTGAACATATTAAAAAGATAGATCAATAGTTTGAAGAAATTTTCCTTATTTATAAAATCTTTGTTAATAGAGAATTTTAATATCACTTGAGAAAAGAGTAAATAAATTATTCTTTAAGATCATTAATACTAATTTCAAAAATGAAATTATCTTTAATATAATATTTAGAGAAATTCTTAATGATATTCTTTAAGAATATTAATAATAATTTCAAAAATGAAATATCTTTAATATAATATTTAGAGAAATTTTTAATGAGATCACTCTAAACTTGAATTTTAAGAAAATAAATATCATCAAAAAACACATATATATCTAAACAAAATTACTTTAAAGATTTCAAGTTATATAAAATGCATCATGAGTAAAGACAATTTGCCATAGGATCAGATGATATTATTTTAATTTAAAAAAATTATATTTATGCCCACATAATGTAGGCAATGATTTTCAAATTATAAATATCTGCATTTAGATTAAGATTAATAGAAATCTACATGGGCTATGCATGCACTTTTTACACCTTTATTTCCATATTTTTTCTAGTTTCCAGAAAGGTAAGTCTTATTTTTTTATGATATAAAAAAATAAA